>JACXIP010000067.1:253739-380110 GCA_014737485.1 Bombus picipes
ATTTTAGGCCGCTGTAAAAATGTCTTTCATTCGCAAACATGCTTTTTTGCAACAATGCACCTTCATACAGACGTGAAACGAAGTCTGCGAAATGTCACGGTGATTGTCTCTACAAAACAAAATGGCCCCTGCGTAATTTGACAAAATAATAGAATGCAAAAAACGTAGAGCCTATTCTTTCCTCATGAAACGGAAGAAACTTAACCTAATTTTAGGCAGCTGTAAAAATGTCGTTCTTTCGCAAACATGCTTTTTTGCAACAATGCACCTTCATACAGACGTGAAACCAAGTCTGCAAAATGTCACGGTGTTTATCTCTACAGGACAAAATGGATCGTGCGAATTCGAGAAAATAATATAAAGCAAAAAACGTAGTACATTTATCATTTCCTCATAAAACGAAAGAAACTTTTTGTAATCTAATATATTTATTGAGTTATTGGAAAGAGAATATACGCTTTCCGTCACGCTCCAAGCGATAAAGTTATATTTTATTGTCTATTATCCGCATAAAATCGACAATTCTCTCTGTTACAGTATTACAAACAGCATTTAAATTTGCATGATTTTACATGCTGTCATCGCCATTTAACCTCGATTCTCTTGCATTACAGAAATACGCAAATTCCAGTTCGCTTGTTCACACGAGTACGTCGGATTTTAATACTCGCTGATGAAGTGGTATAAATTTGCATACAGAATTCGAAACAGTCGGCAAGCCAAAGGCTAAGTTAATCGAAGCCGATGATTTCCATATCTCGATTTTTGATGGCATTGCCCAAGAACACTCAATGTCGGTCTTATCGGCCGATGATTGGCAATTTGTCCGGCAAATGGAATTCACCTGACATCATGATTTGCATTGAACAGTACCAGAAGCTTGTCAGAGTGATGTCAGATAGTGACAACTTCGCGATAAAATCAGCGGCATCGCGTATTTCTGTAAAATATATCCGTCATTGATATTTATATTTAGCAATTTATTCACCAGCCAGAATGGTGAATCAATTTTTTTGAACTTTTGGATACGTGAAAGAAAATACACAGCGAAATTTGTTCGCACCTTCTTTGCCAACGGAGATATAATTAAAACAGAAAATTGAAACGAAGCTGGTTCAAATCTGATAAGTTTTGATTTACGTTAAGGCACGCTAATTTTCTGAAGGAAACCTTCCTTCGCTCTTTCACGCGACGAAATTCGGTTTCATATTTTTATACAGCGTTGATAAACGATAGCTTCTCGTATAAGAGCGACGAGGATAGACGATAATTTCTTCTTTGCTTCGCTGTTGACATTTACAAATTACAGACGATAGTAATTGGTCAATGAATGATGGGAAATTCTGTGAAAATGAAATATTCAAATTATACTCATATGGAGAAAGGTGCAGCAAAATCTCGCCTAAAATGAAATGTTAATCGAAACGAACTTACCAGGCGACCCAGTATACCGTCTGTTTGTGAAGAGCTGTCGATTTCGAATAGGACAGAATTTTTGGGAAGATATATTCGAAGGATGTGTTTTGAAGGAGACGTGAATTTCTCCCTTGAAAATATGCAGAATAAAAGCCACGAGGAGATTATATCGAGAATAAATCAAATCGCAGCTTAGTTTATAATTCAAATAATTGTTCACAGCAGCGGCTGAATTCCGTTGGCACCTTTTGTACTTTAAATTCGATCAGAAATGAAATACAATAAGGAATGTATTTCAATACTTAACGATCTCATAACGAGATTGCAACGTAAAAATTGTTGGTGGCAGAAGGTGGAATCCCCACATCTCACGAGAATTCTCCGGCCGGCTGGCGATCCAACGGCAACTTCACGATTACTGTTTCTCTTGGCCGACGTTCACCAGACATCCTTCCCGCCTCAATATAATCCGCTGGGCGATACGATGTTTCAACAATTGGTCCGCTAGGTGGCGCACGCCTGGCAGACGCGCCTTTCTGGCAAACATCTTGGCAAACTTTCATGGCACCAAACGAATCGAACTGAGTAGGTTTGATACGTTTCTATATTCTAGTCGATTAAAAGGACGGTGTAACCCGCTGCGCTGCTGGTGTTAAATTTTTGACCTTCGGATAATATGCCATGGGTTGCGCTATCATCTCCCAACTGAGCGTTTTACATTGTTTAAAATGAATGATGAAATCTTTGGAAAACAGAATATAATCAAATATCTGCTTCTAAAGCGTGTAGGCCAAATAATAGGGAATGTTTGTTTTCAGATTTATTCTTTTAGATATTTTTCTCAGATTAGATTTAGTCGATTTGGAAAATCATTTATCATGAGGAGAGGGGAAGGCTGATTGAAAAAGGTTTGATATAACAAAAAGGAATTATGCGTATCCCAGTAAATATATTTTAGATAACAATTAGGCACCCTTGACTATAATAATTAGAATTTAGGATCTAACTTTTTAATAACGGATGTAACCTTTTTAATAGCTAACATCAAATCATCGTCTGTAATTTCAAAAGAAAATACAAACCTGATAAGTGAATCGGTCAATCCCAAACACTTGACGACAACGTGTTCGTTCTCGGCATCATCAAATTCTAGCAAACAATGAATGAACTTCGTTGTGTCAATGGTATCAGATTCGATGTTAAGGAAAACAATATTTGTCTGTACAGTACTCAAATCAATCGAAAATATAGTCGACTGGATTTCATTTATCGCAGATGCAAAAGCGTAAGCCCTTCTATGATCGTGAACCAATTTGGGGATATTTTCAAGAGCTACAAGCCCAGCCGCAGCAAGAATGCCAACTTGTCTCATATCCCCACCAAGTACTTTCCTGATTCTCCTTGCACTAGTGATAAAATCTTTAGTTCCACACAGAAGAGAACCTACGGGAGCACCTGCATTAAAATGAATATGTTATAAATTAAAAATAGCTTTACTATTTTGTTTATAACTCAAATTTTGCTTATCTTAATGTAATATTATGTCATTATAATATGATATAATATAATATAACCTCAATTTTCATTTGTGATATGTGATGTATTTCATGCAAACGCGTTTTATACTACACTACATATAGTGATTTGATTTATTTAACACTTTGAATGCCACGTCAGTTTTACAAGAGTTTGGCCGTGGCGCCACGATGAATATTTTATTATCCGATACATATAATGCTGAAATACTACCTACAAGAGGTATGTTATGACGTATAATCATCATTGATGAATTTATCTCACTGAGGCCACCGGTGATCCCCATGGCGCTGTAGTGCAATTTCGCTGCCGATTCACTTATTTATTGCGATTATCAATTATCTCATATTATTCCTTCGCGTTACCAAAGAATTGTTCTATGTTGTTACGTCCCGAAACCTACCATATACCATAATGCATTCTTTATCATACTTATCATACTTATTCGGACCAGTAATAATCCAAAAGAACCGCAACAAGATTTGGCACTTTTTACTTGACTGTCAAGGCCCTTAATTGCCATCATACATCTTTCAAGTCGAAATTATTATATATTAAAATGAGAATATTGTTCACTAAGGTAAAAGCGGGTTTTTTCATGTTCAACAGCCACTGGAGGAGGACGCATATAACAGATCTATATTTCATGTATAAATAAAACCATCTGTATATGTTTTATATTACATTAATTTTGTCACACCATTGCAGTAACGATGGTAATCGTTAATATCGATTATTAATTAGAATTATTATAATAATCGATTTGTTTAGATTATGTATTTCTAATAATCTTGGTGCGTCGGTCGCCAGTGACCGCCACGGCCAAGTTGAGTGCCACTCACCGGTGACCCCCATGGCATACAACGTGTTAATGAATGGATTTATTTGCAGTAATACTGTAGTAATGATAATATAATAATGTACAACTAAATCAACTAAATTTGTACAACTTCTGAGTGAGAAGAGCAGGAGGTCCATTACGGCTTCCGGAGGGGGCGATCCCTCGTTGAGGAGGCCGAGCGATGGAGAGGGGTGGCGTTGGCGGTGTCACTGGACATCGTCAACAGCTACCCCTGGGGGAAGATAGAGGAGGCCCTGGAGTTCTACCGGGTGCCTCCCTATCTGCAAGGCCTAGTTCGGACATATCTCCGGGACCGGAGTATCATCTATATAGCGACTAGGGCGGAGAGATGAAGAGACCGTGGGGTGAGTCTGTTGGGTGCGGTTGACCCTGCAGGTACCGACGTTAGAGTCCAGGCGCGACAGAACCTGCCAGATAGTTGGTGAGCAAGTTTCGATAAGAGAGCGGCCGCGTCCGGACTTAAGGTCGTCGAGGCCATCCTGCCAAACTGGGACGTTTGGTTGCACTTGGCGCACTTCGTGCCATCGAAGAGAAAGGATTGTCATCAGCGCGAGGAGAAGGCGGGGTGGGGGCTCGTATGATTTCGCCCTTCCTGATGCGCTTCGGAGGGTCATCGTGGAGGTTTTAGCCGGTATGAATCCGGCATTACCCTGTGCCCTCACCCCGGAGGGCGCGGAGTGCCTATGAAGGTACCCTCCACGCAAGAAAAAAAAATAGAATCGAGAAGCGTTTTGAGACGAGTGCTATAACGAGAATTGAAGCAAGAGGTCGAAAAGGGTGTTGAAAATAACGTTGGAAGTGCTGTACGTAATGCTTCACATGGGTAAACCCTGCGGCATCCCGCCGTGTTTCCGGTTGGGATGTCTCCCTGGAGGACCACCTCTACATTTTGATGGAGGTGGCGGTTGGCGGCGTGATGGGCGACAGTTCGTTGGGTGCGCGCGGGCCCATCGGCCCACCGGGAAGGAGAAAAAGATTCCCGCGGTTGGCGGTGACCCGCCGCGACGAGGACTTCATGGCGGCGGCTGCTACAGCCGTCGCTTGGTTGGAAGAATCCCCGACGGACGAGAACGCGGAAGCGGGAGCGACCCGGCTGAGGTGCGACATGCACGCGATCTGTGTATGGCACGTTAATAAAAAAAAAAAAATAAAACGTAATGCTGAAAACAGAGTTGCACGAGGGCTCATGAATTGTTGGGTCGTTGTATATTGTAAACTATAAGCTATGGATTGCGAAGATTATAATAATAAGCTGTGAGTTGAATTGTGAATCATCTATCTATGATGCTTAGATGTATCACATTACTGTATTAAGTAACTATATCTGGCTATATCGTATTATAATAAATAACTTAGTACAGATCACGTACCAGACAGAAGGTGTAAGATTTATATTCTATAATACATATCTGCAAATTCTGCTGAATATCGCTTCATAAAGGACAATGTTTTCATGATTATCACAGTAAAGGAAACTACGAAAAATAATGGTAAATATAACCAGGAAATTTTAAGGAAGAATTTCGTTTAAGAAGATGTTTACATTCTTTTGTGTCATTCCCAAAAATGTTCGGGAACACTGATCAGGTCCATTTCAGTGCTCCCGCTCAACGATGTATTACAATAAATTGAGAAGTAATGTTAAATTGTAGGTAACATATAATGTTGTCCCATTTTAATGACGGATGTGACTAATTAAAGCTATAACAAAATTGGAGTATTTTCTATTATTTTATATTCGCTTATTGAACAGAGACGGAACACATTAATATAACAACATAATTATATATTAATTTTTGACACATTGTTATGTGACAATAATAAAAAAATAACTAGCGTTCTATAATAATAATGTCATAAAAAAGTGTGACATGTGTAGAATAATCCAGTAACATTTCGATACCTAGCACCTTTGACTACTGCTTTATTATACTTGAAATGTTCGGGAGTATAAGTAATTATAATAATAATTTTGCATAAACTACAAATGCAAAAACAAGGATAAGGAAACAAAACGACTGTAGACTATGGAACGAGATGTCAGACAACAAGGTACTGCTCATGGAAAGAAAAATCGGACTACGTGGGGCCACTCCTGCGGCCTGGACCACGTAAAGGACTTGGACGCCGTAGCTTTCGATGACTGGGTCCGAGTTATTACGATGAGAAAGCTGCAAGACATCGGCGATCAGGTTCGGGAAGCCACGAAGGTCATCGCAGATTGGTGCGTGGACATGGGTCCTCATCGGGCCCAAGGTAATACTGAAATTATACTGTCGACAGGGAAGCGCATCCCGAAAATGTGCCCTTTTGGTTTGCTTTTCCGTCCCTTCAATTTCAACATTAATAAAGTGAAATATTTGGATATTTTATTGGACAACGCTAGGAGGTACTCTCCTCATTTGGTGCAGGTGTGTGGCAAGGCAGAGGCGTTCGTTAGCGCCATTAGAAACCTGTTGCCGAACGTAAACGGAACCACCATCTCCATTAGGAAGTTGTACTATGGGTAGGATGGGTATGGGAGTCGGAAGTACACTACGCTGCACCAATATGGGCATCTGCGCTGAGCTATCAAGAAAATAGCTAAGATAAAGTGACACACGCGGTCCTGTGCGCGGTGACGGACAGTATGCCCATACATATTAAGGCCAGGCAGCGGGAGGAAAAAAATAACCATTTAAGAAGAGTTTTGCCGCAACTCAGGAGACAAGCTACACAGGATAAACAAGAAGAATATCTGATCGAGGTCGGCCGAGTCAACTTTAATCACGAGGCGGGGAATCGGTAGAGGATTGAACGTGTCTTCCATAAAATTTCATCCAAATTTACTTTGTCAAATTTACACGTCGTTATTATAGCATTATCTGCTGTTGATAAATGATAAATATGCATGTGCACACAGTTCGTATATTGTTCGAACGACTTCTCACCCCATTTTTAAGGGATTAATGTATGTTCTAGAAATTAATACAAAGCATTCATAATGCACGCGTTAAAATTAAGGGGAATTAGTAAGTAATTCGTAATAATGTAATGAAGTGAGAATTATAAATAGACGGAAGATTGGTATCTGTAAAAAATTCAATGTAGTTCGTGTTGGAATATATTCAATTTTCTATACGTGTCAATCTTGCGTTTATAAGAAAGACCAACACCTTGAATTGGAAGTAATGTAAACCTACAATCAGTATATTTCTACGTTATATCCATGCGAAAAAGCAATCTCTTAGTGGCAACGCATTTTCGTATTGATATTATGGCGGATAGCTTGCCGCTATTTAGCCTTACAATAATTTATCACTGAGCGTGCGTGTACGAATGTTTGGAAAGTCGATATCTAACTTGAAGTCACTGAGCTGAAGTAGAAGAAGTTGGAGAGACGAGGAGACCGTAGGGAATCACAGGGGTCGGTCTTAGAACCAGTTTTCTGGAACGTACGACGTTGTGTTTTGGATAACAAATCGCGCCCGGAATCGACACTGACGTGTTACGCAAACGACACGTTGGTGCTGGTCTGAAGCTTGATGTGGAGAAGGACTATCTGTCTTCCGGAGGCGGCGGTGGTCTGTGTGGTTGTCTTCGTCATGGGTTTGGGATTGGAGGTGTCCCTTGAGAAGGCCGAAGCCCTGTGGTTCTTGCTACAGGGCAGATGACGGGACACCCCCAGTGGGGTACTGTCTGAGGCTGAGGTTAGGTTGAGCCTGAGACTGGGATATTAGATGAAATATCTGGCTCTCAGCCTGGAGAGTCACTGGGCCTTCGGTCCCCACTTCGAGGGTTCTGGTACCGTCCGCCGAGAACACGGTGATCGCCTTAGGACGTATGCTGCCTCGGATTGGCGGGCCTGGAGGTAGGGGGCGTTGGGTATACGCCGGAGTGGTGCGGTCGAAGTTCCTTTACGGGACTCCGATCTGAGTGATGGGCTTGAAGACCAACTGTCGCAGCCTCCTGCTATGCAGGAAGTTGCACGGGACGATAGTGATCAGGGTAGTGAGAGGATTTCGCAACATCGCAGCGACGGCAGTGTAACGTCAACCACATTTTAATGCACATCAGAGATCGGGTCGTACACCGAGGACAAGATTGCACAGCAATGCCTACGTATTCTTGCTGCGTATCCTCAATATTCTGAAGGACTCACCACAAATCTTGGCATTTTGATGGTTAAGGTCCTTCAAAACAAAAACAAGCATCTTTTATTTCGAGTGTTATATCGGGTGTGCCTACTACGGGACGATACGAAAAAGTTAGTTTTCTTCCGTTAGCAACCTTCTCTCAAGGGCGGCTAGCACCTTTCCTCACCCACCAACGTAGGAAATTAGCCGATTGACAACGAAGTCTATTTCCTTCACTCTCCTAATCAAAATTTATCCTTGACAAATCAGCTTTATTCCTTTCTTTAGATTCACCCATCAGCTTCTCTTCCGCCGCAATATCATTACTAAACTTCACAGATTTTCCATCTTTCGAGGAGTTAACATCTCTTTACCGGGTTTCTACCCTTAGATCAGTCGCCTCCTTAATTTAGATAAAATTGTTATAGTAAAGTAATTTGTACGTGTCAACTCAGTGTATACTCAATTGTGACTATTAAGTGGATAACAAAATGCAACAAAAAGAAAGTTGATAATTGTGTTCCGGCTCAATCTTCTTGTTTTTATATAATCTGAGTTGTGAGTTGTGATTTTACGTGACAGCAGCGGCGCTGCTGGCGGGGTTTCCCCCGTTCGAACTGTCCTGCGGTGTCATGAGTCTGTTGGGTGCGGTTGACCCTGCAGGTACTGACGTTAGAGTCCGGGCGCGACAGAACCTGCCAGAAAGTTGGTGGGTAAGCCCCGATAAGACAGCGGCCGCGTACGGACTTTAGGTCGCCGAGGTTATCCTGCCAAACTGGACGTTTAGTTTCACTTTGTGCCATCGAAGAGAGAGGATTGTCATTAGTGCGAGGCGGGGGCGGGGAGGCTCGTGAGTATGTTTTCGCGGTTCCAGGGCTGCTCCTGATGCGCTTCGGAGGGTCATCGTGGACGTTTTAGCCGGTATGAATCCGGCACTACCCCGCGCCCTCACTCCCGAGGGCGCAGGGTGTCTAGAAGGTACAGCTGACGCAAAAAAAGGAAAGGATCGAAAAAAGTGTTCCGGCGAGCGCTATAACGAAAGTTGAAACAAGCGTTGTAGCAAGAGGTCGAGAAGGGTGTTAAAAATAATGTTGGAAATGTTGTACGTACTGTTGAAAACAGAGTTGCACGATGACTCATGAATTGTTGTGTCGTTGTGTATTGTAAACTATAAGCTATAGATCGTTAAGTTTTTAACACTAAACCTATCGACGCAGTCTTTTAGACCACTTCCACAGCTTCTATTCAAATTTAACCATATTTAAACGTTATCAAATCGCTTCATATTTCGTGACTTTTCCTAAAACATGCATACAATATATTTTTCGGGATTTATTTCTAGTTTGCTTCTTTCTTTTCCAAGAAAGATATGTATTTTGTCTTGCCTACCGTTTGATGGAATTTGACCGCTCGATGGAATATTCTATTTATTCTTAAAATAAATACAATCAGTGCAAAGAAAAGGCTATATCAAGATCAGTCAAAATCGAAGGCTATATCGAGGTCAATTAGTAATAACAAATAATAACAACTGTTACACACGTAACCTTGTTATAAACAATAATTCATCCCTCAATCAAGAGGGCCACTCAGTCCCATATAATGACCCTAAATATAACCATAAAATTTAGAATTTTTATGGTCAATTGTTACAAACTTTTCAAAAGTCGACAAGTTTTTTAAAGGTTTTAATCCGGTAAAACACGGAAAATGTAGGGGTTTCCCATATTCAACGGTCAATTCCACCCTCGAACAACCATTGATGGAAAATGGTCAGTACCCATCAATATTTTCATATAAATATTGCCGTCAGAGACTATATTTTTATTTGATATCTTTCTTTCGACCAGAATACGTGTCAGTTTGTTAGTGAATCAGTCGACATCTAAGCTTGTTATCTCTATAACTCAGACAGGAAGCATCTCAGAGTGTTTTGTGTAAAGTGGTTATAAAAGAAATAGTAAAGCATATAAAATTTGACAATAATTTTGTTTTCCGTACATAGTGTTATTCTGTGTAAAATATTTACCCTAAAAATGTCAAGACTTTGCAAAAAATATTATTAAAAAAAATAACGGACCCAGCAGAAGACTGTTCAGTGTGCGATGAACAAGAAACTTCAGCAACTGAAAACAGCATGGAAATACATGAAAAGCTATTTACAACCGAATCAGTGTTAAACAGCAATAATGAAGAGGAGAATATTATCAATGAGCGTTCACGTCCAGGGCACAAAAGAAAGAAATTATCATTAACAGCAGAGCGTAAGACTGATGTAAAGAAACAACGTATCGAAACTGGGCTCGATGGAATAGTTTGGAAAGAACTAGATGCAAGTTCCGAACCTGGCAGGACACCAATTCATAATATTTTTAGGGCTGTGTCAGGTCCGACAATACATACTAACCGGACTATAATGGGAGGACAGGTAAAGATAGCATTTTATCTTATCATTGATCACCGTATAAGGGATCATATAATAAAATGTACGAAAGAAGAAGCATTTAGAGTATTGGGGACTAAGTGGGAGCTAGATGCAACAAAACTAGATGCATTTATTGCCCTGCTATACGCTCGCGGTGCATATCAGGTAAAGAACTTAGATGTCTCACTGTTAGATGTTATTTGTGGAATAAAATTTGGAGACCTGCATTTTTTTCAAAAACAAAGAGCAGGAATGATTTTACTGAAATTATGAAGTTTATACGATTTGATAAGAAGAGCGAAAGAAGCCAGCGTTTACGAATCATAAGATTTGCAATGGTATCTAAAGTGGACCGTTTTATAGAGAATTCTCAGAATTGTTATAAACCTGGTGCATATATTACTGTTGATGAACAATTGTTTCCGTCGAAGACTAGGTGTAGATTTATCCAGTATATGCCGAACAGACCAGACAAATTCAGCATAAAATTCTGGTTGGCGTGTGATAGCAAGTATGCAATAAATGGATTTCCCTATTTGGGAAAGGATGAGAAGAGAGAAAATTCAATTCCACTTGCAGGATTCGTTTCTCTAAAGCTGATGGAACCATTCACAGGATGTGGAAGGAACCTAACAACAGATAATTTTTTTACGAGTGCATCACTGGCCACGGAGCTACTCGCAAAAAAAACCACAATCGTTGGAACAATCCGTGAAAATAAACGGGAGTTGCCCGCAAAGATAGTCAAAAATCGAAAGGACAAAATGACTCTGTTTTCAAGGAAATTTTATATTTCGAATGAAATTTCTTTGACGGTGTATAAATACAAATCAACAAAAAAAGTGTTTATTCTAAGTTCCATGCATAAAGCGATAGAAATTGAAAACAGCAATAAACGTATACTGGAAACGATTAGATTTTATAATGATACAAAATTTAGCGTAACGTAAAACTGATGACAAGGAAACACAGCGTGAAGTCAAAATCTTGTAGGTGGCGCCTCCAGGAATTTTTCAACATTTTGGACCTAGCTGGAATAAATGCCTGGATTTTGTATAAAAAAACCACAGGTGAAAATATTTCAAGACAGGAATTTTTATTCCAATTAGCTACAGAGATCGCTGTTGAGTATACAGAATCATGGGAAGAAAATCATGCTATAAAACTATGAACAAGTTCAGATACATTATCACGAAAAACCTGTCAAGTAAAAAATTGTAAAGCTTACAAAACTACGAAAATCTGTTTAACATGCGGGAAACATGTATGCGACAAATGTACATTTGATAATAAGATAATTTGTAAAAAATGCAGCGAAGTTGAATAAGACATCTCTATATAAATTAAAGTGTAACTTTATTTAAGCCTAGAATAGAAATTACATAAAAGCAAATTTGGGAGAAATTTCCTGACTGATCATCATTTTATATACATTCAGTTATAAATTAAACATTATTTAAGTTAAACTATAAAAACTATTATTTTTTAAATCAGCAGTCATTTTGGCTGCGCCCGGTAGGAATAGGTAATACGAAATGTCGATACGTTTAGTGTTAACATGTCAAAAGAAGTTATCGTAGGAGCATTACGAAGCATTGATGGAAAACGAAAACAGTAAAATAACTTCACTTAATCGGAATAATTATGAATACCAAATAAAAGTGAGGGGAAGAATAGATGGTAATAGCGCTACTGCTGTTGTAGATGGCTCTGGGAGGTGCTTTTTCTTGTAACTTAGGAATCGTGGAAAGAAAAATCGGGCTATGTGGGCCCACTCCTGCGCAATAACGTTTACAACGGCCTGGACCATGTAAAGGACTTGGACGCCGTAGCTTTCGATGACTTGGCCCGAGTTATTNGCGATCAGAAAGCTGCAAGACATCGGCGTAGGGTTCGGGAAGCCACGAATGTCACCACAGAATGGTGCGTAGACACTGGCCTTCATCTGGCACCAGATAAGGCTGAAATTATACTGTTGACGGGGAAGCGTGAAATTTATCAGACGGAAAAACAGACCAAAAATACAGTAAAATATTTTGGTGTTTCGGTGGACAACGCTAGGATGTATTCTCCTCATTCCGAGCAGGTGTGCGGCAAGGCAGAGGCGTTCGTTAGCGCCATTAGATACCTGTTGCCGAACGTAAACGGTCCCAACAGTTCCATTAGGATGCTGTACTATGGGTAGGATGGGTATGGGAGTCGAAAGTACACTACGTTGCACAAATATGGGCATCTGCGCTGAGCTATCAAGAAAACAGCTAAGATAAAGTGACACACGCGGTCCTGTGCGCGGTGACGGGCAGTATGCCCATACATATTAAGGCCAGGCAGCGGGAGGTAAAAAATAACCATTTAAGAAGAGTTTTGCCGCAACTCAGGAGGCAAGCTACACAGGATAAACAAGAAGAATATCTGATCGAGGTCGGCCGGTCAACTTTAATCACGAGGCGGGGAATCGGTAGAGGATTGAACGTGCCTTCCATAAAATTTCATCCAAATTTACTTTTGTCAAATTTACACGTCGTTATTATTGCATCACGTGCTGTTGATAAATGATAAATATATATGTGCACACAGTTCGTACATTGCTCGGATGACTTCTCATCCCATTTTTAAGGGATTAATGTATGTCCTAGAAATTAATACAAAGCATTCATAATGCATGCGTTGAAATTAAAGGGAATTAGTAAGTAATTCGTAATAATGTAATGAAGTGAGAATTATAAATAAACGGAAGATTGGTATCTGTAAAAAATTCAATGTAGTTCGTGTTGGAATATATTCAATTTTCTATACGTGTCAATCTTGCGTTTATAAGAAAGACCAACACATTGAATTGGAAGTAATGTAAATCTACAATCAGTATATTTCTACGTTATATCCATGCGAAGAAGTAATCTCTCAGTGGCAACGCATTTTCATAATGATATTATGTCGAATAGCTCGCCGCTGTTTAGCCTTACAATAATTTATCACTGAGCGTGCGTGTATAAATGTTTGGAAAGCCGATATCAAACTTGAAGTCGCTGAGCTGAAGTAGAAGAAGTTGGAGAGACGAGGAGACCGTAGGAAATCGCAGGGGTCGGTCTTAGAACCAGTTTTCTGGAACCTCACGTACGACGTTGTGTTTTGGACAACAAATCGCGACCGGAATCGACACTGACGTGTTATACAGACGACACGTTGGTGCTGGTCTGAGGCTTCATGTGAAGACGGACTATCTGTCTTCAGGAGGCATATTAACGTATATTAACCTTTGACACATTGTTACGTGACAATAACAAAAGAATAAATAGCGTTTTATAATAATAAAAAAAATGAAACATGTGTAGAATAATCCAGTAACATTTCGATACCTAGCACCTTTGACTACTGCTGTATTATACTTGAAATGATCGGGAGTATAAGTAATTATAATAATAATTTTGCATAAACTAGAAATGCAAGAGTAAGAAGAAGAAAACAAAACGACTGTAGACTATGGAACCAGATAATCACAGTCGGAGAACGCTCTACTTCCATTTTCATTATTACTTTAATCTTCTTTTTTTCAGAAGTTCTTTTCTGCAATCATCATACACTTCTATATGTCTTATCGACTCAACCGGACCTCGCAGTTTTTAAGCATAAAATGCCTTAAAGACTCAGAGCATATCCTGTCCATGGTCATCGGTTATATCACATGAGAATCCGAGGAGCATGTGGTTGTCAGATATTCAACACAGTCATTCGATAACCGATGACTGAGTGAAAGAAATGCAACAGCGTCGTTCAACAAGAAGAAAGACAATTCCGAGGTTAGTGAGAAGTCACGAGGAACGTAATGAAAACAGCTGCAAGGGAGATGGCACAAGCGGCAAGTGCGCCGACTGATGATTTAATTCATCAGGGGAGCTCGATTGAAAGCTTGAATCTCTAAAGGCGATCTTACAAATTTCTACAACGAAGAACACCATTCCACATGCAAGAATTAGAACATTCGCATTGCATAGACAAGTACTTCGAAATGAAGGAGAGACAGAGCTAGACCTCTACGTAAAAAGTGTACTTGACGTTATAACACGATGATAAACAGCGAGAAACGTAAATGTACAGCAACCTGTTAACATATCAATGTAAAAGGGAGTAAACGTAAGAGCATTACGAAGCATTGATGGAAAACGAAAACAGTAAAATAACTTCACTTAATCGGAACAATTAAGAATACCAAATAAAAGTGAGGGGAAGAATAGATGGTAATAGCGCTACTGCTGTTGTAGATGGCTCTGGAAGTTACTGCTGCTTTTTCTTGTAACTTAAGAATCGTGGAAAGAAAAATCGGGCTATGTGGGCCCACTCCTGCGAAATAACGTTTACAACGGCCATGTAAAGGACTTGGACGCCGTAACTTTCGATGACTTGACCCGAGTTATTGCGATCAGAAAGCTGCAAGACATCGGCGATAGGGTTCGGGAAGCCACGAATGTCACCACAGAATGGTGCGTAGACACTGGCCTTCATCTAGCACCAGATAAGGCTGAAATTATACCGTTGACGGGGAAGCGCGATCCGAAAACTACTAACGTTGAAATTAATCGAACGGAAAAACAGACCAAAAGTACAGTAAAATATTTTGGTGTTTCAGTGGACAACGCTAGGACGTATTCTCCTCATTCCGAGCAGGTGTGCGGCAAGGCAGAGGCGTTCGTTAGCGTCATTAGAAACCTGTTGCCGAACGTAAACGATCCCAGCAGCTCCATTAGGATGCTGCACTATGGGTGGCATGGGTATGGGAGTCGGTGGTACTTTACGCTGCACCAATATGGGCATCTGCGCTGAGCTATCAAGAAAATAGTTACGATAATGTGACACACGCGGTCCTGTGCGTTGTGACTGGCAGTATGCCCATACATATTAAGGCCAGGCAGCGGGTGGAAAAAAATAACCATTTAAGAAGAGTTTTGCCGCAACTCAGGAGACAAGCTGCACGGGATAAACAAGAAGAATATCTGATCGAGGTCGGCCGGTCAACTTTAACACGAGGCGGGGAATCGGTAGAGGATTGAACGTGCCTTCCATAATATTTCATCCAAATTTACTTTTGTCAAATTTACACGTCGTTATTATAGCATTATCTGCTGTTGATAAATGATAAATATGCATGTGCACACAGTTCGTATATTGTTCGAACGACTTCTCACCCCATTTTTAAGGAATTAATGTATGTTCTAGAAATTAATACAAAGCATTCATAATGCATGCGTTAAAATTAAGGGGAATTAGTAAGTAATTCGTAATAATGTAATGAAGTGAGAATTATAAATAAACGGAAGATTGGTATCTGTAAAAAATTCAATGTAGTTCGTGTTGGAATATATTCAATTTTCTATACGTGTCAATCTTGCGTTTATAAGAAAGACCAACACCTTGAATTGGAAGTAATGTAAATCTACAATCAGTATATTTCTACGTTATATCCATGCGAAGAGGTAATCTCTTAGTGGCAACGCATTTTCATAATGATATTATGGCGAATAGCTCGCCGCTATTTAGCCTTACAATAATTTATCACTGAGCGTGTGTGTATAAATATTGGGAAAGCCGATATCAAACTTGAAGTCGCTGAGCTGAAGTAGAAGAAGTTGGAGAGACGAGGAGACCGTAGGGAATCGCAGGGGTCGGTTTTAGAACCAGTTTTCTGGAACGTACGACGTTGTGTTTTGGACAACAAATCGCGCCCGGAATCGACACTGACGTGTTACGCAAACGACACGTTGGTGCTGGTCTGAAGCTTGATGTGGAGAAGGACTATCTGTCTTCCGGAGGCGACGGTGGTCTGTGTGGTTGTCTTCATCATGGGTTTGGGATTGGAGGTGTCCCTTGAGAAGGCCGAAGCCCTATGGTTCTTGCTACAGGGCAGATGACGGGACACCCCCAGTGGGGTACTGTCTGAGGCTGAGGTTAGGTTGAGCCTGAGACTGGGATATTAGATGAAATATCTGGCTCTCAGCCTGGAGAGTCACTGGGCCTTCGGTCCCCACTTCGAGGGTCTGGTACCGTCCACCGGGAACACGGTGATCGCCTTAGGACGTATGCTGCCTCGGATTGGCGGGCCCGGAGGTAGGGGGCGTTGGGTATACGCCGGAGTGGTGCGGTCGAAGTTCCTTTACGGGACTCCGATCTGAGTGATGGACTTGAAGACCAACTGTCGCAGCCTCCTGCTATGCAGGAAGTTGCACGGGACGATAATGATCAGGGTAGTGAGAGGATTTCGCAACATCCCAGCGACGGCATCGGAGGAGCTGGCGGGGTCTCCCCCGTCCGAGCTGCTCTGCGGTGTCATGATTCTGTTGGGTGCGGTTGACTCTGCAGGTACCAACGTTCGAGTCCAGACGCGACAGAATCTGCCAAAAAGTTGGTGCGTAAGCCCCGATAAGACAGCGGCCGCGTACGGACTTAAGGTCGTCGAGGTTATCCTACCAAACTGGGCGTTTAGTTGCACTTTGTGCCATCGAAGAGAGAGGATTGTCATTAGTGCGAGACGGGGGCGGGGAGGCTCGTGAGTATGTTTTCGCGGTGCCAGGGCCGCTCCTGATACGCTTCGGAGCGTCATCGTGCAGGTTTTAGCCGGTGTGAATCCGGCACTACCCCGCGCCCTCACTCCCGAGGGCGCAGGGTGTCTAGAAGGTACAACTGACGTAAAGAAAGGAAAGGATCGAAAAGAGTGTTCCGGCGAGTGCTATAACGAAAGTTGAAACAAGTGTTGTAACATTCATTACGCTACAATACTTTTGCATAAACTAGAAATGCAAAAGTAAGAAGAAGGAAACAAAGCGACTGTAGATTATGGAACCAGATAATCACAGTCGGAGAACGCTCTACTTCCATTTTCATTATTACTTTAATATTCTTTTTTTCAGAAGTTCTTTTCTGCAATCATCATACACTTCTATATGTCTTATCGACTCAACCGGACCTCGCAGTTTTTAACCATAAAATGTCGTAAAGACTCAGAGCATGTTCATCGGTTATATCACATGAGAATCCGAGGAGTATGTGGCTATCAGATATTCAACACAGTCATTCGATAACTGATGACTGAGTGAAAAAAATGCAATAGCGTCATTCAACAAGAAGAAAGACAATTCCGAGGTTAGTGAGAAGTCACGAGGAACGTAATGAAAACAGCTGCAAGGGAGATGGCACAAGCGGCAAGTGCGCCGACTGATGATTTAATTCATCAGGGGAGCTCGATTGAAAGCTTGAATCTCTAAATGGGATCTTACAAATCCCTACAGCGAAGAACACCATTCCACGTGCAAGAATATGAACATTCGCATTGCATAGACAAGTACTTCGAAATGAAGGAGAGACAGAGCTAGACCTCTACATAAAAAGTGTAGTTGACGTTATAACACGATGATAAACAGCGAGAAACGTAAATGTACAGCAACCTGTTAACATATCAATGTAAAAAGTAGTAATCGTAGGAGCATTACGAAGCATTGATGGAAAACGAAAACAGTAAAATAACTTCACTTAATCGGAATAATTATGAATACCAAATACAAGTGAGGGGAAGAATAGATGGTAATAGCGCTACTGCTGTTGTAGATGGCTCTGGGAGGTGCTTTTTCTTGTAACTTAGGAATCGTGGAAAGAAAAATCGGGCTATGTGGGCCCACTCCTGCGCAATAACGTTTACAACGGCCTGGACCATGTAAAGGACTTGGACGCCGTAGCTTTCGATGACTTGGCCCGAGTTATTNGCGATCAGAAAGCTGCAAGACATCGGCGTAGGGTTCGGGAAGCCACGAATGTCACCACAGAATGGTGCGTAGACACTGGCCTTCATCTGGCACCAGATAAGGCTGAAATTATACTGTTGACGGGGAAGCGTGAAATTTATCGGACGGAAAAACAGACCAAAAGTACAGTAAAATATTTTGGTGTTTCGGTGGACAACGCTAGGACGTATTCTCCTCATTCCGAGCAGGTGTGGGGCAAGGCAGAGGCGTTCGTTAGCGCCATTAGATACCTGTTGCCGAACGTAAACGGTCCCAACAGTTCCATTAGGATGCTGTACTATGGGTAGGATGGGTATGGGAGTCGAAAGTACACTACGCTGCACAAATATGGGCATCTGCGCTGAGCTATCAAGAAAATAGCTAAGATAAAGTGACACACGCGGTCTTGTGCGTGGTGATGGGCAATATGCCCATACATATTAAGGCCAGGCCGCGGCAGAAAAAATAACCATTTAAGAAGAGCTTTGCCGCGCTCAGGAGACAATATACACAGGATAAACAAGAAGAATATCTGATCGAGGTCGGCCGGTCAACTTTAATCACGAGGCGGGGAATCGGTAGAGGATTGAACGTGCCTTCCATAAAATTTCATCCAAATTTACTTTTGTCAAATTTACACGTCGTTATTATTGCATTACGTGCTGTTGATAAATGATAAATATATATGTGCACACAGTTCGTACATTGCTCGGACGACTTCTCACCCCATTTTTAAGGGATTAATGTATGTTCTAGAAATTAATACAAAGCATTCATAATGCACGCGTTAAAATTAAGGGGAATTAGTAAGTAATTCGTAATAATGTAATGAAGTGAGAATTATAAATAAACGGAAGATTGGTATCTGTAAAAAATTCAATGTAGTTCGTGTAGGAATATATTCAATTTTCTATACGTGTCAATCTTGCGGTTATAAGAAAGACCAACACCTTGAATTGGAAGTAATGTAAATCTACAATCAGTATATTTCTACGTTATATCCATGCGAAAAAGCAATCTCTTAGTGGCAACGCATTTTCGTATTGATATTATAGCGGATAGCTCGCCGCTATTTAGCCTTACAATAATTTATCATTGAGCGTGCGTGTACGAATGTTTGGAAAGTCGATATCAAACTCGAAGTCGCCGAGCTGAAGATACCGACAACATGACTGTTTAAGGATACGTGAAATATTGCATTTTTCGGAAAGTAATTTCGTTTCTTCCTCCTGGATGTCGCTAGTCGTATCTTTAAGCAACCAACTTCGTTCTAACCTATAGAATCATTACACGCTTTCACAAATAATACTTCAGACTTCATTTAAAAACAGAATTGATTTTGCATCTGAAATCGTTTTTGTTTGTTTCGTTGTATTAAAAATGGAAAACCAAAGTGAGCGTTGTCATCGTGTGCTCTTCGTTACCGTAAAGACGTAAATGCAGTGCCAATAAGAAAATGCAGAAATTAAAAGGTAATTTCGTCCTTAAAAATGCCACGTTCTGAAAGGTCGGTTGAGGCTGGTAAAGACCGAATAAATTGTTATAACATTGTATGCATTACTCTTAAATTGTTGGGTTTTATCGTTCATTTTTCTACTAATTTTAAATACATTGTTGCTATTGAGTCATTGTATTTTTAGCTAGTTCCTTTAATTATAGTATATAGTATAGTTAAATGGAGTATGCTTCTCAATTGTTAATGGTTTTCTCAATTGTTAAAACACAACCTGATGATTGAGGGAGTGCAGCATAAATTTCTTAGAAAAATAGCTTTTTGCTTAAACAACTTTATGCTGTCTGTGCAACTATCAACCATTGTTAAATATGCTTAATTTGATCTCATTACTTGAACGCAGAATTCAAGTCAGTTCAAGTCAATGATCTTCCTTTTTTATTTCAAATTATATATAGCAAAATCCCATCTTCTGCAATTATTATAACTAATTTATTTGTATTTTCGTTCAAAAACTTTTAGAAAAAGTCACATATTTTATTCCACTGCCATAAAATCTAAATATAGTTCAAATGATCCAATTAATCGAATATCGAAACTAGCCAATACATTTACGAATAAAATCGATTTATTCTGTAATTTACTTATTTTGTGCCAAGACATCTTTATACACAGCTTTACGTGCTGTTTCAATCGTGTTTTTAATTATAGAACTTTTGTAATTGCATTAAACTTAGCTTTTGTATTGTATATTATGTAACTATTACTGCTCCTTGTTTCTTTTTTCTTTTTGTCGCTCCTATCTTTGTTTACTTGAATACCAACTGAGAATAAGCGTCTAATCCATTTTGGTCGAAACTGAATTAACGACATAGTACGGTTCTACAGTTGCAGTTTGTTCCAGTACATTCTACAGTTTGACAATTTGACAAAATATGATGAAAACGCATGTAAAAAAGAAAGAGAAGAGAGTTTAATAAGAGTATTTAATGAATTTGTAAAAAGCCTCATACGTTTACAATGCTTGGAAAGAAAATATGCGAAATAATTTATCTCATTTGACATATGCGAAATAATTTAACTCACTGAACATAGATCGCGTGCGTGCATCAAATATGATGCATATGCATGTGATCATACATGTACAGTGCACAGAACAGTGAACGTGTTAATACACTGAAAGCAGAAAATAGCCCCAAAACTAATAGTATTTTCATGCTTATAACATATTAATTTGTTATTCGGCTTTATTATTATCTGATTAATTATCCATAGTTAATACATTTTAATATGTTAATTGTCCAAGTTATAAAATATTCATTTTTTGCTTCACCTCAAACTTGAAAATAATTTCGTTTTTACTTTACTTTCCCCTGCAATTTAATTAGCGGAGCTGTCACAATTCTGCGAGTACAATCCGAAGTCTCACTGATATAATACTTTATTAATTACTAACATGATGAGTCATCGTATAATGGGGACAGATATGAAGTGACTCATCTGATGGAGCCTCGGACTCGATTGGGTTGGTGGCCGTTTTGTTTTTTTCGTGGAGGAAACCTTCATAGGCGCTCTACGTCCTCCGGGGAGAGGGCGCTGGGTAGTGCCGGCCCTAGAAATGCTTATTAGCATGTCTAGAAATGTCAGATCTTTTCGCCTCTATATCGTATAATTATATACAAATATCTCCCGTGCAGAACAGGGTAATTAAGTTACGAAAAAATGTCACGCGAAACCGCGTTATATGAAACGAAAAATTAATGGAAAAATTGGTGGCTAAATTATAGCAGTTAAGAAAAATACATATGCTATTTTTTTCGTAACTAACAGAAATATGTTGATTAAAATAATCGATAATTAATTTAAATTATTCGATATTAATATTATTCGCGTTACAAAAATGTCACCAATTTTTTACCTGAAAATATTGAAGTTTTAAAAATTCAACAAAAGATTTAAAAAAATTCAACACAAGATTTAAAAATGGATACAAAATTTCGATGTTCAAAAATTCCACACGGAAACCTGAAACGACACATCACGCTGGTCGATTGAGAAATATCGAATGACAAGGCTCGCGCATAAAAATTCTTGCTACGTTGCTTTGTTTATGGATTTCTCCAATTTCACCAATTCTCGAATCGCGGTACAGCGAAACCGTGTTTTAGTAATATCGTTGTACGGGACTTCCCCGATTCTCACGCTGTTTTAGAACGAATTCCTGTTATATATATATCGTGTACATATAATCCTTTGAAAAATAAATCTCCTAAAGAAAAAGTGGCAGAAGGTATATTTCTTGCAAATTGTAGAAAATACAGAAGTGTAAAATTAACGATATCGTAAGGTTGGGAAAGGTGTGCAGATTCAAATAGCACACGTTTTGTTCGATTAACATTAAGAGTAAATTGAGATTATGAGTAAACGCGTTTTTACTTCGTCCA
This sequence comes from Bombus picipes, assembly GCA_014737485.1. Classification (NCBI taxonomy): domain Eukaryota; kingdom Metazoa; phylum Arthropoda; class Insecta; order Hymenoptera; family Apidae; genus Bombus; species Bombus picipes. The sequence goes on from JACXIP010000067.1 coordinate 275,757, forward strand.
AAGAAAATGCGCATCATTAAATATTACAATCGAATAATATTAACTGAGGAAAATACCAATGGCCCAAATTTGCTTTTTTGCAATGCTAATCAGTCCATAGTTGTTAAGATAACATAGATATGCTTCCTTACGTTATGTTAGTTTTTGTAAAAAAAGAAAAATAAGAAAGTAAGATATATCTAAAAAATGTAATCGTATTCCAATCAATTTATGTGAGAAATAATTAACATTCAAATTGTTAAAGGATGTTAAATGAAATACGTGAGAAAAGAGAATTGTTGTTAAAGGAACACATAGAAAATATCGTTCTAAACATAGAAATAGTAAAAGAATATATACCTAGGCCTTTGCTGAGACAGAATGTTACTGAATCGAAGCCCGAAACAATTTCCTTCCCAGATATTCCTGATTCCACGCTTGCATTCCATAGTCTGGATCCGTCCATGTGCAACTTCAAGTTATGTTCTTTGCACAGTGATACTAATTCCTTAAGCCAGCTTAGGGGAACAATTTTTCCATTAATTGTGTTTTCCACAATTACCAGCTTAGAAATGGGCTCGTAATTTCTGTCATGGCGCAGCTTCGATCGCAGTTCAGAAAGATCGAAAGTGCCATCGACATTGTTGCGTAACGATCTAAGACTCACTCCTCCGATTTGAACAGCGCCGCATTGTTCGTGTAACAAAATATGAACAGAATCGCCACAATATGCCTCACATCCACGAACGTTGCAATGGTTCATTACTGAAAATTTAGAAAATAATCAAACAAGTTTTCTTAAAAATTAACGTGCAAAGTAAAATTTAAAGAAATATGCAACTCTCGAGGCCTAGAACATTACGATAAGTCTAACATTTTGTTTGCCTACAAATTTTCGGTGAAGGATGAAGATATTTGTAGAGACCTTCCAGCTACATCTTGACTCTGTGTTCATATTTTTGTTTTCTTACATAAAATTTCAAAATAGTGGAATGATGACAAATGTGATTGGATTTTGCAAAGTAGAAAGTTTTTATGCCAACTTATACAAAAATAGACCGTATCTTCGACCGTAGGTACGGTTTTACGATAATTTTGGAAAATAAGAAAATTCAAGGTGCCGTTAAGGACAAGATCTTACTTTCACTGACAAAAGTTAACTTTAAACATTTGTAAAAATTCAATGGATTCGGATGTCAACAAAATCGTACGCTACGTTGTAGATAATGTTACATAGAGTAAGTTCCAGGGTTGAAGCACATGTCTTGGTCACGTAGTCCGCGAAACGACGTCCTAGGTGTGACAACGATCATACGAACCGTTAGGTTTTGACTTGACCTTCGCATATGGTCCAACATTACATTTTCCCCATTACGAAGGGCAATTAGGATCCGCCCCTTCCCCTCAACGCCTACAAACGCAATCTATAAAAAATGCAAGCATTCGACCAAGAACAGTCTTTTTAGTCTTGAGTCTAATCTTGTGCACAGTTTGGCCGTGATTTGAACTTCATTGTAACTTTGATACTTAATAAAAGCCCAGAAAATTATAAAAACACGGTCAAGATAAGTTATTCCTATTTTATCGTAAATTTTACGTGACATTTTGGCGATCACTGCCCGGATTGTAAAAAGTACTCGTTAGGAAAACAAGATATCCTACCTACGTGGATTCAATGGATAAAAGGATTCAACTTGGGCTTCGGGTCATCCTCAACGACAAACTCACAATCTACGAATCTGAAGCTTACAACTTGATAATAACGGACATTCTACGGATATCGGGTAAAGTTTGGTTCTTTTGTTCAATATAAACGTTCTAGCTTTGACAGCAAAGACTCAGACGAACTAGACATTTTCGAAAGAAAATGTCTAAAGTATCAACAAGTGAAGACAGCAAAATTAGTCTAAGGCAAGAATTAGAAGCGATATAGAAACAGAACGAAATTCACGGAGAACTACCGCCAAAATTCTAGAACAAATTCAAATACTAACCAAACAAACAAGCGAAGAGAAGGCCTCGCTAAAGCAATCGAACTGCTAAGAAAAACAGTTGCCGAACTGAAGCTAGACATTGAAAGTCAGGAAACAATTATAACCAAGGATTTTGAATTTGTAACTAACACCACAATAGAAACCGCGAAATCAAGAAATAGAGATCGTGTACCTGTAGCAAGCGCAGCCGAAACGATATCTGACCTTGATGCGAATATCAAGACTACAATGAACCACGATACCAGACTATGTTATCAGGGGCAAAAGGGGCAATTAAATACATTCCAATTTTAAACGGTGACGATGATGTTGGATTAGAAAAGCACATGTGTTGGCCACGTGGCCCGCGAAACGACGTCCTAGGACAGAACGTCGTAAAAGAATAAATCCTGGGACTCAGTAAAGACACAATGAACAAGCTGGACAGTTAATTCCAACGAGTATGACTTCGCTCCTAAGCCCATTATCAGATAATGGAGACCTTCGTGCAGGAACTGTGTACACTTAAGATCGCCTGGGAGCTAAGCTCCTCTCCTCCAAGATAGATGAATCTGCCGATAATCAGCTATCCACTGAATCAACTTGACTGTGAGCATACAACATGCAAAGAAGTACAGAATCGCGGATGCGACGGAATAGCCGCATACCGTGGAAGTGTATGTGCAAATCGCCCACACTGATAACCATGTTAACCTTCATCTAGTGTCATCGAGTAATGTGTCACCACAATACGATCACAGCAGGTATTCCACCTATCAAAATTGAAACTGCACGATTTTTCCTCGTTCGGACTGGACTCTTTTCTTACCGAGTACTTGATGTCCCGATAATACGCTTCGAGCAGTGTCTCTCGTGTCAATATTCTCACAGAAATGACGTTTAATTTCTTATCTATTTTATGCCTAGCTACAGATCGTACGGAGGTTTGAGATGAGCTAGCCCCTCTTCATGAGCTAGGAAACAGAAAGGCATCGCGAAGAATCTGCAGATTTTCCGACACGCAATCTCACGACATTCAGGCTGACAGGACTGAAAGCAAACGAAATGTAGAGGTGCACGGCTTCGCTGATGCATCGGAATAGCCGCATACAACGGTAATATACGTGCAGATCGTCGACAGCTATAACCATGTTAACCTCCATCTGGTGCTATCCAATGCCAAAATTGGGTCGCTGAAGGTCGTCACCCCTACCGCGGTTAGAGCTGTACGATCTTCCCACTTTCAGGCTGTACTCTTATCCTGGTGTACAGCTGATACTACGACAATACGCTTCGAACATAATTCCCAGCGTCAACATGCTCACAGAAATGACGTTTAATTTCTTATCTATTTTATGCCTAGGTACAGATCGTACGGAGGTTTGAGATGAGCTAGCCTCTCTTCATGAGCTAGGAAACAGAAAGGTATCGCGAAGAATCTGCCGATTTTCCGACACATAATCTTGCGTCCGTGAGGCAGAGGGTGACCATGACCAAACGAAATGTAGAGGTGCGCAGCTTTGCAGATGCGTTTCAATAGCCGCGGTAATGTATGTGCGAATCGCCACGCCAATAGTTGCTTCAAATGTAATTACCAAACACGTGGTGGGAAATATATGAAAGAAGTGTGCTATTGAGAATGCATCTCAAAAATGTATGAACTCGTGTGAAAATGACGGAATATGGCCGAGAGTTGAGATGAATGTTAGGTGTACGTAGTTGTCTATACAGGCTTATCCACACAATTCGGAACTCGCGCTGGTGAGAACATATGACCTACCATATACTACCACAATCAAACGTTGCTGGCCAACTATGAGCTGTTGCTAGAAATATAGAGCGAGAACATAGAGCAGTTTGATAGTCACCGAATGTTTTAAATTGTACGTTACAAGACTGAGAAGGCGAACTTCGGATTTTCGTGCCACGACTTCATGTTCCTGCGTGCTCCCGAAGCTTCGAAGGAGACAAGCGCACCCAATTATTCTGTTTCCACATGTAACATCATTTTCCCTTTCTTGAGGTTAGGCCCGCCTAAATGTAATTACTATGTAATTTTTTCTTTATTTAAAATTGTATTCAACTGCCAGTTATCAACGAATTACAATAAAATTGTGCATAATATATAAAAAAAATTCTCTTTTTCTATATTTGGTAATTCTCATTTCTGAGGCATTAAATGTTATCTTATACGTCGTACTTCAAAATGTATAAACGATAACTTTTTACAAATTGATCGCTATTATCTGGTTTCTATTATCGCTTTGTTGCGAATACTTCGGATGTAAGAATGAGGAACAAGGAAGACAATTGAGACGAAACAAGACAGACCAGTTTTAAAAAGTAGAAATTAATTTGCCAGTGCTGCTTTAATTTAGCACTTGCATAGCAGTGAATAGCCTGAATCCTATGAGCGTAGTAATAAGCATATGTTTCATACTGTTACCATTCTCACGTTCTCGCGAGCGCGGGTTCAAGATTTTGCGTGAGGTAAGTGGATGACCTTGTATATTGACATTAAGTTGTATTATTATAGCATTAATAAGATATTAAGTAATATATAGAAAAAGTGTCCGAGTTGATTTACCCCGTCACCCTTTCCCACAAAAAACACAGTTAAAATGCACACCAGTCCTCTTTGGGAATGTTAGGGAGAATCATCAATTTCGCTGGAGTTGGCAACCGTGGTCGTAACGGTGTGCGCTGAAGTGAACGAAAATTGTGATAGTTGCAGGTCTGGAACCTTACGAACACTAAAGTCTCTTTGTTGTGGAACAGTTTGTGTAAGCAAAGCTTCGTGTTTTCCGATGTCATCTATAGAAAAGTTGCTTGTAGGCTGCGGTCATTTCGTATATTCTATAAGAAGGATGTTATTTACTTAGTTCCGTCTGAACCTCTATGCGACAGACATTCAAGAGAATCGGTATTGTCATTGCTATAATAGCGTATTTGTTAACCCTTTACGGACGGGACAGTTCGAAGTCGTACTGTGGGGCACTCTAAGATGTCAAATTGTAGACATATGTACATGCACAAATTCTCAGCAGGATAAATAAAATGACATACATGTGAATCTTTTAATTCTATCAGTTGTTTCCACCGAACGCATATATGAATTCCTCGGCCAAATTGATGGTTTCCGCGGTAGTGCGCAAAGGTTTGAATATATAGAGTGATATTTAAAATAATTCCTCTGAAACGGAGATATCACAAGACAAAACCTTAACATCAGAAGGACAAGCAAAAATTGCAGCATATCACGGTGAAGGCTTTACCTATCTGAGACATCTCTACATCTACTCATTTATTTATTTAAAAATGCCGGAATAGTAAAAACTATACAGGTGGTAATACTAATTTCACAAGACAGGATCGTTCAGCTGAACTATGTAAGGATTAGTGAAGTTTACCCTTACAGTAATAAAAGAGCAAACCATAAAAATGTTTACCCTGATTTCCATCGTCGATATGACAACAAACAAACATATCTTGATAGATTCAGACACAATTCTTTTTTAAATGAAGCTCGAAATATCAAGTGTCAAAGCGTATAACAATTTTATAGACGTGTTATGACTTGTTCAATAACTTTAGAATGAAGATCGCCGCTTAAAAATACGACCAACGACATGTAAATAAAAAAATAACGAAAGTACTTTCCGAACAACCCAATAAGTGGAAATGGTCGATTATTGAGCGCAATTAAAAAGAATGTGGAAGAGGAAATGTGAATTTGGAATGCAACTCCCCAATCCTTCACTCGTTTAAAAAAATTAGCAATAGCTATATTATCAATTTTTTTTCTCTACATATGTTTGCGTAGCGGTTCAGTATAGAAACACGTGGTTAATAAAAAGGCGATTATATTTAGTTATATTTAGTTAGTTACTCGCTATAATTATGTGTTGGAACATCCAAGTAGCGAATTTGATAAAATACATAGTACATTAATTGCCATCAAAAAAAGCTTCGAATAGAATCTAAAAATTTTAAAATCGTAAAAATATTATGAAATTTAGATGCGAATATTTGTCGAATTGAAGCGAAATTGGAACAAAATGAGAATAAACTACTGGATTTAAGCAACGGTTTAGTACATCGTAATGCAACTGAGAAAATATTGTTTTATGTTTCGTCAACGATGGAAAATGTTGTATGCGCAAGCCATGAAGAGATTCGCTTATCAAGAGATTAATAAGACAATGGAATATATAAGTCAAGTATACCGGTTTCCATTTACGAAAGATAAAATACAGAAGAATATTTCAAATTGTCTCAAATGCATAACATGTACTTCATATCGATCATTGCGGACCGCTGCAACGAATGAAACATCCTCAATAATATATACAGGAGGGTGTCAATTCAATATTAGAACATCTTTTTATAATTAGAAAAATTACTGGAAACGAAAGTTCGGTGTATTAGAGACTGTTAATTGATATTTCCGTTACATGCGTTTGCTTGTTAATCAAAATAATTAAATAAAAACGTCGCTGATATTTGAGCGACGTAGAAACGCGCGTTTCTTAGCCGCCATCTTTGTGACGTCATGGCTCTGTCTCTCCGGTGCACAATGGCTTACGAAGATATTCGAACTTCAAAATAGAATAACTGTATTAAAATTGGTGCGAACGACTCAAGCTTTTTTGAAACGTTAGCTGGATCAGTTGGCTAGATGACATGTAAAAAATAATTTTGAAGAAAATGTAACTGATCAGAATCGTCAAGAAAGAAGTAAAGGTCAGTTCTTCCAACTTCGTTCAATTTCACTGAAATCGTTTAACGTTGCTATGAGCTACAAAGGTTGAAAGTGATGAAAATAACAGTTTTCTACGATTTTCTATTTTTTGATGTCTGTTGTCTGTTTCTGCATCAAATTTCAAAGAAATTTTCAGCATGTGTATACCTGGTATAATTTAAAAATATGTTGTTTGAATTTTCATTACAGACCCAGATAAAAAAGTTATAAAACATAAACTTTACCATTTTCTTCGCGATTCCGACCAGCTATAATTAATGCGAAATTTTTTCTACACAATGTCAATAAGTCCTTCTAACTTCTCAAAACAAGTCAAAATCGCCTGGTCCAGTTTTACAAAAGTTATTCTGTTCTGAAGTGTGAATTCATACGTGATCCACTGTAGATACACGATCGTATTTTGATGTGAACGCGTCGGTTATCGGATTTATATAGCGAGTTAAGAAAATGTGTGTAGCGCCCTTGCAGACTTGTGACGTCACGTGATCTTCGTGTACATTCGGTGCGCGGTCGGAAACATTCGACTTCTTTCATTTCGAATTGCTCATAACACTTTCATTACCAATATTTAAAAACAGAAGACGTGTCTACTATTTTTGCTTCCAGAGTTCATTTACATAATTAGTAAAAAAATGTTCAAATATGGAATTACTCAAATCAGTGCTGCATCGTCGTTATCATTACCAATTCTTGGAATCATAAAGATTATTACTTTAAAAATTGAACTTTCGTAAAATTAACCGTACGTAATTTCTCGTACGTAGTGAATAAAATATGACAAGATCGTTCAGCGATCAAAGAACCGATTTTATGTCAAAGTTAATGCATAACTGATTGAACAGAACTACTCAACACCAAACATGTGTTATTTTTCCCTTATCAGCTTCAAACAAATGGAGAGGTCACCTCAGGTTAAAGCATTAACTAAAACATTATATTAGTGAAAAACAGATGGATTGTGACGAATTCAGGTAATTATCGATATCTCAGCCACTTCACCGATCTTGATGATTTATGATTTCGTTATCCATCGAGCATGATTTTTATTACACATATAATCACCACTCGGTCTTAGTTTTTGAGAAAAAACTATCGATGTTACTACAATGAATTCTGCCCATAACACTGTCGTGTTAAAACAAATGCAACAAGTGTGCCATGTGTTTTGTCAAACTATTTCGCTTTTACATCAACATCAAAACATAATTTTCTAGTTTTTCTCGCTATTTCTCAATAAAACTGTCTGCTCTATCGCGTATTATGGTTTTTACTATAGTTTTTGAAACAAACTGGCAGCAACTCGATAGCTGCTACAGTAAAAATCAGAAAACATCTCGAAAGCTGAAAATTTCACATCTTTTTTCCAACTGATTTTTTCAAAAACTGTAGGTTTTAGGTTGGCAGATTCGTGTTTAACTCGTAAAATGTTTAGCTCTACAAGAATCGCTCATTGAAAGTTGCAAAATTCTGTACGTGTATGTAACTATGAAATTACATACGAATAAAATTATAGATGAACAGATTATAATTTATTTATATATTTTCAAGCAAAGAGTTTGAAGAAAACATAGTAAGATAATATGGGCACGTATACTTTATTAGGTAGTAACACAAATTTTTAAAAAATCAATACAATATTGTATGATATATTCTGAAGCAAGGGACTACGCGGAGTACAACGTCACAACTTTAACATTCGCAGCGTGACCTTCGCCTTATATCGTTTTTTGTGCGTATAATATAATCTCTCAACGTTTTCTTTTTTTTTCTTTTTGTGCATTTATTGTTTTACAAAAAGACAGGAAATGTCTTCCAACAAAGTTGGTCTGCGATAGATTTATGCCGATTGTTAAAATCGTTATTTTTCTCTCCATACTTCTTTACGATTTCCTTAATTAATTGAAGCTAAAATGTCTTCTTTTTTTTTGCACAAATAAAACGCATTCTGAATGACTGCATCAAATAGATGGAAAAAATATTTTGTGTACTGCTATATCTACGACATAATGAATAGGGACAGATTATCTGCCGCACCCATATTTGCAATATAATTTACTGTGCAAGACGATTTTTGGATAACCTCTTTCGTTCACTAATTTAGTCTTCTTGTATTTATAAAATCCGCAGAGAGACAAGTGAACGGCGTATACACTTTGCGTTTGTCTTGCCGTTTGACTGCGAACATATTTGGCGAAGATCGAAAACACATTTCACATCCAATTAATTTTTCACTCGTGATAGGAATACTTTTCCTCTGACAATTTACCACATGGGGTTTTTTTTTTGAGATAAGTGCTGGTTGGTAAAACCAGGTTGGTATACCAAATATCAACAAAGTGTGGCATTTTCCTAATCCTAAATATCATTCTAATAATGAAATTACAATTTCGCCTGATTTTCCCACAGGCTTCTCATTTATTTTTGTTTCTTGTATGCACAAGAAAACGTAATACATATCCACTTTTACAGTCACACGGTATAAAAGATTTGATGCCAAATCTATTATTCCGTTTGGATGGAATATACTGTTTGAATGACAATCTCGCCTTATGTAATGATAAACCTTCATTTATGTATAAGTTACTAAATGGGCTAAAATAATTTCCAAATGAAAAACGAAACTTACTACAGAATTCTCTTGCTTCTACTAACCAATCAGAATTAGCTGTCGTAATTTCGTTAAAATAAAGCATTCGTAACAAAAAAAGGATATCTATCTCTATTCATTATGCGCCCGAAAATATCAGTACGCAAAAATTTAACCTTTGTTCAATATTCGGAATAATGTAACTCTTTTACTCGCGACGTAAGTGACTTGATTGCAAAAATGCAATACATCTCACTCAGAGTTGTTTCTCCTTCGTGAGGTTTCACAAAAGAGCACATAGAATTTTCCCTTTTGTATTTACAATACCGATTTGTTTATTCCACAATAAACGATATTAATACTTCAGAAATAGAATAGTTCAAAGTAATCGTAACGGAGTAGCAAATCGACTAATTCGTATTTTCATTGCAGAATTAATCGAGTTAAATCCACGTATTTGAACTCAGTATCTTTCTTTGCAGTTTTCTTACACGTTTCCTATCACTAATTGCTCCCTGCTTTCTGTTTTGTACTGATATACTCAAGAATTTAGAGGTCAAGAATTCTACAAAATTATAAATATACGAAGCGGAATGTTAAAAAGGTTATCGACTAATGGTACACATAATAAAATAAAAAGTAACAGTACTCATAACTGGTGTCTTCAAAAGTAAATACTGTATGGCCCGATGACACCTCTGACACAAGTACATTTTTACATTCGCTTATATACCGTTAAGAAACGTGGTTTGAGCGAAAAAAATGCGAAACTAAACGGTCGTGCGATAATTTACACATATCTACAGACAGGGTGAGCCACTGTAGTGACGTTCCGTTCAAAACGATGCCATAAGCGAAAGTCACTATATAGATTGTCGAAAAGATCATCTACACGAAAGGCACTACAGTGGCATCAATAGCTAAGAGGTTAATCCAAACCTATTTATTATCTTTCGTTCATAATTTATATAGGTTTGGATTAGGTACTATTTTGTCTAATGTTAATCAATACTCCAGCGCATGCGCTATCACAGACACACCATTACAAGCAGAATTCGGAATTTTATAGCAATACCAACAACTTTTTCTGAATATCTCGGAAACTAATACCGAGCGGTGGTTACACGAATAGGGAAAAGTTGTTGGTAATATAAATTTCTACGACATATTCGAAAATCATCGAGATCGATAAGGTGCCATGAGGTAACGATAACTACTAGAATTCATAACCTCTGCGTCGTTAGCCTACGTACGCGTGTTTAAATCGAAATAATCTTAAATATAAAATGCTTTTCGGAACTAAAGCATGTCTAGTAATATAATTCAAGAGTCTTGCAACAACTTATTATTATGAGGACTATAGAATCAACTTGAAATGGAAACCAACCTATACGGAAGAAATAGTTAGAGATAACCTAATTCGATTAAAAATTTACTTACAATTAAGTCGATGATTTAGTATATATCCTAAACAAACAGAATACGCCGAGATTAAATAAAAATACTGCCACCAAACGACAAAGGTTCTTTACAAAATAATCAAAATCAATTCCAATAATACCGTCCAAATTTTGAAGAACGGAAAGTTAACAGCCTATCACGCCAATTTTCTGAAACCCTTTGTTTTAGGCGACAATAACGAGTAATGGATATTATTAACACAAAGACAATAGATTCCGATTTGTCCTAATGACATTCGTCTCAACCATCCTTAACCATGCTCATAAAATTATCGAATCCTGTTACAAAATCTCCCGCCTAAACAATCAAGTAGGATTACATCACAACCAATTAGGCAAAGCGAAACTGGAAATTCTACTAACCTATCTCGATCTCTCCATCGCAAGCGAAAAACTCGATCGATTATCCAAATGCCACTCACAAGATTGCCAATAACAAGATCGGACATGCGGTATACGGTAACAACGTCTATTTTGGTCAGACCTGTCTTCGAAGTATACAGTCACGCATCTGAACGTTCTCACGCAACTGTGAATAGAATCAAACTTATCGAATACACGACAGCCACATAAATCGAACAAGGGAAATAAAATAAATAAAAGAGGGCGCGTTTGACGGCGCATCGTACGTCTTGTTTTAGTTATTCCCCCGATACCGAAGACGTTAAATTTCATAAGAAGACGATCGACTCGATTCTCTTCGAAGATAGGAATGTTCAAATACCAATGAGACAACAAATTGCAATCACTAGATATACAATCCAAAATTTTAGCTCGCCCATCCGTAGTCTCTGCGAGAGGACGAGGATAAACTTAAGGAAAATATAGAAGCGTGTAATAGTCTTACAAACTCCATTACTGTTACTAACTACCTGAACGAAATCTTCAAACGATATCTTATCTCCGAAGAAGTATTGCCCCTGTCACGGATGTTCTCGGAACTAGATAAATACTGTTAATTATATCTTCCATTGCTTTGACAAGACTCGCTTCGAACACGCAGATAGTATCTTCCTGAATCCTTTTCAACGACATAAGCGATATCGTTCTCCAGGAGGGGGCTGAGTTGGTCCATTCCATTATCATACTCCGGCATGCACAAATACGATTAAATTATACAAATTAAATAATCGCCTATAACAACAATATCCTAATATCCAGCATCGAAATCCCGTTAGTTGAGACGACAATTCAAACTATGCGAAATATTGCCCTTTTCTCTTCGTTTCCCTAGATACCTGCTTCTACATCTAACTCGATCGTCCTTACATTCTACTGAGTACCAGTAAGGTCTAGGAAAAGTAGCTAGAGAATCTGGAGGAAGAAGGCGTAGTGGGTGGATGAAGCGTTGGAAACTGACGTGGCTAGACCAAAAAATATAGCATAGTTGATTAGTAATGTCCTAACTATAGGTAAGGTAGAATTAAAACACGGATTGGGATTAGATGAAGGTAATAAAAATAGAGATAGGGTAGAGATAACGTTTGGTTAATAGAGGTTTAGGGTAGGAAATATTATATGTGTGTTTGAGTTATAGCAGTATATGTACATAGGTTTGGGTCATAGTTGCATATGTATATATTTATTTGTAAGTATTAGATTATATATAGTATATATTTAATTATTTAAGATATATTTTATTGTATTTTGTCATATCGTGTGTGATATGTGTGTGGGAACGGGACATTGTAATCCTGTTAACACGTTGATGCCGGCGCCCGAATTCACTGTCTGCTTCGTGGAGCGGCGTTGGGTCACATTAGACTGTTCGACACGACCGCAATTTTTCAACTTTGTTCAACCTCAATTTATAGCAAAATTACAAAAGCTGTACGATTCCTGTTGGGTTCAATAAATTTCGTGGACTTCAACTAATACATTAATATGCAATAGTTTGTCAACATCAATTTGCATATATCTATAAATGTTAAGTAAAGCTGACGGGACCAGTTTTGGCCTTAATTTTGTACTCTTTCCGAATTTTCTCAAAAAGTAGAGGTCTGACGCGAATTCTGACCATCGCACGCAATTCTGTGTACATTTTTCTATAAAAAAACGTTCATAGCGCGAATCAAAAAATTTTTCAATTCCGTACAGGAAAAAACAATAGTCATGCATGTCCGTCGTAGAACAACGGCGCATGTAAGGAACATGAACAGCGAAAATAGTGTTAGGTTACGTAAAATGAACTGACAAAAGGCCAGTATATATGTTCCAAAAATCATAGGTGTGTTATTGTCCAAGGGAAAAATAGTAAATTAAAGCCAGACACAGATTTTTTTATAATGATGCTAGGAAGGGGGTTGATCTATCCGATCAAATGTCATCCTATTATAGTTGTTTGCGCAGTACCATAAAATGGTATAAAAAAATCGTAATAGAATTAATATGTGGGACTTGCCTCATAAATGCGTGGTAATGGTACATAGAAAATGGGATATTAAAAGTATAAAAATTTTAAAATTTCGCGAAGAAATTATTTATCATCTTTTAAATATAGTGAATCCACACAAAGAAAAAATGCCAAGTGACAATGAAGTACTGCCCAAAAAACGATCACATTTTCTGCAGTCATACCAAGGACCTGCGAGCAAAACGAAACGGCGGTGTAAAGAAAGTTGTAAACGCATTCCTAAAATAAAAGGTAGAGAGTATGCCGCGAAAGGAACCAAAAAGGTAACAATATATTGTGAACGTTGTAAGGGCCAGCCGGTACTCTGCCTAATTCGTTTTAAAAAATTGCATGAAGAAAGGAAGTTATGTAGTTATGTTAAGTTTATAATATTGAATTGTTATGTTTTTACTATTGTATGACTGCTTATAATGTTGAGATAAAATAATATAAACCTATTTTGTACTACCTATTTTGTGAAATACCGGCGTGACCCACCGCCGCCTCTCGGGACAGACACGTGTGACTTGCCGATGGGTCGCGCCGGGCAATATTTACTACTGAGGTCTATTACGCACTGTTTTAAAATCTCAAGGTGTCCGACAGTCGATAACAGCGAATACGTCTATACATTTGAAAAAGCTATAATTTCGGATATTACGAGACGTTTCAAACTTGAGTGGACAGTAAAAGAAATAATTCGTACAGAAGTCAAACGTTTTCTCCAAAAGTCGAATGTAATAAACGCAGTACACACAGTAAATGCAACAAAGGCGCACGAAAAATCTGCTCTTGAATTTTTATATGACGAAATCAGCGATAACAATAACGTTTATATTCAAAAAGAAACATATATGACCGAGCCACAGTAACGCTTTGATTTAATTAAATTAAGTTGAATGATGAAAGACTAGCGCAAACAAATACCCAGTAATTTCCGAACTTGCGAATATTTTCATGTGCTGAAAATATTGTAACAAAAAAAAGAAACCATTTACTTGCACAAAATGTTAATATTTTAGCTTCCTTATCTCAAAACAAAAAATTAATAAATTAAATTTTATTAACCGAAACCATAATGTTTCTTATTTTCACCTGCAAACCAAAAAATGAAATCTCTTAAACAATTTACATATCTAAATATTTTGATATTTAATTATAAAATGAAACATAAAGTACGTATTAATACACGTGAAACTATACATTTCGATACGTGTATTCGTGAACCTTAGTACATGTACAGCTACATGTATAGATATTATGATCCGTGTGCTCCTGTATTTTAATACACGTGTACCCGTGTATTGAGAAGTACATGGATTAAAACGCGGATGTATTAATTACACGTGTACGCGTATATTTTACATATATTTTTGATACGTGAAATCGTATCAAAACCGTCCAATTCTTCGATCCATTCGATCCTGGAATCCAACAAGGATAATAAATATTTTGAAATTTCCGTATGTATAATGCATGGGTGTAAATGTGAAGATAATCTATGTATAAATTTCATTCAAATTGGGAAACGCACATCTAAAATAGAATGATTTATTGCAATTAGCAGCAGATCATCAATCGCAAAAGTATTGAAAATCTGTATAGGATCTTCATAATAATTTCGTTTCGGTGGATCAGAGAACGTAAACAAAGGTTGCCTAGTTTACAGACAGCTAGTCTGCAAGAAATACTGCGTAGAATTTGCGCTGTAGTTTCCCCAAGATCGAGTGCCCATATAATGAAATTTTAGAAGAAATTGTAAGCGAATAAAACAAAAAGAGAATTATTAGTATAGTGGTACGAGGAAAGAAAATCTACAAGCGAAACTGCAAAGCTCCTAGAGAGGAATATTTCTACAATTTATTATATTCTAGGGAAGAAGGGCATCCTGGACGATCAAAGAAGTTAGCGAAAAAAAGCAGGAAGAGCAATAATTTGCGAAATTCAGAGGTACGAGAATAATACAGAATAATAATAATAATAACACTTTAATTTTTCATTTGAACCACAACTGACGACGATGATAGCAGCACAGTACGATAAAGAAGTACATACAGAATTGTATCGGAGATTATTAAGAAAACGCGGTTTAAATGCACGACTTGCGAGAAAAAGACCGTTTATTAATAATGTTATGTAATGCTGAAAGAATCGCTAACCTGGAAACAGCTTATACCACAATATCGGCACATTTTTAACCTAGTTCCAAAGCACTGGGGTTAGTAGCGTTTCGCAAGGCTAGCAAAACACCAACTCTGTTACCAACTGTTGTCCCAAAAACAGAGAGCGAACGTTGATGTAAAGTTGCCACTAATGAGGTCGCCAGGAGTTCGTTAGTTCGTAAATGCGACAATTCGCTCGTTCATTCATCCGTACCAAGTTTGTTAAGAATACACATCCGAAAACCAAAGTTCTTAACATTTGTCTTCGAAATGCTGAACCACTTTGACCAGAAGGGACTCTGTCTCTAAGAAATGTCGTAGATTTCTTACGAAGAATCTTCACATTTTTCAAACTACCTCTGCTGAGAAGCCGCCGTATAACAGTAAGAAGAATAAAATATTACATTTAGAATATGCTAATGAATCTACTAACAAAGATAATCCTCACTAGAGTACGGTATTTTTCTCCACAGTATCTGTTGTATGAAAATAAATTTGACATTTTTGAAAGTTACGTTCATAAATCTGTATAGAGGAATAAAATACAGAATTAAATCCAAAGAATCTATGTCCCACGTTAAAATATGGTGGTAGATCGGCGATGGCATTGGATTGCGTGGCAGGCGAATAACGTTGGAAATCTCGTATCAATCGATGGGGTTTTGAATAAGATGAAACATTTGAAAACTTTGGAAGAAAGTTTGAAGGATAATGCTAATAAATATTCAGAGCCACAGAAACATTAGAGAAAGATCAAGAACTCGTGGTTTTTTGCAGTAACGTTTTTAAAATGAAAAATATAAAACAAAAACAAATATTTGCCAATGTAAAAAAGAATTAGTTGAAGCTTTATTATGCCTACCTCATTTATCAGCAGCGATCAGCATCCAGCAATAAAAATAAATAGAACTAAAATAAAAGATCAGTTACAAAATCCTTCGATGAGTGGAATTCCTTTGTCAAAAGGGAAATTCACACATTCATCGGCTACACACTTTATTATTTCTAAGGAATTAATTCATTTGGCAAAATCTGCTAAAAATAATGAAGTGTGATGGTTGATTTCAGTGATTTTCTTATGAGTGAGAACCTGTATATATGTGAATAACAATAACTGAAATTTTAAATTTTCTGAATAACTGAAAATTTACTTTTGCTGTATTTTAAAAACTAAAATGAGAGTGAAGATCGAATTAATACATATTAAGTGTTAAAATTATAATTAGCATTTCTGCTATGAGGATGAACAGCTACAGTTATTTATCCGAGTGTTAAATTAATTTACTAAATAATAGTAAATAGTAGATAATAGTAAATGAAATTAATCGGGTAATTAAATCGAGTACTCGGGTTAATTCGCATATTTTGTAACACAAAAGCTAACATGTTCGTAAATTAACATGAAAATATTGATTATTCGTGAAACAATGGTGATACTTCTTTATTTTTGATTTCCTTGAAACCGTACTTTTACCAATGTATCTATTAGATTTTTTCAAAATGATAACAATCTTTAAATTTCTAATTCTTTAATTATTGCTATTATGTCACTATGTAAGTAAGTTTATATCATTAAATAAGGAAATATGCTCTTTAATTACATTGTGTTTGGTCTTATTTTAATCAGAAAAGCTTCATAATTACATTAGTCAAAGTTTTATTCAATAAAACTTGTAAATAAACAAGTTCCGTTGTTGGAGACATTGCTTAGCCGACATGTTTCTTTTCATCAAGCCAATTTCCGAACATTTTTCTCTTTTACTCGCGCTGTATTTTTCTGAGTCCACCAAAATGACGAACCGTATTTATTACATGCAATCATACACGATAATCGATTTTTACAACCCCGATTTTCGATCGATTATGCAAAAAATACTGTATTTATATTTCACTGTAAGAACCACGACTTTAAAATAGAAATATGTCGATATGAAATACGAGAGAAAGTAAATAAGATGCTACATGATACAGCGGCTTCTTCGCAAAATAAAACAAATTTAAGAGAAACAGCTTTAGATTTTATACAGTTACGCACATTAATAATGGACACCATACTATTTTTGTAAATATTGCTGTGTGTAAGCGGGAATGATTTAAATATTATACTGTTTATTTTACAAAAGGATAAACTATTGTAGATTAAAAATATATAAACTACTCCAATCTAACAATAACATTTAATTATATAATACTTTTTAAACAATAAAAATTGTCACATTTTCATGCTATATTAATGTTTGTATTGTATGTTGTGTAATCTAGTAGTCTTCAGAAAAAGGTAAAGTGCAAAATAGATTAGTTTTATATACAAACTGCTACAATATAATTCTCAGTACAAAGCTATATTTCAGTGCTAATGTTCAAAATCTAACATGCTACGAAAAGGACAGAATAGCAGTTTTAATAATAGACAACTTGTTATTTTTCATAGAGAAAAAAGTAAAAGTTATTATGAAATTGCACAATTAGAGCCATCACAAAGAGGTAAGAGATATAAAGAAGAAGACCGTACTGAAGTTAAGGAACAGAAAGAAACAAATCGAATTTTTAATAAAGAGGTGGTAAGAAGAATAATACGGAGAGTTAAATAAAATTCGCATTGTAGCGAAACACAATTGGCCTCAGAGATTTGTCATGGAACTAGGAAAAAGAGTCAGTGCTGAAACAGTACGCGGAATAATTAGATTCAATAGCTTAAATTGTCGTGTAGCAAGAAGAATATGGGGACGGATTTCGAACGTCGGTGTGGCTGAACTGGTATTTATCCAACATCTATTAGATAAGAATAAATATGTAGACCGTCTAAAAAAACAATCTGCTAACAAGTACAAACAATATGAGAATACAAAGTACTTTCAAATTTTATCAGGACAACGATACAAAACATAAAGCGAGAATAGTACAGGAATATTTGTTATACAATTGTCCTAAAGTTTTACATCCACCTCTGTAATCTCAAGTAATCCCATAGAGAATCTATGGGTTCGATTAGACCAGAGGAGAAACTAGTGAATTTCCAATAAATTCAAAATTTGAATTGCGAACGAGACTAAAAGAAGAATGGGCAACTCGATCTTCAGAATATCTACAAAAAATTATTTTTAATATGCCCAAATTGTTACTTGAGGTCGTTAAACAAAACGGACGTGCGATAAAATATTAATATCGTAATTTTTCGTAACATGATTATTGGTGAGCCAACTTTTACTCATCCTTTTTATCAAATACGATATTAATAGTGACCACGCCACCAATAAAATAACCGGTATGTACTTAAGAAAACACATAAGTAGCCGGTGATGATGAAGAAAACAATCTAATGTTGAGATAAAGCAAATTTAATTCCTAAATCCTGTGTATTGCTATTTAGCACGTAATAGGAATTCGCTTTATATAGAAGTCTAGTATATAATATCTAAATTCCCTCTTACACACAATAATAATTATAAATTTTTAATACCTATAATTTTAGATACCTATAATTTTAAAGATAGAAAGATTATTATAAAAGATAATTATAAAGATAGTATAGTAATATGAGTAACTGTATGTCGATGTGAAATACGGTAAGAAGTAAATAAGATGCTACATGATACAGCGGTTTCTTCGCAAAATGAAACAAATTTAAGAGAAACAGCTTTAGATTTTATTACTCAACACTCAACACAGAATACTGAAGATACATCACTTACCGAGTTGGAGATAAATCAGGAATTGGACATAATCTTGACCACGTAAATTGGTAGCAATCGTGACGAAGTAATAACTTTCAAAATTTTCGCAATTAGCCAGAAAGCTTCTAGTTTCTATGTATTCCGGTAACTTCAGCGAATGCCGATTTTTTACACCAGAAAATATTATAAACGGGAAAAAATCGTGCTCGTTACCGGGAAATATCAACAAAACTATGAAATTAGGAATAATGGTGAATCAGCAAGACTTGCGGTTCAAAGTTAAGGTATTATAGACTACAAAAGAATGAAGGCGAACGCGCACTTAAATCTTCTTAAGTAAATTTGCGAAAACTGAGTAATTTTCCAAAAGGCTGAGTAATTTCACAATGACGCAGCCGAACGCGGCTCGTCGATTTATACTGCGTGCTTCTGTGGTTCTTTTGAACACAGAGGTCAAACCGTTTGAACGGCTAATGTACAAAAGGTTAACGGCGGACATGGAAGCGTAAACAATTAGCAGCCGCCGTTGTTCGCTATGATAGAGAGACGCCCCGTAGAAGAACAATGGCCGTGCGAAGTTTGCCGATTGGGCGATAACACCGGCGTCAACAAAGCCGAAAATTGCCGAACGAAGCCGTCGGCTTATAACACCAGTATATTAGAAAAACAAACGCAACGCAAGAAAAATCGAAAACAAAAGGACTGAGGCAAAAACCCCGATATAGTTCTTATATATAAATTCTAAATTCTCCTAAAATTAGAACGCCTTAACAATTCTTGTCCTAAACAACAAAGTCGAAAATCTAATAGACGAAGAAAGTTCTGATAATTATGGATTACTTTGCTATATAAAACCTGTATTAAACGCAATGCGAAAATTAATCAAATTTTTTTAAAAATTTATCAGTTCGACCTGAAATCCTGTTAATACTTCAACAACCACACGTTTCGCGTAGATCTTATTGTCAATCGTCGGCATTTTTCGCTTAGTATATCATTATTATTATTATATTTATCAGTATAATTATGACACTTTTTAAGAAAATTGTATTGAATGCATCATCATTATTGAATCTTTGTCGTGTTGCCCTAATTTATTTTGTGCACTTATGCATATATGAGTTTATTTATTTATGTTCTGATTGATCCACACAGTTACAGATATTGTTCATTTTCTGACTATTCGCTATTACTAGAACATTAAACTCGCAAACTGCCGCTTCTCAGTGCATTTAGAAATCATTTCACTTCAATAGAACACTTTCGAATATAGGAATCATTTGTCGAAGGTGTAAGTATCGATTAAATAAAATAAAAAAATAAAAAAGCTGGGGTCACGAGAAGGTGGCAGCGACCAACAACAGATAACACAGCGTAGTCACGTTTACGGGACAGCGGCCGTTTTTAAAATTAATTGATTGCATAAATAAAGAATTAATCGATTTTCGTTTGGAATGTTGTGCCAAAGATTACGTTACTGTTCTTATTATATTAACTGTAATTATATTGTGTGTAGAATCATATATTAATTGTTCTAGAGCCAACAGTGTTAACAGTTCAGGAACTAAGTAAATGTTCAGAATATATGAATTTATGTAGTTCGGAATTAATTTAATGACTACAGAAGGGACAATTCTATGTTTTCAATAAACTAAAATGCATAAATACTAAACTACCACTAAATTTATTAGAAGTAGTAAAAAGTGAAATTGAGGAACGGAGAAATAAAAACATTTTATCATTCTTTGTATTTTTACATCGGTGATTATATCTCCATACAAATGAATTTTGAGTTATTCATCCAAATATGTAGTGAAAAATTGTGCAAAACAGCTATTTAAAAGATTGTTCATTGAGAAAGAAAGAAATGAAGATCAAATTGTTAATTGTTAATCAGAATCAGAGAGTGAAATAAAAACAGATGAAATAAAAGAATATGAAAACTTACAAAACAGCATCAAAAGTTAAAATGAATTAAAACAAATCAAATGCAGAAGATTCGATATAGACAAAGAGTTTTAAAGTGTTGAAGGAAAGGAAGGGAAGAGAAGTAACAATATGAATATTTTATGTAATGCTTTATTGACTATATAGACCAACATCAATATCTTGCAAAAGAGTTTTTCTGTTTTAGGAAACACTATTACAAAAATTTGCAGCCGAGTGAGTATTAAGACGTTGAATGCACTGGTCTTCCTAAAGAATCATTTTACCAAACAAAGTTAAAACCAAGACATTTAAAAATTATGAAGTTATATCCCCTTACGCTCCTTATGGATGCATACTACATCATAGAAATTTTTCTTTTTTAGTAACAAAAACTAAAATTTTATTAAACTCAAGCGCAAAAATGCATACTTTTTTAAAAGGAGGCAAAAGAGCAGGGAAAATCACCAATGTCATTCTCTTCTTCATTGCAAAAGGCAATATGCTTCTATCAAAATTTCGGTAAGTGAAAATCTTCATAGAAGATTTAAATTCTTCCCTTAAGATTAGGATTACCAAGGTTTTACTATACTAACAAAAAATACAAATATATTTAGGATGTTAGTGATACCGGAGCGCCTGAATAAAGAAGTTAGGAGCGAAAGGCTAAAGTTAATAGCGCAGATTGAATGTGGAAACATAGAGAAATGGAACAAATAACGGTAAGACAATAATAAGAAATAATTTGTAGGTGAAGGAAAGAATGAATGGACGAGATATTTGTAACATTGCAAAAAGTATTATAAAACAACTCCTTTCTTGACTTTGAAGCCAAAATAAAAAAAATATATCATATTCAAATAAAACTGTTCAAATAAAACAACTGATCTTTCACCTTAACTGCAGAAACTCATGTATGATTCATTATATACAGCATTAATTTCTAAATACATCGCATATAAAAACCTATATATTACCAATATTCTTTTTGAGAATATGTTAATGTTTTTTCTGACTTTTATTATGAAAGATGTTTCACACAAAAGGTGGAGTTTGAGATTGAAAATTTATTCATAATTATTAAATCGCAAAAAATTGTAATCAGTAATTTTAAAAGCATATTTTTGTTAAAAGTATGTTTCTATGATTCATATTTTGAACCTTATAGGGAAAAATGTAAAGCAATACTTTTTATTTATGTTCTTCCTATCTTTCAACCACTAAATTTGACAAAATCACAGTTAAGATATTTTTCAAATTAATAGTAATAATTAGACTATAATCTTGATTTTAACTGAGATTTTAACTGATTATTATAATTTTTACATACAGAAGCTATTTTTTTTGTCCATGTTGATGATGTCCTAACTGCTTCTTAAGTAGTATTTGCATACCTTTCTGAATCATCAAATAACCAGCAAATTTTACCACTAATTTACAAAACAGCATTTAATTGTGTTGATCACTATTTTATACATTCTCAAGCATATGCAAAAGTTTCAAGCAACATTTTTATCTGTTTTAAATATTCTTCTGATAAAGCAATGTAAGCGATATACACACGCATTAAATTCAACAACCTAAGGTTAAAATATCTGGTAAACTAATAACTTTTCGATACAAATAGGCTAATACTTTCGTATAGGAAATGACAAGCTGCATCGATTAGTGCATTAAAAAAATGCATAATACCATTTAATACGTTGACTGCCACGACACCCGTATTCGGGTGTCAGCAAAGTTGTTGTTTTCTTCAAATTCTTTTGTGCCTTTGTTCGGTCCATTCGACGTCTTTTATTTGCATAACATAGTTTGCATGCGCGTCTAATGCTTCTTCCGGAATCATTTTTCCGAACGGCGATATTATGCTGACTCCGTCAAAGACAAGGATTTTTTGTATTTTCAGACAACTCTAATAATTTTGCAACTAACAATTGTCTAAATATTCTAATAGTTATATTTTTTCTTGTTGCAATTTTGTAAACCGTCAAAGCGTTTACAACAGAAATTCCCAGAAAGCATTGAATGCCAAGTTTTCTGTACCATTTGATTCCTTTTCTAATTGTGGTGGCATAAGAAACCATTTGGTCGGAACAATCTATACTACACTTTCCTTCATTATATTCAACAACAGCTAGTGGTTTTAATATTGCGAACAAATGAAACGAAAGATCATTCTTGAGACCACCACTTGAGCGATTCGCATTACTAAAATATCGATGGGAGCACCTAGCAGAGAACGTTTGGTGCTGCTGTACGCGTGGCCTGACGGAGATTTCTTTGAAAACACGCGTGGCAGTCAACGTGTTAAAAAATCAAAGTTGTTCTTTATAGATCCTTAACGCGTCCACCTACAAAAAATCTAACAGCATCAGAATATGTAACCTTCGAAACCATTCAACATCTATCCAAAAATTTATCGCTGAGAATAGTGACAATCACGTAAATCGAAGTAGTAATATCTGGTGAATCACCCTGTATATTCACCCTGTATATATCACATCATTTTGATCACCGACTAAGAACAACTAGACTTACAGTGGCTCATGTAACAATATTCGAACAAGCCTTAAAATAGAATAATCGCTTTAAAACTGGTCTGAACGACTAGAATTTTTCGAGAAGTTCGAAACATTAGATTATTAGATGACATGCAAAAAATATTGAAAATATTGCAATTGGTATAACTGCCTCATCCTCAACGAACTTAATCTTCGAATCGACGATGTTTAGTATTAATCCAATAGCACGTAGTTACGTATCGTGCCTTTTTTGTTCACATTATCTGCTTTGACTATGTTTTACTATGAAAAAATTGCATTTCTGAGTCACTACAAACGGCTGTTGACTCATGCTTCATTGCCTTGAATGCTTTACTCGAAGCTTATCGGGTTTCTCATATCATCTTATACTTTATGAAAATATATGTTATCTAGTATAATTTATGGATTGATCAATACGTGAGTACTCATCAAACCTACTTATATTGCCTCATATATTTTTTTTATTTATATTTATTATGTATCTTTTTTTACTTCTATTATAATTGTAGTTTTATTTGTATTATACATATTGCACTTATATTCTATGAAAAATTAACACGAATAAAAGGATAAAGATTCTAATTTCTCTTAAACTCGATTATATATATTAATCAAATATTTAACAACAAAATATTGAGAACGAATTTGGTCATTGTTTTCCTAAGAAGAACTCCCAAAGTATAGTTTTAACATTTTGATAGAACTGCACAGTAGTATTGATTGAAAAACATATTAATTATATCTAGATTCAGGAATAGATGAAAAATAGTTTAAGAGTAAAGTTTCTCCATTTATCTTCTGAAATATAAATCTTTCCCTAAGAACTGTTGTGAGATCAAGTATTACAATGATGTCTCATTATTAGAATTTTTCAAATACTTGTAACAATTATTTGTAAGTAACTTCTGCATATTACAATTAAAAAGTTGTAGTAATCTTCT
The DNA here is from genome assembly GCA_014737485.1 of Bombus picipes. Lineage (NCBI taxonomy): Eukaryota > Metazoa > Arthropoda > Insecta > Hymenoptera > Apidae > Bombus > Bombus picipes. The sequence goes on from JACXIP010000067.1 coordinate 300,156, forward strand.
AATTAATTCTAATTAAGATTCATAATTAAAAAATATACGTTTGGAATAAAAAAATTACACATACATCTAATTACAATATTTCTGATAAAATCTCTAATAAAATAAAGGAAACCTTGTTATTGTTTATTTATTATCTTTATTATAATTATAAGTATCTTTATTATAATATATTTAATATGTATGTAATTGTCATGAATTATATAACTGATACTAATACCATGTTGCAAAACAAGTGACGATTTTTATATATCAATATAAAAATAGAAAGATTATTTGAATAGTCTTGGAAATATATCATACGTAGCTTAAAAGTAATGTAAAGTATAATGCTTTTTTTGAAAAGAAAAAGTATAATATACAATCCTAGCCCTTTTCTCTTTTTTTCATTCCACCAATACAGCTACATACCAACACCTTTATAAGATATAAATAAAGCATCTTGTATGAAAACAAAAATATTCGTTGCAATTAAAGATAAAAACATTCTTGAAGAAATTACAATTAGATTAAAGTTTAATTAGACTGTTAATTAAGTGGAAGAAATAATAGATACAACACAGAGACTAAGATGAGTATATAATCTAAATATTAATTTGCATAGAAAATAGTAATAAATATAGTATATAACTATTACTATCAACATGATTATAATATACATGCAATGTGTATGTATATGATATATATTTATCAAAATTAATTTGTTAGCTACTGTTATTAAAGAGAATATTTATGTTGCAATATAAGGAATTCTTTAATTGCTAAACATTGTAGATTCCAACACAGCATGTAGAACATAAATTTCTTATATTTGTAAGGTATAAATTATATCTAAAGTTTATACTTAATAATTTTAGCTTTTTATAATACTATACTACTATATAAAAATCAAATAAAATTTCAAACATTCCCAGTGTTTACATGCATATTATATACATCCATGATCTATAGCTTCATATTCACTGAATATGTGTATCTACCTATCATTTAAAGAGTTGGAAATATTTATATTTTTACAAATAATCATTAAATATGAAATTGATCTTCTTTGTGTTAGATACTTAAGAAAGTACAATTAGGTACCACTCAATGTTCCTTATTCATTAATAAAGTTTAAATCTACATTAAAGACATAACAATATGAATTAACAGTATTGTTTATGATTTAATATCTTTTTAAGCTAAGTAATGAAACTAATAAAACTTGTACTACTTTGAATAAAAATGCAACTTAATGTGCATATAATCTGCTATACCTACTTGCAATTAAATTTGCCATAGTTCCAGAGCATACAAATAATGCATCTTCCATTCCAACCATTTTGGCAGCTGTTTCTTGTAATACTGAAAACCAAAAACTTCTTTACAAAACCTATTTACTGTTAATAATATTGTATGTAACAATTATATTGTTGACATTAATAATTATATCATGTAGGCAAAAAAGTTTATGCCATTTTTAGGTTTATCTCTATTAATTAAAATGGCATAAACTTTCTTGGTTATTTAATGTATTATCTTACAGTTACTTTACAAAGCAATTAAAATATTTAATTTATAAATAAAGAATCATATATATGTGTGTGTATGTGTTAATACTAAACATAGTATTTCAGAAGAACATTTTCATACCTTTCACTGTTGGATCTTCATTAAAAGCATCATCACCAACTTCAGCACTGGATAGTGCCTCTCTCATCTTTTGGGTTGGTTTTGTTAAAGTATCACTCCGAAGATCAACAACTATTACCTGAAAAAGATTTGATTATTATATTTTATTAAACAGAAAGTTGAAAGAATCGTAGGTTGTTCTTCAGGAGACCAAAAATTATTGACCTCTTTGTCTGCAATCCTATAGTTCTCAATGCATAGAATCTGAAAATGCAAGTCTTAAATTGCAGAATCCACTAGATCAAAAATTATAACTAAAAACTTTTTAGGGTATTTGTTGTAGTTAAATTCACGAAGAATTATTTTGTATTAACATAACTGGCCGCAATAGTTAGAAAATAGATACTATCGCAAATCATAATCAACCTCACTTACCTACAAATTTCATGGTGTGATTGACTGTTCTATATGGAATAAAGAGTAATAAAAAATAAAACGAGAAAAATTTCAAAATGGCAAGAAAAAAGAAAATAAACCAGATGAAACGTAACAATACAGAAAGAAAAAGTGAATATTTTGGACACATTTAAAAACTATTATGTGCTTGCCTTGAGTCATGTCAGAGCAAAAAACCAAACATATTCAAAATATGTGTAGCCAAACATGTATGATTTAACTCGACCACATTCACTCAGTGCCTTTATAGATTTCACTCATTGGAGAAAGCATAGATAGAAGTCAATATAGCATCAAAGTAACGTTTAAAATAGCCTAAAATACTTAGTTTTATAGATTCCTAGCTTTTGGACCATTTTATTCTGTAATTTTAAATCTACATTTCAGTAGATTCTATACATCAAAAACTATAGGATTGCATATAAAAGAAATTAATAATTTTTGATCCCCTAAAGTTCGGTTCAATTTTATATAGATACTTATCCTTACCTTATCTTTGTCATAAGTTGGATATGAATAACCTTTATCATAATACATGTTTCAACTATAAGATTATATACTTTTTCAAATAGATATATATTGCTGTGCAAATTATTATATTGAAAAAATTTTATAAGTTAACACAATTTAATTGCAAATTAGATATGAAAGAAAATTAAATTTACAACAAAAAATACAGAACGATAAAAATCACTATGATATCCGTACTTTAATGTATTACATATATCGTTGATATTATTAATATCGTTTTATACTAGCCAAAAATTTGATCGTGCACGTTTCACGTTCTATTATACAATGTTTCTGCGTAGAATACTTTATTACACTTTTGGCACTTCACCTTCCTGCTAGAACAGTTAAAGAATATTTATCACAAGATTACATATTGCATTATGTAAAACATAAAATTAAACATGATTGTTTTTACGACTTCATGAATTCATTTATATTTGACGATTACCGATAACGTTAACCTGAACGCACACAGGCGATATTTTATCGTGCGATCCCATTACAATCGCGCCTTCTTTTGTATTCCTATTAACATACAAAAAAAATTAATAAGGAATATTCTACTGTTGTTCCGACCAGACAAGGCAACAACTGTAAACAAAATGTAATTCCTATTGGTCGCCAACTAGTGACATTCGAGAGTCATCAGTTTAACCAATAGTTGCAGCCGTAGTAATCTCATTTTGTTTACGTTTACTCCCTTGTCTCGATAGATAAATTATAGGAACTTTTAAATTTAAAAAGTATCATATACCTGTGTTTAATAAACAAAATTTGTTTATTTGTTTATAGTTTCTTTAAATTTATACAAATTATTTGCGTATATATGTATATAATTTATAAACAAAACATGCAAGAAATCTATCCATTGCAATAAATAAAGTTAGTTACATAATTTATTAATTTAATATATTTTTTCATAATTCACTTTATAAAGTAGAAATAACAAGAATATTTACTGTTAATACATTAAAGAAGACTATAAAGAAAAGAAATTCAATCTTAAAAATCCTCATCTCTTTAAATTATTTTTGCTATTAAATATATTAAAAATATATGTAAATCATATATCTTTGAAAAATATTTAATTACGATCTAAATTTTATGGAAAGTAAATAATTTTTCAAAGAATTTTAATAAATTTACATTTTACGTACATATGTATATAAACGTATATAAAAAATGTCATCAAAAATATATCTACATAATTTTAAATGGACAAGATTCCTTTATACTAAATACGTATAATAGAGAATCCCTAACAATTAAATCAAATATCAATTGATTCTATTAAAATATTACATTGTTTTATTGTAACTTTCGAATAGAAATTTTATATGTAAAAAACAATGTATTATTTCACCACTATTATTTTTATATTAAATATGGATCTTACATAAAAAGTAAAATATCATTTAACTTGGAAAACACAGTAAATTAATATATTATATGATATAATTAGACGTCTTTATGTTGTAAACTTAGGAAATAAAAATATAATTTATATAACAAACGAATAGAGAAATTTCTATAAAAACATCTTGGGAATAATTAAATTGTGTATCATCGATATATTTATATTTCATTTCAATTGCGCTACTATGAGTTGTCGGTTAAGAATCGTCAGGTGTATATTTAAAATCAGGACATAGAAAAGAATGAAATAAGGATACCTCACTTATGGTCTAAACCAATACTCTTTTTCATGGTATACGAAATATTTCTGATTGGTTGCTGCGTTAATATATTTACCTGCTAACCAATCAATTTTCTATTGAGACGCGTCATATAGCGACATGAGCGCTACTACGCAGCCTACCTTGAAAACAGAGCCCCACCATCATTTTATGGTAAGGAGAAAAGAAGATGGCCGCGAGGAGCGAGAAAGAAAACAATCTCGAAGAGCGTTAAAGGTGGTAGAAGAACACGGTGCCTCGAAGGAGAACGAACTACGAATCGTCCAAAACTCTCCAACTTCAGATTATCTTAACCACCACTAGACAATAGACACTCGAAAAGTACGGGAAAACGAGTGTTGAATAGTTACATGTGTGTCCTTGTTACGAAGAGGTCAGTCTGTCGAGGATCGTCCTTGGAATCGCTCGTCCCTGAAGCCGGCTCGAGGAGCTAGTGATCTCGAAAACAAAAATGGCGGACGTCGACTCGAGGGTGGATCATTCGGATCCCGAATTGCGGTTCCTTTCCGTTGACAGGAATAATTTCAATGATCCTGCAACCCAGGCGGAATGGACGCAGAAAAAGCTGGTTTGGGTGCCTCACGAAACTCAGGGTTTCGTTGCAGCCGGGATAAAGGGTGAACGGGGTGATGAGGTCGAAGTGGAGATTGCCGAAACTGGAAAACGGGTCCTTGTCGCGAAAGATGATATTCAGAAGATGAATCCACCGAAATTTGATAAAGTTGAAGACATGGCTGAATTAACGTGCCTAAATGAAGCTTCGGTACTGCATAACCTCAAAGACAGATACTACTCCGGCCTCATTTACGTGAGTTTGATAGATTTTATCTTTTTCCATTACTAATACTGTCAAATAAAAGCCAATGATTCATTTTTTGATTAGTTTTCTTGAGGGGAATATAACAAATAGATCATGAAAGATTGGTGATAAGCCTTAGTGATAAAGTTTCCTTTCTCATCCTTTTATTTCAAATGGAGCAGAAATTAAGATCAATTACAAAGAAACCAATTCTATAATTATTGATAACATTAATTTTTTACTATTAAACTATTGTGTACTAATTGTAGAGTTACTATAAATACTATATTTATTTTTTTGCATGCAGTCTGTCAGCGTATAAACGCTTTTAGTAAAATTTTATTTTATTATTATGCAATCTTTATTTGTTTACAAATTATTTATTTAATTTATAAATATACATTTGTTGTTTATAACAATAATATAAAAAGTATAATTATTCTAAATTATATGGTAAGTAACATTCTTTCCAAATGCAAATATGCTTATAATTAATTCTTTATGATTTGCTTCTAATATTAATTAATTTTTATATTCTTTTTTTATAAATATCTTATCAATCTACTTGTTCACTAGATTAATATCAATCGGAAAAAAGAAAAATTAATTGTATCAGATATCAAAATTAAGTTATCATTATCTTGATACTATTCAGTAGATTTTATTTAAATTGAAAAAGTATTTCTTTTTTTATCACTTAGATGGAAAATTATACTGTAAACAAAGAACTGAGCATATATATATATATATATATATATATATATATATATATATATATATACATATACATGCATACAAAGTATAAAGTTAGCATAATACTTTTAAATTTAAACTAGATGTGATTTTTGTAAGATTTTTCTGCTTTGATTTAAAAAGATTGAACTGGAATATACAGCTAAGGCAAATAATAAGAGTGCATAATTTTCATTTTATTTTATATAAGTATATAAATAAGTTATAAATATTAATATATTTCACAAACACACACACAAATTTGTGTATGGATTATTGGACAGAAGTTTGTAAGATTATGGCCTGTGCAACAGTCATATACATTTAGCATTAACTGATATAAATAACAATCATATTAATTTATGTATTTTCATATGCATAAATTGGCGTTTTTTAATATTAATTGTTTAATTAATTTTATAGTGTGGCCCAAACTTTTTATGTCATTTATACAGTTGGATATATAGTACTCTATGTCTAAAGTAATTCTAGTCTTCCTTTTGTTTAAATATTGTAATATTCTTATATATATGCAAATATTATGCATTGAACTATAATGAAATATTACCTGGAAACAGTATACTGAATTAGTAATATGCAGTCTGTCCTAAAAATTGTGATTATTTTAATATAAATCATGTAATGTCATTATACGTATACTAATACTACCATAAACAGTTATACAAATATATAATTATCAAAATATCAAAATTTAATTTCTTTATACCAAATATTTATTTTTTTACAATATTTTTGTCTTTCGAATTCGAAAAATATCTTTAACAAATATCTATAAGCTATAAACGGCTAAAGCTTCCTTTAATTATTTTTTTGCTATCTAATTTAGTTAGTACAAATCAGTTAACAAATTTCTTGCGTGAACCGGAAGAATACGAAAAGTAAATCAATTCAAACATTCATTTTGATTGAAAGTTAACGCGAGCAGTTGTTATTATCAAATTTTAATGTTACATTCGATCGTTTTGTTTTTTTGTTGTTGTATTACGGGCTAAACATCCAAAATAAATCAAACGGATTTGTAAACGTAACACTGACCTAACTCAAGGCTCTCGCTGAATTTGATTATCTCACAGTATTGTGATTAAGCTTTTTCTCGTACGTTTCTAACAATAAACAAAAGTATTCTATTTCTGAGATTACTCTCATTGAACCGTTGCATTTACTTTTCTCTCAAATTTCGTACTCAAAATAATAAACATATATGAATTAACATTACTATTTTAGAAAAACTTAATTGTAAAGGAACACATGATATAAAAACAGAATAATTAAAAAATGGTATTAAGCTGATAATTATCTCCGTCGAAAATCTTTGAACATTTTTTCTTTATTCGTAATTAAGTAGTAAATTGAAACGTTTTATAAATATTCCGCTGTATAAATGATTGCATAATTTGCTTTTCAAGAGAGTGAACTTTACCGAAAAATATTTGTGCGAGAATATTGATCACAATAAAATCTTTTATGAAAGTAAATCAGAAGAAATTATAAACAGTATAATTAAAGATACATTTACTTATTTAATAACTTATTATCGTTTTATGGTAAAACATACCGTCGTTTCGTACATTATTTCATTTATAATATAAAATGGACGATATTCTAGTACATAAAAGATTAGAAGAATAATCGTCTTATTTTACATTGAATTTTATCCATATATGATTAACGTTTATTGAACCAGTGTAAATAATATTTATTATTTACTGTCATTATCAAATTATTAATATGGAAGAAAAAATTATTCATTTTGGTATTATATAGAAATAAAGAATAAACTCAGTAAAATTGGAAAACAATGATTTAATCGACATAGAGAGAGCTATAGGATCTCGAAACTTCAAAGAAGGCTGGAACTCCAATGTTAATAGATAGCACAACTGTAGTTCATTCTTGACTCTTATCTGAAGCTGATAACAGCCATACCTCATTTCCACGTACGTGTGGCACATTGACTCATCGTAATTTTTAGCATACTTCGAAGGTTGCGTTCAAAATTTTGTGAAACCAAGTTGTAAAATCAAAACAAGAAAAATGTGGACCGATTCATACAAATTAATGGATAATATGATCCTTTAATTTTATATTACGAATGTTTTCGCTTGCTAAGATGTAACATTAATTACTTGTCATTCGCAGTATTGACAAATAGGAAATTTTCGAATAATTAGAACAGAAAAATGAAGCAAAAGACAAGAAACATTTTGCGTTTTACATTTCAATAAAAATTCGGCAAGTAAAACTAAAAAAATTGTTTCCCCATAGATGACATAGACGTAAACGTATGAAAATTGTTGGCATTTTCTCTCAAATTTTCTCTTCGTTAGTAATTCGATAAACAGTTCAACGGAATCGTAACTGAAGATCGTGCTGGTTTTTATCGGTCGATATTAATTAAAAGAATTGCGGTTTTTATTGGGCCTTACGATATAGAAATATCTGCTTACGTATGGCAAGCATTCTAGGACACGAGAGAATGACGTCATGCATGTGCCTCGTACGTGCTGATTTTTCTTCTTTCAATCCGCGGTATATTACATTCCGTGCAACGTTCCGAAAATCATCAAAATCTTTCAGCTCACAATCGATCGTAATCGTCGTACTGCTACTAAAACAAGAAATTCTATTCCTTGGGCAATAAATAAAATCTGTAATCAACATCTATGGTATATTATAAGCATTCGAATGAATCCATATACCAAACTGAGCCGTAATTTCGTCTGGTTCTTAAATACTTGTTAGTGCTATTGCAAACATTCGTTCGCCGTTAGAACGTTCGATCCTGTTTATATGTGCTTTGGTTATATTTTCATGCAATTCCCATAAAAGGATAGTAAATTGAAGTATACCGTGATAAAAGCTATTAACATAGGACCGAGCGAGAAAGGAAATTTATATATGAAGCATTGGCGTTTCTTCTCTATCGAATTTAGGAAAGGAGAAAAGAGAAAGAGAACGATCAGGGAGGAGTCCTTATAAGGACGAGTGTCCTTAACCTGCTTCCTCGCGGTACCGTAAACGTCCCGATGTAATATACCAGTGACGAGTTAAAGAGGAAAAGAGAAAGAGCCAGTTTCGCTGAAGATTTCGTGCCTTTTATAGTCAAGACGCAGTTTCGGTCTTCTTAGGAAAGAAACCGAACTCTGATGAAACCGTACAGATTCCGGGATTGATTAAACATGTCGCTTCGTCATATACCCTTGTCCTCCTCTCTTCCTTCTCCTCCTTCTCCTCTTTCTCCTTCTCCTTCTCCTTCTCCTTCTCCTTCTCTTCCTCCTGCTCTTTCTCCTTCTTCTTTTTTATGACCGCACTCCTTTATATCTTTCTTTCCCTCTCTCTGATTTTCGTCTGTTTCCCTCTTCTTTTTCACTCTCTTCTACTCGAATATAAATCGGAAAGTCATACCAAAAAAATGTCGACGTGTCTACTAATTCGGGGCGTATTGAAAACCGGGATACTTTATTTTCATACAGGCAACTTTGTATAATGAAGTTCGTATAATGTAACATTAAATTGATTTTTATTTTATTTCAAGATTGTTTACACGTGAACACCATCGTTTCTTCTACTTTCTTTTTCTTTTTTTTTTTTTCTTTATTTTTATCTGAACTTTAACTCCAATTCCTTCTTCTATTCTGAACTTTAACGGGTTTAAAGCGAAGAATGGTTGGAAATATTGTTTTGAAATATGTACGAGTCTGATTTTGATACCCGATTTTCGTACGACTGGGTATGAAACATATTATGTATTATTAATATGCGTCATTATAATTACAAGCATAAATGCTTATTATGCGTTACAGTTCTGCGAAGCTTTAGGAAATAGAAAGTACATGATATGTTCGTCGATGATTCTGATGGTAAAAGTGACACGTAATAGCGAAAATATAATAAATACGTTTCTTTTTCTCGTGGCAATCTGTATACGCGTATAATAGCATCGTGTCGTGATCTTGATGCGTGTGTCTAAAACTCGTGATAAATTGTGCAGAAAACGGCGCACTTTAATATGCTTCAATTACTACAGATTTCTGCACGCGCAACCAATTTTAATAGTCAACAACTTGAGAGCTTGATGACTATTAATTATATGAAAACACAGCACTATTATGTTTTCTTACATGCATCAACAAAACGAATGCAGAATTATTGTATTTTTATAAACATGTCCGTTTATAAATATCTGTAATAATTATGATTAAATAATATATATACCGCGCATGAAAGAGCATAACAAAGAACATTCCCTTTTTATTAGTTGCGCAATTATCGTGATTTTTCCAGTCTTCATATTTGTTTGGTTCCCTGCCCTTTTTTTCTTTTTTGGCAAATTTTTTTTTATTAAAAACAAGAAAAGTAAAAAAGTCAGCTATTAAACGAAAGACAAAGTGAAACAGCGTGATCACCTTGTACTGCTTCAAAGAAGATCAATGTGAATGATTCATTTCTTCTGAACTGATATGAAAACTGATGTTAGCTTTATCCTACGTCACCAAGTCAAGAAAGACATGCAATTTTCCTTTAGAGGGAGTTAGAGTCAGTGGTTGTTAGTGAGCGATAACCAGGAATGTTAGGCAGGTCGACGACACGACACTCTCAAAGACCGGTTTTGGAGACCTTCGAGGAGAGAGTTCTGTTTAAAAAAAAAAAAGGGAACAAAATAGCCGTGGATCCTTACTTTGCATTGAGACTTTGTTCATCTTTCTTTAGGTTAGATTCATCTGTCTTGAAAAAAAAGGGAAGACTGTAAAATGTTTTTCTGCAATTGACCTTAACGAACAATATAAATATGAAGGTGCAACTTGTAGACTGTGAAATTGTTATAAAAAATGTGAGGACTAGAAAGTAGTGAATTTATGACGATACAATTTCAACAATAAAGAAGAGGATAATCAAATTTAATGTACAATGTTTTATGCGCGAAAAGCTTTACATTTGTCGAACATAATTAAGGATTGCAAACGTTCTAACGAAGTGGATGTTATTATTAACATTGCTCTTGCTATTAATTCATTAATGTCCGATGAACGTTTTACTTTCAACATTTAATGAATAAATAATGATGAGACAAAGTCTAGGTTTTTATGATACAGATATATTATATATTTAAATATCATAAAATATTGAAAAAAAGGATATGCCTTTCTTTATTACGATTTTAAACATTTGGAATCATTTTCTTTTTTCTTTCTTCTTCAATAGAAAAATTTAAATTGGAAATCTGCAGAATTTAAATTAAAAATTTATTTTAATACAATGTATTGACAATGCATATGTTCTTAGCTCAAACTTCTTAATTTCTTTTCTCGAAAATCATTCAAGCCTGCGATTTTTATTATATGATTTTTTGTCTGACTCATATTACATAACAACGCGATTGTTTGTATCGATTATTAGGTCATCGTCTCATTATTTCAGTGAATGTACCGCAAATCCACCGCCATCCTCTTATCAACGATGCTAAAACAGAGCAAAGTTATTTAACCTCTTATCGAACAACTACCGGTACTATTATATCGTAAAATGAGTTGTTGCAACATTTTCGTTAACATAGACATCTTCGTTAGAATATATTTCTTACGCTTTATGTATCTCTATTATACGAGAGTAATGGAAAAATGAACTGGCAACATATAGAAAGTTACAGTTTTAAGTCTGGCTACAAAAATCTCCAAGATTCTTTCCTACTTGACATTTTTTCATGATTACACATCGGTATGAACTTGTGGAAAGTGTAAACCGACCCGCTTGCTCATCTTTCCCGAATGGTGACGCATACCTTCAGCTTCTCGTTCCGTTTAACTTGTAAATTATTCATCAAAAGGAAACTATTACCAAATGCATGAACGTACTGCAAAATGTGGCTTACAATTCAGCCCTTTATCGAATACTGTTGAAAATGGCAACTAGAGTTCGTACTCGCCATCTATATGCAGATGCGTTAGTTACAAGAAATAGTAACTAGAAGATAGTTCTAGTTACAATCGATAGATTTAATCGATAGGTTTAAGGTGTTCTTTTGCTTTTATCTCTAGTCCATGTAAGAGTGTGCAATAAAGGATAAATTTCTGGCTCAGAACGGTGTGCTAGATTTATCCAAGGAATAAAATAATAACTATTGTCATCCTATCTCTGAATATAGAAATAACAACAAATACAAGTCACATTTTCAGATTTGTCAACAAAATATATGTAAATCGATCTTCCGTTCGATTATATGCTTACATAGTGTAGTCGTTTATCAATTTATGGGGTTATTGATGGTTAAAGTACAACACGTGCGTAGCAAATCGCTTCAAGTTTGTACGCTACGTAAGTTCTATAAGTGTCTGGCGCATGAATTACATGCATTGTAATTGAACGCTTAAGCGGTTGTTGAAACAAAACAGCTAATATTTGATGAAAATTAGACTGAGACGTCGATATCATTGGATTAGTGAAATTCTTCTGTTATTGATTATACGTTAGACTGCGGTATAACTGCGATTTATATGTTACGTTTGTTACGTGAATTATTAACACCAGTGGAATCTATTGATTAGCTCATTGCGTGTGATTTTCTCGTTAATTGATAATCGAATTCCAAACAAACTTTAACGCGATACTATTCTCGTTGAACTAGTTGCAACTGGTTTCTTCCCCTCGCGCTATTTTATTTTTACGTTTCGTCGATTTCTCGATCGTCAGTTTCTTTCATCTGATACGTTAAACAAAAAACCACAATAGCGATTTTGTCCATGTTTTGTATAAATAACGACTAAACACTGCTGTTTAAAAGGCGTGAGAAATATTTTCGCGCAGGCAGAATATTCTCACGATAAACGACGCACAGAAAAAGTACCGAAGCTCTTAATTTCCATTGTATATTTTAGATCGCGTTAAAAACTTGAGAGAGAAAAAAAGAAATATTCTTTTTTATAGTATATTCTCTAAGTAATAATTTATATGTGCCTGCTTGTTAACCTTGAACTCGTTACGTGAAAAATGCAAGAGAAATGCTACTCGCTTGGAATTATACAGAAATGTCTGACTGAGGGAGGAACAGTATAACTGCAGTTTCATTTTGTAATTCACCAACGCGCCAAATCAGTCTTACCTTAAACCATCACGTTAAATGTGATTTATAAAGAAATTCCTTGCGCGAGTTACACAGCAGAAAATATTGCTCATTGGTAGCTTTTATTTACAAATTTAACCGATTAAATTTTTGTCCAGCTTTATTTCTATCGATATAGTTCGCTCAATAGTCCAGTTTCTTACGTACTTAATACAAATATGTACTACAAAAATGTGACTCTCGTAGAAAACGTTAAAAAGTTTTCATTAGAATTATAAATATATTATTTTAAATTTTATAAATTCCCTTAGGCTGCAAAAAAAAGAAAACAAAAACAAAAATCAATTATTCAGTTAGAAATTGCACTCATGCTGCTGTCTGTAGCTTTTGCCTGTGAAATATATTGTTGGTACGGTGCTATTCGATTTTCAAGATATTCGAGGTAGAAATCAACGTGATTGAAATTCGTTTTCTGTGATTCGTAGCCAGGCCACTCATCGATTCGTTGGTATGATTGCAGACATACTCAGGGCTATTCTGCGTGGTGGTAAATCCATACAAGAGGCTGCCAATTTACACGGAAAAGATAATGGAGAGGTATAAGGGTATCAAGAGACACGAGGTCCCACCTCATGTTTTTGCTATTACGGACACTGCATATCGTTCTATGCTTCAAGGTAATTAGTTTTCTTATTTGTCCAGTCATCCACTAATTTATTTAGTCATTAAGCGTTATCGAGATATCGGGTTGTTTGATATCTCATTTAGTCCTCTATTTAATTGTTCGTAATTAATCGGTAATTGTATATTATTTTGTGATCTTTTAAATGTTTTTACTGGCCAATTCATAAAATAAAATGTATGTAATTGATTATGCTTTGTTATTGAATTTGAAGGTAAGATGTATTTGTGTATTATTACTTCGAAATACCAGATCTTTTGTACGTATTTTTGTTTATAGATCGCGAAGACCAGTCCATTCTATGCACCGGTGAATCCGGCGCTGGTAAAACTGAGAACACGAAAAAAGTAATTCAATACCTGGCATACGTCGCTGCCTCGAAACCGAAATCGAATGCGGTAAGTTAATAACTAAATATCTCGATGTTTGGTGAGATTCGATGTGAAAAGAATTTTTCAGCACTTAAAATATTCCAGTCAAGAAAAGAAATCATTGACAAGTTAAAATAAATATATGTATATATGTTGTATACTGATAGAAGGGATACATTCTTCTCTGTACATTGATCTTTTTTATTATGTTTATGTAGAATAAACGAAACCTATTGCAATGTACAGTATTTCAATGTTAGCATTAAGATATTTTTGTTGCTGTAAGAATATTATACTGTTTCGCTGGTGATAAAAGGGAATAGGTATTGGAGGGAAATCGTTTATAGATACTCGTTTAGTTCGCAACTCTCATAAATTATTCAATTCTTCTTAAACGAAATTATATATTTCCTCTTTTTCACATGCTTAAAAATTTAAAGAACTTCAGTACGTAATATCGAGCAAAATATTGTACTCTTAATTTTATATTAATTAAATTATACGTTATAACTATAAATTCATATGTTTTTTCTACTAGGATTATTTTTTATTTAGTTGAGTTTGTACAAAAATATTAGTGACTATGAAATCTCTAAAAAAGATATTTCAAAGTACATATTATCGCTCATGTTATTATATTTTATATCTTAGATTGTATACTTTTGTCTTCAATGATATCTTTATAGTCTTAGAGAGGAAACAGATATGTTTATATCTATCTTTCTAAATAACTTCTTGTAACTTACGAATTGATAAACTGATAGACTTGTGAATCTTTTTGTTACATTTAAATACCATTTCATTCAACAAACAACATAATCTTTACTTTTTAGTGTCGTTTCCGCAATTTTATGGTGTAATATATGTTATGAATTATTCATTAATAATATACATGTATACACATTTAACTTTATGACATCACAATTGACAATACACTTGATATTACAAAGTCAATCTGTTTATTTTTTTTGTTTAATCTTTAATATCGTGGATAGTGAAAATTGTTTTATAAGCTTATTGGGATTTATGTCATATCTTTGTATGATGTTTACATCATATTTAGAAATAGATAGTAATATAATTAAATTCTTTATATCAGTTGAAAAGTATGAAATGTTCCATGAAAGAGAGTTTATTGAGATAAAAGATTTCACATATATATATATATATATATAAGCAGTATGTAATTATTATTTTATAAACGTATTGTTTACTGTGTATATGATATAAATATTCTCACGTTTATTTTCTTTGAAACTAATTATCGAGAACATGCAAATACATTGTTATATCTTTTCTTTTAAAACAAAAATCATAATGTTAAAATTAGTTATGATAGATATATCAATAGCAAATGATTACAAATAATCGATTGTCCATGTCAGTTATTTGCTCCATTCAGTACTTGTAATTACAAAATTTATATCATGTATGGAACTCTTATCTTGGTTTTATAGGTGAATATTTCAGTAATAATTTTACTTTCAGTTTCATAATTCGAATATATATCCTGGAATAATGATTCTATATTAGATAGACGGTTTATTTTAAAATTTGTTATACAATTGTTTGGATTACATAGGAAAGTAGCTGACTTCCATATATTCCAATGAATGTGTTTTAAAAGGACTCAAATTTAGAAAGAGTTTATTTAAATAGTAATTGAGAGCATTGTAAATTTCACCCGGTGCATGAAAGTTTCTGTAAATACTCTTCCTTTTCTTTTTTCGTGCATGATGCTTCGTAAATTTCATACGAATATAAACAAATACGTAATGCACATATCAAACCAAGTTATACAAAAGGAAATTTATATAATAGAAAAATAATATTTACATATATATAGAGGTTTGAAATCTCACAGCTCAATTAGATTATTATTAAGCAATTGAAATAAAAATTATATCAATCCATGTGTTAATAAATAGGTCAAGCTTTTCTCAATTATTCAAAAAATTGTTATTTATCTCAAACATTTATTTTAAAATAATATAAAAAGTTATTTTAATGTTACCCGAATGATGAATTATTGAATTTTTCCAGTAAATAAAAATGTAAATATTCAAAATTTCGTCGATAAAGTTTTCTCCAATAATCCTATTTTGCACATTTTTTTAATATTAAAAAATATCAACGTAATCGTAATAATCTTAGAATTTTGTGCAAATTAATACATGTACGATATCGTGAACAATAACACAGGAAGGAAATTCAGCCTCGGTTTCCGCAGTTGTAGCAGATAAAATTTGACTACGAAGATAAAATATACCGAACTTCCTAAAGCAAGGAAAGCACTGTGATATTTTGGTATATGGAGAGATATATTTTTAGTACTCTCGATTAAATTGGAAGTTATCTTTATTGAAAAACTGATTAATGAATTGTAGAAAATAAAACATTGACCAGTCTGATTACATAATGTAAACAACTTTCATAAACAATATTTACTCAGAGATATGTTTCGTTCAAAATAATCTTACATATAATAAGAATTCAGTATATACATAGTTCTATTTAAATACTAATAATTGTATAATCAAACGAACGTGATTTACTGAAAATGTCGTCAACGTGTTGTTACACGTGATATAGTAAAGAAGAAGGGGGAAAAAAAAAAAAAAAAGAAAACGAAACAAAGGACAAATACGTACAGTAAATGTTGATTGTGCAAGGGTTACGTGAACTGTTTAAAAACTCGATCATCGAATACTATACGACTGTTTTGCGATCGCGATAGATAATGATAGGCCATCGTAGATCACTGGCTCTCGAAGGATCTTTCCTTTTTCAGTGAAACGATCCACTTATCGGCCTAACTCGGCTTTGACTCATTCTCGTCGGACTGTTCTGAGTCACCGTATGCTTCGAAACTTGTGTTCTTATATAGGAAAAAACTATCGTCGTTCCCTTTTCACGTGTTTCATAATTCGACATTAACAGCGGCACGAATCTCGTTTAAACTGCAAAATCATTAAGAAGGAGTCCCGAGAGCTTTTATAATGCGTGACACGCCACAGTCAGAATATTTAGTCGAAGAATTGAATATCCTCGTTTAACGTAAATTATGTTCAAAATAGCTTGTGTATGGCGTTTAGATGGAAACATTATCCTTCTACGAACGTAGAAAAAAAAATCCACGTTATACTTGTTGTGAATCAAACTCGAGTTACCTTCAATGACACGTATCAAACAAGTAATTACAAATGGAAACAGGATTTTTCCTTCCTTTTTTTTTTCTTCTTTTTTTTTTTCTTTTTTTGCGTAATCTTACTCGTGACGAACTTTCAAATATTTTGAATTTTACTCGGATTTCACTGATTCACTGCGAGCGATTCTGGATATACATTTGCTGGTGTTTCAGTTGTTTGAGTTTGCCAAAACTTCGAATGAAAATTAGATTCGTGAACTAAGGCTCGTGAATTTAATTTTATAAATTCTTTCATTCCCGGTGCTGACTTTCGGCGGCTACAACATACCTAGACACCAAGTCCGGCATTAATCATAGTAAGTCAACAACAAAATGATCAACATTCCGCTCACGCGATATATACGCTACTGTCTGCCTTCTTTATATTTCCTTCTTATTTTTCTTTTTGCTTTCTGTTTTGTAATATCTATTTGTTTTTAGCTTTGGTTAACACTAACAGTTTGTATTCCCAGGTTTTGGAAGTTTTGTTCCCTTTACTTTGTTAACTTCTTCGTATATTCTATGCACGTAAAAATATATGTATGTTATTGCGTCTTCGTTTCATCTATCGGGTACTATTTGATACTTATTTCTATCTAATGATATATGTAAATTAACTATATTTAATATTACCAATCCTAATAGAATGGTAATCTGGCTTATTCTCTCTTTCACCCTATTCTTCCCTTCCGTCCTTCTCTCCTCCTTCGTATTTTATTCTACGTACTAATAAAGTGGAGAGTTAATTAAAAATTAATTTCAAAATATTGTCTTTAACACGATAGCTTTTTAGTCGATTAAGAAACAAAGTATTTCGAAGTTCTAACATGTTCTTCTTACTCTTTTTTTTTTTTCTTTTTTTTTTTACTGCTGCTCGCTGGATTCAGGGTTCCGGAAATGTTTCGGATAAATTTGCGGTAATTAACGTGAGAGTCGATTAATTAAATTATTTATTAATATATTCGCTGTCGTGTTTATGTATGTGTGTGCGTGTGCTGTATGCTTGCCACATATTTTACTTTGCGCTTAATCGTATGAAGTTTTAAATAACGTAACGATATTCTTTGTTTTATAATAATGGAAATGGTAAATATCGGAGATCAATGTTTCCTTTATATTAAACATTAAACACGATTATAACTAATTTAGCCATTTTATCAACTATTGCTTCGATTACATAGATTTTATAAATAGATAGATCAAGCTGAGAAATTAGCTTCATGCCATTTTTTTCCTATCGATTGCTATATTTATTAAAATGTTCATATTGATTCTTAAGTTAAATAGAAACATATAAATTCTGTTATTTAATTGAAAGGTGCCTGTAAAAAATACTGTACGTGCTAAGATTGAAAAACTTTGATCTTTTATTGGAAAATGTTCCACATACCACTGAGAAAGCCATAGCATAGAATTTAGGTGCAATTTCCCTTACTAAATAATTATTCATAATGCTAGAGGATGCTGTCACAACGTCTCTTTTACAGAAAAATATATAGTGCCAGTAAACATCAGTTAATTGTTTCTTAGCTTTTGCCCATGCCATTTGTCTAATTGAATCAAACATTGATTTTTCTTGACAACTAAAAAGTGGCGCACATAGATTTTCCTACAGATACGCTTCTCTTTTTCATAAATTTGGTCCACGTTAATACTTGTTTCTTGTAAACACTGTATTTTTTCCAAGCACACTTCAATTTAAGATAATATACAACGTTTTGTATCCTTTAGATACAATGGGTAATGAATTACGCTTTTACATTATTAATTGTTCTGAAATAATCATTATTATTTGGGTTGTTTGGTGATTTAGACGAGACAATCATTAGCTAATTAGCGACATGTATAGCTGTAGTGAAACAAACTATGATATAATATTTCTTTAAGAAATATCTGTTTATATCGTAATTCTTGTTGCATTTCATGCATTGCTCATGTTTTATTTATCGCAATTATTTTGCAAATTTCCTAAAGTATACATAAATGAATTTATTGCTCTGTTAAAAATTTATTGTATTTGCGCACGTGCTATAAATTCGTTTAATGACGTATTATTTATTTAAATATCACTAACTTATAAGAAGCGTTTGTTGCTTATATAATAAAGTTATGACTATCGTTACAAATTATCTACAATTCTACAAGTACTTTGAAAGCATTTTTACATTTTACGGTTTTACTATTATTTGCAGATCCATTTGAAGGAAATGCTTTTTTTCTATTTCTATCAATGTCAGTTAACAGTAACTTTGTAGATTAGATACGTCTATATTTTATAACTTCTCCACCGAACTTTTAAAGTATTATGAAATGCGTTTGACAATATAAAATCAGAGGATATAATTTTGCTAAAAACAATACATAAACAGATACATACGTTGCGAGATAAATTAACAATTTTTATGTTTACTAATGTGATTAATTTTTGATGATAGGGTGAATTGGAACAGCAACTCTTACAAGCGAATCCAATTTTAGAAGCTTTTGGGAATGCTAAAACAGTGAAAAATGACAACTCATCCCGATTTGTAAGTTCAACAAATATTGCTCTTTTTCCTTATAACATTTTCTCAAAATTAATATTCGTCTTCGATTAAACCTTTTATGCGACAAAAACGTTTTTGTTTCTTCAGGCAAAATATTTACTTCAACAAACATAATACACTATTAATTATTTCTATAAATTGATTGCATATACTGTTCTAAAGTTGCATAATAAAAAACAATTACCTTTATTACGAATATTTTTTATAAGTATTTATTAACTGATATAATACAATGAAATTAATATTTTCTACTGTGATTCAGAAAATAGAAAAAATATACGCTCGTGTATATATATATATATATCATTTTTTGAATTTTATTATTAATTATATTATATAAATTATATTTTTTATTTGTTATCGTTGGTTTATTAATTATTATATATTAATTATATATTATATAAATATATATCTTTTTAAATAAGAATCTAAAAGGAGAAAATATTAAGTAGTGCATTGTACCTAACAAACAATTTGCCTTAATGATAATTAATAATGTTAATAACTTACAATTTATGAAACAGGGTAAATTTATTCGAATAAACTTCGATGCCTCGGGTTACATTGCCGGTGCAAACATAGAGACTTATCTCCTGGAAAAGTCAAGAGCAATTCGACAAGCGAAAGATGAGAGAACCTTCCACATATTTTATCAACTCCTAGCGGGTGCCTCCGCTGATCAAAAAAGTAAGTCGAGATTTATCATTGGTAATAAAAAGAATCATTTACACTTTTCATAATTTTCCTTTCATGACACAAATTTCTTCCAGTTCTTCCGCTTTAATATGTTAACTGTAAAGATAAACGATATTTGAGGGAACAGTTCCATTGCCACGAATAACTTCGTAAATAGATTGCAAGAAGTATTTTAGAATTTATTGGTTTAATAACAATATGAGATTGAGATTCATGGAAATGATGATATATGTTATCAGTTCATTATCAGTTCAACTTGTCTTATGTAGGTTTATTCTGTGCACGTTTATGCCGTGTAAAATGTTATTGACTCAGGCCAAGCCCATAGGACGTACACTGTTTATTACTATTCGCAACGGAGAAGTGAATCGATATTCCCGCTTCGAGACACTGAACGTTTCCGCCCATTATGTGTTGTACTTGTTAGGGATATTTTGATCCATAGCCGAATCTATTCTCCGATTAAGCCCGTTCTTTCAGGATACGAACGATTTAAAACAACCTTCTTCATAGATGACTCAGCTGTGCTACCTGACTTGAAGTTCAATTATTCATGCGTGGAATGTCAGGCAACGAATCATTTTGGACGTCGTTTAATAACGTAACGCTATGATGAATGCATCAGTTTCTTCATTCGTCAAAATACAAATTTAGAACGTCCTTGTTCTCCATTTCCTGTTTAAATTTCTGTTTATGAAATGGCATATATAAATCTCTGTCTTAAAGCTTGGAAGAATATATTATCACAAATGGAATTGATGCAATATGGAAGCCACGTACAAAATAGAACGGTTATGAAATTTAATTGTGTACGAGACAAAATGCAAATGGCTAAATTGTAGTAAAACCGAATTTACACTGTTTCACATTGGAGAACCACTGACGATAATTCGTCCACAGAGAAAATGAAGGATTAAAGCCAGAGTATTTACACAACTTCACTGGATGAATGCTTCAGATGAAGACTCCAAATGAACACTGTGGATAAATAATTAGTTTTATTGCATTAAGAGGCATTTTTAGCACACTAGGAGTAACGATATGCTTATTAGATATTTCCTACTTAGAATAACACCACAAAATAACTCGCAAAGTTTCGTTTACCCGTTAGCAAAACATTTTGTATAAGCAAATACCCATAATAATTATATTCACTAATTTGCAAAAAATCAAAATTCTGATTTATCCGTATTCGTTTCCATATTCATTTTGTACGATGTGTATCATAGAAATGCGAACTGATCGTTCGATTATGCATTCAACATGCGTTTATATGTACTTGTCAGTGGCGTTTCACTATGAGTATGTCATCCATTCTGTAAAGCTCAGCTGTACTCCGTTCATTGTGCACTTTGGAGCAACACTGCAGATGGAGGATGAAAATGACATATTTTGATGAATCATTTCTAGATTCTAATTCTAATTCTAGAATCTAATTTCTAGAAAAGGGAGAAATTGAAATAAAAAATTAATTTTGTAAATACGGATTTGAGTATATATTCAGGCTTTAAATTTTGATCTTTATTCGTTTATGAGTTCATCACTAGTTCAAGCACGAATTAACACAAGTTCAGAATAAATGTAATTATATGCAATTAAATATTTCATTCTCTATAAGTTCCAATAATACTGGACCTTGATTATACAAGATCGTGGGACAAATAATTTGTCATGCTTATTATTGTTAAAGAGCAAACTAAAGTATAGTAGAATTCCGTTTTTATGAACTGTATTTATTTCAACAAAATTGTAGTCAGTAGGTTAAATACTCTTGTCAGTTTAGTGCACTTACTTGAGCATAAACTCTTTCTGTATGAGCAAAAAATCATAAGTAGAGAAAAGAATCAGTAGACTTCTATTATATCAATTTCAATGATATAAGTTATTCGTCTCTCAACCAGTTCGTATAAATGGAATTTTCTACTGTAAGTCAAAATGAATATATTTCAAAAAAAGGAAATACTAAATATTATCTATATTGTATGTTTCATTATAGTTAGAAAATAGTAGTTCATTAAGTTCATTAAAGACAGTAAATAACAGTTATCTTCTCTTTCATGCTCTACAATTATTCCTTTAATATATTTTAAAAAAGAACACAAAAATGATTCAATATTTTAAAAATTTCAGAGGAATTTATCTTGGAGGATCCGAAACACTATCCATTCCTTTCCAATGGCGCATTACCAGTTCCAGGAGTGGACGATTCAGCTGAGTTCTTCTCAACCGTGAAGTCCATGCATATCATGGGCATGACAAATGAAGATTTTTCTTCGATCTTTCGTATCGTGTCTGCGGTAATGTTATTTGGTTCTATGCAGTTCCGGCAAGAAAGGAACTCGGATCAAGCCACATTACCGGACAATACTGTTGCTCAAAAAATTTCTCATTTACTCGGTTTGAGCGTAACAGAAATGACAAAAGCGTTTTTAAAACCAAGAATTAAAGTGGGTAGAGACTTCGTAACGAAAGCACAAACAAAAGAGCAAGTTGAATTTGCCGTAGAAGCAATTTCAAAAGCTTGCTATGAGAGAATGTTTAGGTGGCTTGTAAACCGAATCAACCGATCATTGGATCGGACAAAAAGACAAGGAGCAAGTTTTATCGGTATCTTAGATATGGCTGGTTTTGAAATATTCGAGTTGAACAGTTTCGAACAGTTATGCATTAATTATACTAACGAGAAGTTACAACAATTATTCAACCATACCATGTTCATTTTGGAACAAGAAGAATATCAAAGGGAAGGAATTGAATGGAAGTTCATTGATTTTGGATTAGATTTGCAACCAACTATTGATTTGATTGACAAACCGATGGGTACGTTCGAATTACTTAATACTCCTTTTTAATGTAGCTTGTACATTTAATACATATCTACATTCCACATTTTCTTTCTGAAGTCACTTGGTCGAAGTAACATGCTAGTGAATTTAAATAATACATTGTATACATTTTAATATTACTTTTTCAGTGTTTTAAAATTGAATTATTTTTGTTTTTATTGGAAACTTTGTTATTTACAAATTATGTTTATTTATCGTCAATCCTTCTTCAATAACTTAAGCAAATTTTAATTCAAAACAGGCATCATGGCTTTACTGGATGAAGAATGTTGGTTCCCTAAAGCAACAGATAAAACATTTGTTGAAAAATTAGTAGGTGCACATAGTGTACATCCAAAATTCATGAAAACAGACTTCAGAGGTGTGGCAGATTTTGCTATCATACATTATGCTGGAAAAGTTGATTATTCAGCTGCCAAATGGTTGATGAAAAATATGGATCCTTTGAATGAAAATGTTGTCAGCCTTTTACAAAATTCACAAGATCCCTTCGTTTGTCATATTTGGAAAGACGCAGAAATTGTTGGAATGGCTCAGCAAGCATTAACTGATACACAATTTGGTGCAAGAACAAGAAAAGGCATGTTCAGAACAGTTTCTCAATTGTACAAGGAACAATTAGCAAAATTAATGGTTACTTTAAGAAACACAAATCCTAATTTTGTAAGATGCATCATACCAAATCATGAAAAGAAGGCTGGAAAAATTGATGCACCATTGGTACTAGATCAATTGAGATGTAATGGAGTTTTAGAAGGAATTCGAATTTGCCGACAAGGATTTCCAAATAGAATACCATTCCAAGAATTCAGACAAAGATACGAACTTCTAACACCAAATGCTATTCCTAAAGGGTTTATGGATGGAAAGAAAGCTTGTGAGAAAATGGTAAGTGTAATCTTGTTTATATATTGCATTTTTTACTACGAATGAATATCAGAATAATAATAATGATGATGGAATACAATATTCAATATTAATAAAATATTATAATTGGTAAAATATTGATTATATTGATTTAAAATTTATATATACATATATAAATCAATAATATATATATGTATTCATATACATAATATAATTTATTATTCGCTCTTAATTGTTCTAGAAATTTAAAACATATATGTATATGTAATTTCACAAAATCTATATTTCAGATTCAAGCTCTTGAACTTGACCCTAATCTTTATCGCGTTGGTCAATCAAAAATTTTCTTCCGTGCTGGAGTTTTGGCTCATCTTGAAGAAGAACGTGATTATAAAATTACTGACATAATTGTTAATTTCCAAGCATTCTGTCGTGGTTTTCTTGCTCGCAGAAATTATCAGAAACGTTTGCAACAGTTAAATGCTATTAGAATTATTCAAAGAAATTGTGCTGCTTACTTAAAACTTAGAAATTGGCAATGGTGGCGTTTGTATACGAAGGTGAAACCACTTCTGGAAGTAACAAAACAAGAGGAAAAATTGACGCAAAAAGAAGATGAATTGAAACAAGTACGGGACAAGTTAGAAATGCAATTACATTCTGCACAAGAATATGAACGAAAATATCAACAAGCTATGGAAGAAAAAACTATGTTAGCAGAACAATTACAAGCTGAAGTCGAATTATGTGCAGAAGCAGAAGAAATGCGAGCGAGATTAGCCGCCAGAAAGCAAGAACTAGAAGAGATTCTTCATGATTTGGAAACAAGAATTGAAGAGGAAGAAGAAAGAAGTGCTGGATTGACTCAAGAAAAAAAGAAATTGCAATTAAATATAAGTGATCTTGAAGAACAGTTAGAGGAGGAGGAAGCTGCTAGACAGAAATTACAGTTAGAGAAAGTACAATGTGATGCAAAAATCAAAAAACTTGAGGAAGACCTTGCACTTTCTGAGGATACAAATCAAAAATTATTGAAGGAGAAAAAGATCCTCGAAGAAAGAGCAAATGATTTATCTCAGACTCTTGCTGAGGAAGAAGAAAAAGCGAAGCACTTATCCAAATTAAAAGCAAAACATGAAGCAACGATTGCAGATCTTGAAGAAAGGTTGTTGAAAGATCATCAACAAAGACAGGAAGTAGATAGATCAAAACGGAAAATAGAAACTGAAGTATCAGATTTGAAGGAACAACTTGCAGAAAGGAAGACACAGGTATAGTGATTTTTATAAGTTCTGTTTTTCTATTTTTTGTCAATAAAAGCACATTAGAAAAAAGTAAGAATAATTTTAGTCTGAAGTAAGAAATATATTTTTAAGTAAAATGTATAAAACAATAGTAATAATATAAATTTTTATAGGTAGAAGAACTTCAACTGCAACTTGGTAAACGTGAAGAAGAATTAAATCAAGTAATGGCAAAAATGGATGAAGAAGGAGCAGCTAAAGCTCAAGCTCAAAAAGCACTTCGTGAATTAGAGTCTCAATTGGCCGAACTTCAAGAAGACTTAGAAGCTGAAAAGGCTGCTAGGGGAAAAGCAGAAAAATTAAAACGAGACTTAAATGAGGAATTAGAAGCATTGAAAAATGAATTGTTAGATTCTTTAGATACAACTGCTGCACAACAAGAATTAAGAAGCAAACGAGAACAGGAATTAGCAACATTAAAGAAGAATTTAGAAGAAGAAACATCAATACATGAAGCAACATTGGCGGATATGCGTCATAAGCATACGCAGGAATTGACTGCTTTGAACGAACAAATGGATGCATTGAAGAAAACTAAAGCTGTTTTAGAAAAAGCAAAAGGAACGTTGGAGGCTGAAAATGCTGATTTAGCTACAGAACTTAGGTCTGTTGGTGCGAGCAGGCAAGAATCAGATAGAAGAAGAAAACAGGCTGAACAACAACTTGCTGAAGTAAATGCAAAACTTGCAGAAGTGGAAAGAAACAGGCAGGAACTGATAGAAAGAGTAACAAAATTACAACAAGAATCTGAAAGTATTATGCAACAATTAGAGGCAGCAGAGTTGAAAGCTTCTGCAGCCTTGAAAGCTTCAGCAACTTGTGAATCTCAATTTACAGAACTTCAGCAACAACTTGAAGAGGAAACAAGACAAAAATTAGCTTTAAGTTCAAAATTGAGAGCGTTAGAAAGTGAAAAGGAAAGTCTGCATGATCAATTAGAAGAAGAAGAGGAGGCAAAGAGATGCTTAGATAAACAGGTATGATTTCTAATTATTTAATTAACTGATGATTTAAAACTTTTTACATGTAGGTGCATTTAACTAATTTTAATTGTAGTTACTTATTATAAAGTTCGTTATGTTCAATATCCGGGTGTTAATCAAAAAAATTTTGTATGCTTTTAAAAAATCACAAAAATGAAACCTTCATTTATCAGCTTTGTTTTTTTAAAATAGGTTATGGGCTTAACTGTACAATTGGCTGAAGCAAAGAAAAGAGTTGAGGAAGAAACTGAAGCTGCTACAGCATTGGAAGAAGCAAGAAAGCGGTGCATGAAAGACATTGAAGCACTTCAAAGACAAGTTGAAGAATTACAAGCTGCTAATGATAAATTAGACAAATCAAAGAAAAAGATTCAAGCAGAATTAGAAGATAGTATCATTGAGCTCGAAGCGCAAAGAGCAAAGGTGCTGGAATTGGAGAAGAAACAGAAAAATTTCGATAAGGTAATTGTGGGTGCAGTTTTGATTATTAACTGGAAAAATATAAAATTAAAATTCTTAATTTATATTTAATTTAATATTAATAATTCTTAGTTTATATACAGTACAATAAATTCCAATTTATTAGTTTTATTAGTTTTGATTTGAATGTCTACAGAAGCAAATAAATTCTTAATATTCATATTATACTGATTATTTGTTTCTATTATTAACGATATCTGAATAATTAGATATATTCTATTCTTATTCTATTATTCTATAACTAATTTTTATTCTTTAATTCTATATTAATTTGCAATTAATAGAATTGTTACTTCTTTTTAATTATTAACGATAGTTTGGGGAACTTTCTGTGAGTTTTTCAATTATCATTATTAATGATTCATAATATTTAATGTAGAAAATTTGGTATCCAATAACAATATAAAAATTATTTACACTGAACCATTTTTTATTTTTACGCAATATTGAATATCTTATGGACCATTTATGCACAAATTTTTAATCGGATATAATTATTTGTATATATTATCTAGTAATTCTATTTATAATTATATATCATGATATAATTTATTACAACATTATACGGCTTCAAAAGTTCCACTTCCACAAAGATGTTTATTAAAGCACAATGTGTAATCGTCAGTATGATTTTTGCACGCTTCTCACAGATTATTCACGGTCTATAAGATGTTAATTACCAGTAATATGAATATCATTCATTTTTACGTTACATTCAGATACAATAAACATTTAATAAGTTTCAAAAGTAATAGTAGAATTAGTATGATCAATTTTAAAACTTCTCTTTCTCTTACTATTATTATTATTTTTAAGGTGCTGGCTGAAGAAAAAGCGGTCTCTGAACAGTATGCAGAACAACGTGATGCTGCCGAACGTGAGGCCCGTGAGAAAGAAACTCGTGTCTTATCCTTAACTCGAGAACTTGACGAAATGAATGAGAAAGTTGAAGAACTCGAACGAATTCGTCGAGGTCTCCAATCAGAATTGGACGAACTCGTAAACAATCAAGGAACAGCAGACAAAAATGTGCATGAACTAGAAAAAGCAAAACGTGCTCTTGAGTCACAATTGGCGGAGCAACGTTCTCAAGTAGAAGAGCTCGAGGATGAGTTACAATTTACAGAAGATGCAAAGTTGCGTCTAGAAGTAAATATGCAAGCTCTAAGAGCCCAATTCGAGCGAGACTTGCAAGCTAAAGAAGAACAAGCTGAGGAGAAACGAAGAGGATTGGTGAAACAATTGCGCGATCTTGAAGCGGAATTAGAGGATGAAAGAAAACAAAGAGCTGCCGCTATTGCACAACGTAAAAAAATGGAAGCAGACTATAAAGATATTGAACAGCAATTGGAAATGCACAATAAGGTAAAAGAAGATGCACTGAAACAATTGAAGAAACTTCAAGCCCAAATAAAAGATTGCACTAGAGAAACTGAGGAAGCTAGAGCTGCCAGAGATGAACTTGCAGCAAGTGCTAAAGAAACTGAGAGAAAGGTAAAGAGTTTAGAAGCAGACTTGATGCAATTAACTGAAGATTATGCCAGCAGTGAACGAGCTAGAAGAGCTGCTGAGAACGAAAGAGACGAATTACAGGAAGAACTCAATAATAATGCTAATAAGGGTACATTAATGTTGGATGAAAAACGTAGATTGGAAGCTAGAATAGCAACATTGGAAGAAGAGTTAGAAGAAGAACAATCAAATGGTGAACTGCTAATGGATAGAGCTAGAAAAGCGCAAATAACTATTGAACAACTAACAAATGATTTAACGACTGAGAGATCAACTACACAGAAATTGGAATCGCACAAATTGTTATTAGAAAGGCAAAATAAGGAGTTGAAGGCGAAACTCACAGAATTAGAAACTGCTCAAAGAGCAAAGACCAAAGCTACTATTCAACAATTAGAGTCAAAGATTAATAATCTTGATGAACAATTAGAAACTGAAGCAAAAGAAAGATTTGCACAGCAGAAGATTAATAGAAAATTGGAGAAAAAGTTAAAGGAATTAAGTTTACAGTTAGAAGACGAAAGGAGAAATTCAGATCAATATAAAGAACAAGCAGAAAAAGTAAATGCTAGAATGAAAGCTTTGAAGAGACAGCTTGACGAAGCTGAAGAAGAAATTAGCAGGCATAAAGCAATGAAAAGGAAAGCGCAAAGAGAAATGGATGATATGCTTGAATCTCAAGAAGAGCTAACCAGAGAGGTTGCAAATCTTAAAAATAAATTAAGGTAAGTTTTAGTCGTTCAATTTTTTAAATACTTATATCTCTCGTTTTATTCGTTTTACATTTATAATAGAATAGAATTTAAATAGAATGTGAGGTGTTTACTCTCTGGCATTCATATAAACGTGAAATCAAATATAAATAAACATATATCGATTATATAAAAACCGTTTGATATTTATAAACAATAGTAAATTCTCTGCACTTGTTGCAAAATTTTATTATATAATTTATTTCTTATGAGAAAGACAAATATGTCAAGATATTTAATAGACAAAAGGTTCTAATTCTTTGCCTTTTATTTGAATTACTGGAAATTGGTTTGAAAATAAGAAATGACTATACATATTAAAATATTTAGGCGTCGAGGGAAAAAGAATAGTTCATACCCCACGTGAAAAAAGCGGAATTTCTTCAAGTCTCAAGCATTCCTCGAGTCTTGGTTAGTCTATAAATTAAATTACTTTTAATATCGAATCATGTCATTTATACATATGCATATAGTTTAGATATATTTTTGAACTATAAAATATTCAATTATATAGAATATTTCTTGCAAATATTTCAAATAATTTTCTCCTTTGTCTTGTTACTTCCTTTTTTCTCCATTATACTATGTGAGGTGTGACTATTACTACTTTTCATTTATTTATTTTATTAATTATATATTATTTTGTAGTGCATCCTTCCTTCCTGACTATTTGATTAATTTTATTAACGATTCTTTTATCCCAAAATCTATTTTCTCTCTTAAAGATATATCACTAATCTTATACGTGTGTATTAAATATATAATTTTAGTTACATTCTCATTAACTTTACTTATTCGTTTTCTGTTTCTTTATATAATTTCAAACATCTTCAAACATAATAAGAGACTTCAAAATAGTTATTTTAAAATGCTTATCATATAATTTGTTATTACTTTGTTAGTTTTGCGTATATAATTGGTTGACTGGGAAAAGGGTATACCAAGCATCTGTAGATTGAAAAACGACATTTAATTTTGATAATTTAAAAATCGTTTTGTTTATTTTTATGA
Source organism: Bombus picipes (assembly GCA_014737485.1). NCBI lineage: Eukaryota > Metazoa > Arthropoda > Insecta > Hymenoptera > Apidae > Bombus > Bombus picipes. Next base: position 330,276 of record JACXIP010000067.1, read on the forward strand.
AACTATTCATCGTCTTTCTTAGATAGCAGGGTATTTGATTAAAACTGTATGAAATGTCTGCACAGACGAGGTGGTCCTCCAATAAGCCTTAGTTCGACGCGTCTGAAACGCGGCTCTGTTCAAACCGGTGGATCCGGCGACGATTCGACGACACAGGATGAAAGCATCGATGGTGAGGAAACTGTCAACTGAACAAGAAAACACACCACTTATTGAACCCTCACAACGCAGGAAACTCATAAAAATATCCAGGTCCAAGAAGTGTGTGCAAGATCCGTTTCGATCAAAGCTAAGTTCGAATCGGAGAACTCCTTTGTATGAGTTCAGAAGTCGATTCCAGTGCACCCAACGATGCCATTACACGAGGGCGGCGGCTTTCTTCTGTACATAAGAAACCCGACAGGGCCGTATTAAGTAGTATTTTATCTCCGTTTCTTCCGGAACTTCACAGAAAATGACGAATTTTCTCTGGTCAACTTGATATGAGCGAGTCTTTCTTATATATTTTATAACAAGTTTATTAACATTTTTCAACGTTAATAAGCAAACAGCAAAAGAAGGTTGTACAAGTAAATTTAATCGAACTTTTTTCGATAAATTCAATGTGCAAAATATACGCTTACGAAATATGTATATTAATGCTATAATGCATTAACAGTACTTGAATGCCATACACACTTCATATTTGACATTCTTTCAATTATATATTACAATGAAGATGTTCGTCATTTTTTTGGAAAATGCTACCACATAGTCGGGTAAGACTCAGACTAGAAATATATTATTGGGGCTGCATAATCGATAACGAATTAACACCGCATTTAGGCAGCATTAATATCTATTATAATTATATTATAGTTATTATTATTATTATTATTATTAATTATTATATTGCCGCAGTTTTTATTTTTATCGCGAAAAATTTCGTAATATGTTACTTGTAATTATTTTTAATAATCAAGTCAATGAAGGACGATTCTAGCATCGTTCCGAAAGATGTGAGATTAATAGAATTTTCGAAAGGCTGAAACTTACTTTTTGTTAATCAAAGTGTTTAAAGAAACTGTTTTTTAAATAATATACTAACAGCATCGAATCAAACGAATAAAAAGTAAATTCAAAACTTCTGAAGAAAAATTGCTTTTATGTTTCACAGAAGTTTAAGGACAGTTCTAAAGGAAATTAAAGTAGATTGAAACGATCGAAAGCTAAAGAACGTCTAAGAAAACTTGCTTTTTTATGTCTAAATACCTTGCAAAGAAAAAGATATCTTATTCGGATATCGAATTTCACAGCGAAGAAAAGTAGTATTATTATTTTTAAGAAAAATTTTATTCTTTATGTTTCGGTCGAATGTGTTAATAATTGCTCTTCTTGATTTCTTTCAAATAATCATTGTATAGTCAATTTTTTTGTTTCCAACTCGTCTGACGGAACGAACTAGAAATCGACGATCGAGAGTTATCAATTGGTACTTAGGGTCGATCGTAGATCGAGAACTTTTTCGTTTCGTATTATTCAATTTTAAATGCATCGAAAAATCGATGTATGTTTTCATATCGTTGTTTTACCATCTGCATGAACTTATAAATATCATAGTAATAAACGTCAATTTTTTACAGCTATATATACATATTAAACTTTTTCAAACAGTTTCGAAGGACTACTTTACTTCTACCGGTAATGTTTCTAGGTAGAAAAGCAATGTTCTAATGAATTTCTTTATGCATTTAAAATTGAATCGTCGAAAATCACAAAACAAAATTTAAAAAAGGAAGAAGAGAAAGCCAGCAATGTTTTTATATATGCATTTTTTACGACATGTGCATTTCTCATGCATTAGAAAAAACGCATTTTTAACCTCCTTTTGTAAAGATTTAAACAAAGAAAAGAATTTAAAGCAGGCAAACGACTTTATATGTACTTGCGATGTGCTTTTTCCTGTTACTTTGAGATATTCATTATTTGATTACACAGATAAATATTCTTAAAGGTATTTACAACCCGGAATGAATGATAAAAGGAGGTTAATGAGCGATCATATGTATTACACGTACATATGTATACGTATACAGAGTATCGTAAAGTATGGGGTATTTGGTAAACAAGTCTTATATCGAAAAAAATTATTATAAAAAAATTGAATGATACTACTTGATCAATTTATTTTCTACGGATTTACTTCATTCTTCAATTAAACATAAAAAAAAGCTTAATAGATATGTATTTTTTGCGATAAAAGTACCTAATATATAACGTGTACTATCAATTTCGATATTGAAAACAACTAGATTACTTCGTAACCGATGCTGGAGCAAAAACAACATACACTTTGTACAAAAATATTATTTCCTAAGTGCAACATACTTTATTGCATACTTTATATATATGTCCGGAATATTCTATTTTTTGATATGGCAAAGTGATTGGTGTCTGGACGAAACCGGCCTGTTTTTTACATTAAACAACTTTCTAGTGATTTTTTAGGCGGGCTTTTCAAATTCGCAATTGAACTGCCACTTCACACCATCGTGGACTATTTTCTCCACATAACGATGATGAATTAAATTTGAAAATCTTTTGATTAAATTAATAAACTTATACACATTTTCGACGAATTTACTTAATAAGAAATAAATTATAATTTCATACATAAAAAGAATCACTGTATTCAATTATATCTATTGAATATAAATGTCGACGATGTGTGAGTAGAATGCAAAAATGAAATGTAAAAGGATACATATACATATTTGTACTTTTTTTAGGTCTGGAAACATAGGTGAAAGCTCTGAACCTCAGGATCTTTTATAAAGTATAGAAAGCTTGAATACCGAACACTGAAACGTCGACAACCTTTTCATCAAATGCATTTCTTTTTGATGGAAATTTGGATGATTGTAAAAAATATACATCTTTAATTGTGCAAAATCACACCACAATAATAATTATTATTATTTTTATTATAAATAATGAATAGAGATATAACAATAAATAAATAATGTAAAAGGAATTCAATCAACATAACAATTATACTAAAATATCTCCAATATAGCCAGAATAAAAATTTTGTTAATTTTTCCTTCATTTCCTTTTTCAATTATTGAAATGAATTTACGATATTTAGTAAAAACAGAATTTTATTTCTTATTCTTAATATACTCATATATATATATATATATATATGTGTGTGTGTGTGTGTATATATATATATATATCTTCTAAAAATACCAAATTTTCTGATATTCCATTATCAAAGATGTTTAAGTAATACATTGAACATTTTGAAAAGAATTAATATTTCAAGATAGACTCTTATTATCTTATTTGTTTCTAATTTGAGTGTAAATTTAATATAGAATTAGTAGGAGAAATTATAATATGTATATACTTTTTAAATTGAAAATTTGTTTATATCAAATTATTTATCTAAGATAACAAATTATTAAAAAAATTTATATATAAAAATAAACTAAAAACTCAATAACATATTTTTTATAAACCATCCAAAATTTCTCTGAAGGAAAAAGAAATCTAGACCACCTAATGTTATCTGTGAACTGCTGTGAATTTGTGTAAATAAGCACAGAAAATAATTTTCAACTGTGGTGCATTTTATTTAAGCAATTAACTTTGGAATTGGAAATGTTATCTCTATTTAAGAGTATGAATCCCAATGGGGTTGAAACAGATAAGTATGGAAAAAATAAATTAACTGGAAGAGTAAAAAATGGGAGACAGCGATAATAGGATTTGACCAGCTAAATAATGAATCTTTTTGATACATTTTATATAGGTATAAATCAAATATTAATAACACTTAAATATGTTAAAAAGAAAGCATAATAAATGCTGAAAACTGAAAATAATAAGAAAGTGTTATGGTCAGTGATTTTCAATCAGTTATTTAATTAATGATTGGTATATTATTTCTCTATAATTTTATATTATTATTAGTATCCTTTTAAAAAAATATAATTTAAAAAATTAATTAAATTTCAGAGAAATTTGTTGATATAAGAGCATCAAATATTTAATTATGTAATATATTTGTTATTATTGCTTAATACATTTTTTAAATTAACATACATGAAAGATATGAAAAGAATGTTATAAACACACAAATTTTTGAACAATAGAATTTTCTTTAAGCTAGGAAACTAATTCTTTAAATTAATAGTTCTTTAAACTATTTACACATGACTTTGAAGTTTTATAATAATAGATGATTTTAATTTCGTGTAATATATAAAAAGCAGATGAAATTTATATATTATATATTAACATTATTGAGAAACGTTTGTTCCATTTTGTATCCATATTTTTACGAAGATGAAGACTTTTATAAGAAATATTCACCTTTATTTGACTTTTTTTATTCAAATAAATATTTTAAACTATTTATATCCGATAGACAGCAGATGAAATAGTTTCAACAGTTTTAGATTAAATGATTTTGTTAAATTTTGTTTGCAAACTAATTAATACAATCTTGTAAGATAGTTTCTAGTTATATGCCATAGTATTTTGAATATTGGCATTTTGAACATTATCCCACATAAATAATTTTCTTTAATAACATTTTCATGTAGTATGGAAGAATGCTGTATCTTCAAGTTGAAGAAAACATTAATGCTATTTTCATTCATTTTGTATCTCTTACAACTATAAAAATTATTGTACATTGAGATGCTAACTATAATTAATGCAGGTTCTTGTTTTTCTTCCTCTTTTTGAATACTTGTTATTTAAAAACTATATAGGAATTCATTCATATATATCTCATATCTGTATTATCTTTAACATAACAAAATTATTTGTATGAATTTGTATGAATAAATTAACATAACACATCTTTTATATTATCAAATATTAAGTTTGCATTAACGCTAAAAAAACGCAGATTGAACATCACTGAGCCAATGACATTGATGCTTCATTTTATTATTGAAGGTCAATTTCCCTGTAGTTCTTTCAGTTGCCGTACTAATCCTGGACTTGCTAAATCCAGAGGCGTTTTCTTTTGTTTATTCATCAGTGTTGTGGTAGCACCATTTTTCACTAACAACTTAGCTTCATCAACACGATTTTCCTCGCATGCTAAATGTAATGCACTATTGCCATCAACATCTTTACTATCTAGAAAAAAAGTTTCCTAGGTAAAATATATACATCATAGAACTAATATTTATAACTCATACAAATTATTATCCAATAATTCAAAAAATAAATTTAATTACATTTACTTAAAAACCACAACACGAAGTTTAAAATATTACATCTAAATTGATGTTCAGAGAAATGTAGAATAATAATCTTCGTAATTGTTAAGAAATTAAGCTGTTGAAAGCTTACTATTTTTAGATGAAAACATCTATTTAAAGATTATTAGAAAATTAGATGAAATAGGTGTTGATTAAACAAAGACTTTAATGTAAAAATCTACCGATATCTAAATTTCGTCCATATTCTATGAGAAGTTTCACAATAGCAATATTGCCCTTAGATGCGGCTCTATGTAGTGGTGTAGCACCACGTTTGTCGGTAATATTAATATAAGCATCTTTTTCTAGTAATGCAGCACAAATAGATTTCCAGTTTTTTGATGCCGCATATTGCAATGCTGAATGACCTTCTTGAGTTTTGGCATTAACATTTGCACCTTCATTTAGTAAGGTATTAACAACTTTCTCACGACCAGCTGATGCTGCCAAAATTAATGGTGTCATATCCATCTAAACAACACAATTAAAATATTTAATTAATTTAACGTGATGCAATTAAAGAGTAGATGATTCCTCATGTAAAAATGAGTTGATGCTAGGTGCTACCCTACAATATTTTTATAAGCCTTTGGACAACGATAGAACTTGAAAAACTAAAAATAATATGTTGTTTTGAATAATATCTAGTTTTGAATGTTTCTAAACTATTACTTATGATATATTTGATATAAAATTGATTTTTTAGGTTTTCTTTTTGAAGTAAAATTACATTATCAACAGAGTTAGTAATTTATTCTAAATTGTTTATAAATACAAACAGGAACTAACAATAGTTAGATTAGATGAATAAAGAAAACTGTATTTAACATATGTCAGCCTACCTTACAATTTTTTTTTAAAGAGATAAGAAGAATTTTATCTTATATTTTTAACTTTGCATGAAGAAACTTTTTTTTAGTTATACTATAATTTCATGTATTTTCTATATAATACAAAATATTATATTCTATTATTACTATATTTTATGATATGAAGCGATATTTCATAAGTGAAATTATTGCTAAAATATTTGCTTACATTCCTAAATGTTAATTCAGACTAGATAATAATAATAGTCGCAAAATACTTATGTGGCAAATAATCTCTCATCTAAGGCCTAAGGTATAAAAGACATAAATATTAGTTGTGCTTATAGATTTTAAAGTATCATCCGATGTCTCATGTATATACACATTGGTATGTAGCATAAATTTTAATCTTTCAAATTGTATTCAGAGATCTTCTTATAATATCTTTAGAGTTATAAAATGAATCTTGCTATTAATTAAAATCTAAACAATCTAAATTCAAATAATGCCTAAAATATTTCCTCATCACAAAGGATTATATAAAAAGATAATATAAAGATCTAGAAATTGTATGACTGTTTTTATAAATATGTAATTACTTATTATTAACCATTTCATAGTGTATTACGTGAAAGATTCAGGCTAATTAAATGTAGTATTATACATTTCATGTCTTAAATATCATCATATATACATATGTACATAAAACAATTATTAATAGGTATTTATTTCTTATACTAAGTTGAAAATGTGCATTTTTTGTATCTGACATTAGAAAAGCAAGAAATCTTGATAATAAAAAAATAATTATTTTCTAAATCATTTTCTATCTGTACTTTTATTACATTATCAAAAGTTTAATATATAAACATTTATTTCAAGGTATGCTATTCAAAACAGTGTTCTTCACAAATTTCAATTTAACAAAAAAAGTTACATATGGTAGACAAAATGTTGACTTCATAAATAAATTCAATGACCTAAAATTTATATCTTCTTCTTCTTCTTATGAAATAACTGTGGTGTAAACAAATATTATTTTACAAAATAATGCAAGATTAATATCTGTCGATTTTTGTTATTTTTCATAATAATATACATAATAATATACATGATTAATATCTGTTAATTTCTATCATTTTTTACTATTCGAAAATACAATAACATGTATCATAAATTACAAATTATGTATAGTATTTTAGATTTATATAAATTGTGTATCACTAAAATTCACAGAAAAGAAGAGATAAAGGCAATTATAAATATAAGACAAGAGTATAAGCTTCATTGCTTAACAGTGTAAACATTAATTTTAAACGACCAAAATTTTATTTCATAGAAACAGATATTTTTTTGTTTATATCGTTTTTAACCGTTTGAGCCCCAAGCAGCGCGATTGCGCTGTTTAGATTTTGTGTCGAAAAGTCCCAGTCTGACGGTATTTTGTATCTCATTGTTATCTTCTCCATAATTTTTATTGAACAAAACTTGAAATATTTATAAACTAATAGTACGCATATATAATAATATAGATAAGTAATAAATATGACGAGCGCTATTGTGCCGCTTGTTTCTTTTCGCAATCGATTAATACAAGCGCTATCGTGTTGTTCGGGATTTTTCCACTCTATTTTTTCAATGATCCCTGGGATTCAAACGGTTAAATACGTTTTTATGTAATAAATCATAACATTAACACTTTATATATAAAAATAATATATATATATATATATATATATATATATATATACATATATATGTTATTATATATATTATATACTATATATTTATTGTATATACTAGGAAATAACATATTCAATGAAATTGAAAACAATATTAGGTAACACTGAATAAAACTAGTAAGATATAAGAAAGCATATTTTGCAGTTTACCATAAAATTATATGACAAATTACTTACTAGTGGCTTATTTTACTTACATCATCAGTAGGATCTACCGGTACATCAAGAGATAATAAATATCTTACTAAGTCATCGTGCCCTCCAAGTGCTGCCCAATGTATTAACATTCGACTATTCTGAGGAAATAAATTTGATTAATAACATAACCTTAAAAAATATTTCATATAAACAACGATGCACTTACACCATCTTTAGCTGTTTTTAATCTTTCATCTCCATTTAATAAATTTCTAACGTCTGTGGTTTTGCCGCGGTAGGCCATATCATATATCGAATTTTCAGACATTTTCGCTGTTTTCTATCTAGCATGTAACACACGACTGATGTTTATGTTTGATTTTAAGTATTAACAAAGAAGCAATGAGAGTCCTCCTATCCATTGCTTATTTGTTCCACAACGCAGGTGCTGCACCATACAGCCAAGTGTTGAACGTGTGCCACATTAGTATGTATAAGAACCTATAAAATTAGGGTACAGATGAGATATGAGGGTAGACCAATCATGCAATATATTTTTTTGGCCCGAATTCCTGAAACTCTAGAGCCCTACTACCATTGACTAAAAATAGGATATTCTTATATTGCTGTATGCTCATCTATGTTATTACCATATTCGTGTCACTCCCAACATTACCAACAGAATACAAAAACAGATTGTGCCACCTACTGTAGTAAGGATTACAAATTGTCACATGAACGATACCCACTTTAAAACGATAAAAATCTACGAAATAATTGGCAATCTGAGATTATTTGGCAGAACAACAGTAAGATACAGGCAAAGAGATAAGTAGGTTAAATCTCCGATTTTCTGGTTGTTTTTAATTAGTTTCCACAATTAGTTAATTACTTTGTTTACAATTAATTAACTAATATCTTTCTCTTTGCTTGTTTTATTTCACAATAGTTGTTAGTTAATATAAGCTAGTATTAGATACAATGAAACATCAAAAAGGTAAAAGGAAACATTATAATTAATCAAGTGCAATTTTTCTAATTGCAGAAATTGAAAACATCCAATAACACTCAGTATTTCAAAGAATGCAATTAGAACAAATCAATTACCAAATATATTAAATGTTATTCTAGATGTTTTACACAGCACAGATTAGAAACTTAGAGCTATTGCTTCCAATCAAAATACAAGTAATTAAAGAATGACAGAAAGACGGGTTAAAATTCAAAATCCTTATTTTATTAGAAATAAAAAAATTTACTTTTTATTCGATTTGCTTAAAAACGCCAAGAATAATCGTTATATAATTTAGAACGAAATGAAGTTACAAGAGCATTTTACAAATTAACCGAAATACAAAAAGCCAGGTGATTTTGATAAAATGAAATGTAAGCCCGAATTCCAAGTATTCAACAAAAGAGTTCCTTTTACTTTGTTCACTGCATGTTCAACTAATTATATAAAACCGAGCATCATACCAGCTTTTTGGAAACCTTCAATAACTTGTTTGATAATTTAAATAGCAGATCTTCTCGTGACTTATATCAACACAATTACGGAGTATGCCTAATGTTTAGGTTATATAGTGGTTAGTAATGATATCGTCTAGATTAAAAATTCCGCCTCGTTTCTTAAGATTGCAAGAATTAGTAAATGTCACTGTAAGCTTTGCCATGATTTAAAAAAGAAAAATGTAATGTTTTTAATGATTTCTCACTTCAATACAGATGTTTTAAAAAATTTTTTGTATGTGATACATACAATCGGAATCCTTCTGTAGAAGCAGCGCACCCCACCATCAAAAAAAATGATGTTGAATTTGAATAGTAATTCTTGTAACAATAATTGTCAACCTGATTGTGATGCGACTTTATTAGAGGAGGATATAAATCCCAATTCACTACGTCCACGTCAGACGATGTTCCATTAAATAAAATGGAAAAAGAGAACATTGACATCGAAAGTGAAAATATACAATTAGAAATTGTCGATGTCAACGTGCTCTTTAAAGATGTGCGTTATAGAATATCTCGTCAGATATATTGTCAAAAAAAGCACTGAGATATTTAAATAGTAATAAATATAACAATAAACATCTATATAATAATAAACATTTAAATAATAATAAATCGGTGCTTTAATTATTTTGTTGATAAAAGTAGAGAATATCCGCGTAATGAACAAACAGTAATAGCCCTTCGCGCATATGTGTTAATGATGCGATTACTTTCAGACATTTATTAGTGCCATCTACTTTTATAACATTTTCAAAGTTACAAATGCTATATTCGATTATTTTTATCCGGCACTACGCAGTGCCTACGCAGTGCACGTCTATTTTGGATAAATTATTTCGGATTGTATCTAAAGCTATAAATAAAATATATCTAAATTGATTTATCTAAAATGAATGTGCTGTACATCGGAAAGATATGGTCTATTTAACTCTACAGACAAAATTCGTAAGGATTCGGTTTGGTTAGGTCGGCAGCTGAGATGTTCTACAGGCATTATAGAGCAATTCTAGATTACGAAATTTACGAAATCTACAATATATCTTTCTATATATACATATGCTTGGTCTTTTTATGTGTCACGGTGAAATAAGCAATTATAACACATGAAGAGTTTTAGACTGCTGATATTTATGCAAAATTATAGTTTTATAAAATTCTTCGTCTTTATACTTCGTACATTCTTGAATATGTAGCATACTTTGCATATTTTTGTATATTTGTATTTATCATAATTGCAGGAATATCTGCAATCTAGTTTTTATGCCTAGTACCAACTTAGAAACAATTTCTAATACGTATTTCTAATATGTATAAGCGTACATATTTACGTTTCGTTCAAATTTTAACTTTCTCAGGATTTACTAAATTGACTTTTATTTTACTCTTTGTTTTAGTTTCACTTTTCATATTTTCTTACACAGATTATAATAGTTGAATCTTATCGTCAGATGTAGCTACTAAATTTTAAAAAGGTTTAAGTTAGGATATGTATATATGTATATGTAGATAAATTCATAAATCAGTGTTTTTATTTATACATTAATGTATTATTATTGTTATTATTAATGTATTATACATTAATGTATTATTATTATAGAAACATTGGATGTATTCTGGGATTATTAAGCCGTTTTTTCATGCCTGTTAACATTATTATATTATTCAGCACATATATATGGTATATGTATTTATGTATGTATATATATACATATCTGAATATGTGGTAATAGAACTAAAATGAAAGGAAAGCATTAAAATGAATAAAAATGTCCTCTTTCTATATTAATAACAAGCATAGCTACTTATTCACGCATCAATCCATTGATCTATTATCGTTTAAAATACAAGACGTTCTTTCCTTTTTTAAAAAAATATGATAAACAATTTCTCTTTCTTAAGCAATGAAGTTTAATTATTGCGCGATTATGTTATTCTCATATTTGTCTATCTCATATAGAAAAGTATGAACTTTTTCGTCGAACCTTACAATGAAATAGACTTTTGTAGCGTAGAACCACAGCGAATATACCTTGTTTGTGGTAGAATTAAATAGGTTATTGTATATGCTAGCGTAGAATTAAACAGGGCAGATTCCTAGCTTTATAAGTTCCTGTATATGCTAACGTGAAAGGCGTTCAACATTTAGCCGCATGGTGCAGCACTAGTTCGGGAACAACTAAAGCGTGAGCAGTCTCATTTCCTCTCTGTCTCTACTATTGTTAATGTAGAAACACATACATAATCAAAAACTTGGTGATTAATATACTCCTCTTCATTACTAGAAATTGTGGATTTTTATGTGGTTATTTCAATATATAAACTAAGTTTATTGCTATAAACATTTAACTTAAAAAATATCCTTTTGTAAAAATTACTATAATGTGATAAATTTATGTATTTATGTTATTCAGTTGTGTATTTATACATGTTCCTACATAAAACTTGTAATTAAAATCTTTATTTATACAGTATCACAAACATTAAAGTATATAAAACTTATTTCAATGGCGATACCTTCACCGGATCCAAAATATGTTTTCCGGGGTGATATGGATTGTGTGAATTGTATTCTTTTTCAAATGGCGCCTAATATGGAAAATCTCTATGCAGGCACTGCTGAAGGCAATGTTCATATCTGGGATTTAAATGTAAATAAAATACTTTGATACTTTTCTCACACTTCATCAAATGACTTTCCAAATTTGCTATAGCTTGAAACAAGACAGATATAGATACTATGACATAAATCTATTGGTAACTATATAGGATAAAGTTTCTCCGATATTTTTATAATGCAGCTTCTTCGTGTTAAAGACAAACAGAGAACTGTACCAAATTAAATCAGAAGAAGATTCTTGTTTAAATTTGCAAAACTTAAAAAATGATATCTTGCTTGTACAACACAAATGTGGTTTAATGAAAATATATAAGAAAAGAGAAACTCAGTGGACTGCATATAAATCCATTAATATACATTGTCATTATTGCAGGTATATATGTACACATAAAATATTAAATGTAATATTTTATGGAAAATTAGTTACATTTACTTGATATATATTTTATATATTATATAAAATAAATTATTCATAAAATATCTGTAACAGGTTTAAAATATTTTCTGAAAATGAAATATTCGTACCAGTTAAAGAATCCACTGTTGGAATATTGTCTTTAAATACTTTTAGTGTAGAATTGAAATTGAATTCTTGCAATTTCAAGAACTTGGGAGAAGTAATGGCTATCAAACCATTAAAAAATGAAAAATTAGTTTTAGTTGCTTATGAAGCAGGAGAGTTAATCTTATGGGATGTTCGACAAAGTAAAGTATTAGATTCTTTAACAGTAGAGACATGTCCAATGGCTTTAGACTTTGATAATACTTTATCAAAGGGTGCTATTGCTGGTCCTACTAATAATATACAGGTACAAACTAAGAAATAAGCATAAAATATATAAGTAATTGAATTGGAAATATATTTATTTTCATTTAACATTTTCATACTAGGCTAACTAAGATTGATTTTTCTTATATTAATATAAATTTTACATTTTTAGATATTTAGTTTATCAGTTGATCATTTACTGCATAATGAGAACAAAATAACAATGACAAATCCTGGCACTTCTATAATTACAATTAGACCTGATGCTAAAGTTATGGCAGTAGGAGGATGGGACAGTCGAATTAGACTATATTCTTGGAAAACTTTGAAACCATTAGCTGTTTTAAATCAACATAAGGATACTGTACATGATATTGGTTATTCTACAGAAAGAATAAAAGCATATGATAATAAATTTATAATGGCTACAGCTGCAAAAGATGGATACATAGCATTATGGGACATTTACAACTGAATCTTATCACAAAATGAAAAACTATTATTGTAAGTTAAACAAAAACATTTTCAAGTAATAAAAAAATCTAGTTTAATATATATAAAATTACTACTATTATTTACTCATTGTAATGAGACTTACAGCCCAGTACAATTTCCATTGCTGATGTATATTTAATAATAATATTTTAGGTCATCTCAAAAATTTATTTCGTTTCTTTATTGTGAAGCCGAAGAAAGACAGAGATAGAGAACCCTCCGAACCGCTCGGTATTGGACAGACTTGGAAAAAGTCAGGCAGTCTTGAGCCGATACCTATAACATACAAATTGGAGTAACCCTACCCTTCGGCTCTTTTCGTCTCGATCGAGATCGTTCAACTTTATCTAAGTCTGTCTGAGGTCGTAATTTTGTATACTCATACACACTCAGTAAATACAAAAATTTCTTTAAACGATTTGGTTTGCTAGCTATCGCGGCTATTCCATAGAATTGATTGCGCGAAACAATTCCCGGTGTTACCTATGACTCGTACCAACGATGGCACAATTATTAATAAGTAACCGAAATAAGAAAAACACACAGCTTTTATATTTTTTACTTCTTTGTTATGAAATAGCTTCAGTTGGATTGTCGAAAATCTTATGAACAAAATGATACCTATAATAACTATATTTAAATTAATTTCTATTTTCCAATCGGCGGCATTTCAGACGCCAAATTAATTTTTTATCAGTAGGTTTAGTTAAATGAGATAGCATTAGGTTAATAGACTGATATTTGGTACAATTTTCATATTTCCTTAAAGTCTTTTCAGAAATTAGTTCTAATCAAGTAACAATCAATGAAGAATGATGTGTAATTGTTTCTTTTGCTCATTTATTTAGTACGTAGCGTATTTGCGGCCACGCTATGATCTTTTCACGCACTTTCGTAATAGGGGTAACAAAGGTTCAGATTACGTTTAACACTATCGTATGAATTATCTAAACTGTAAATTTTTTAAAACTTAATTTTAATTTAGGCTCGGAGATGACCATCATATATATCCACCCTATTTTCACACGCATACTGCATCATTAGGTCTTGCGCTAACTTACACCTATTAAGATTAATTTGTAGGACTCTTATTTGAGTCCCCGTCTATACTCTCTAAAATCTTTGCGCACCATCGGGCACGCCAACAACCCCGTTATATGCCTATAGTTCATGCCCTCGTGCTTCAAGCACATCGCGCACTTGGGCTCTTTATCACAGTTCCTTGCCTTACTACGGTACACCTCGCCGCCATATGCCCCAGCATGTGACATCTATAGCACCGATAGACGTCCACTAATCACGATGCAATCGTGAATCCTGTCTTTAACTTTCTATCCCTTTCCTCACGTGGCACTCCATTAGTCGGAAATACCACCACCGCCACTTGGGTGCCCCACGGTGCTATCTTCAATGACTTTACTTCAATGTCATCGTTCGAATTTATCCCCCACTGCCTTTGGATGTCTTCTACCAGCTCCTCCTTGCTGGTGAGGGGGTCAATATTTCTCACCTGTGGGGTGGCCCTATTCACAAGAGCGGCCACTTCCGTTTTGTCGCTCAAGGCAGCTCTCAACTTTACCGCCGCCTCATTTACAGCCATCATCCTATCGAATTCGATTAGGATGTGGCCCGCCCTCGTTCTTCTCACCCCAGTGGCTCCTTCTAAGGTACTCCTTGCCGCCATTATTTTTCTATATACTTCTAGCCATGCGAAGTTCTACCTGGGCGCCCTCTGTTGTCTATCTCCTCTGTTGATGTCCAAGGGAGGCTGCCTTGTGTGCTTCGACTATCTAACGCCCCGGAGGAGTTCACACTCAAGCGCGAAAAATGGCTTTCGGCGCGTCTTCGTCAACACCTCACGGAGCGGTGGTCACCCATCCTAGACCGCCCCGTGATCGCTGGTACTTAACTTCCGTGATCGACCAGGAACAGGTGTTATCTTTTTTTTTTTATTTTAATAACGTTTATTTAAACTAAGATACAATTTTAATAGATTTGGGTATTCACAATAAGCCATGAATTTTGGTAAGATGTGTTAGGCAAATGTACCGATACGCGACGGTACGAGTTGGCCATACGCTTAGGGTGTTACCAGCGCGGTTAACGGGCGTTGACTACCCGGTGAGTACCTGCATACATCTGGCTTCTAATGTGGATTGACATCACACCCTCGCCGTTTTCAAGGTCCTGATATCCCCGAGATACTCGGGGCGAACATGCCGGAAAATGTACGCATGTGCTTTGTTATCCATTTTTATACAATATGGTCTCAACTTTTCTGCTGCCGTTAATCCTGGCTCTAGTGCATCCCAGCAGCCCAGGAAAACCAACGAAGCTTCCGTCATCGTCTTCTAACATTCATAATTGTCCTTATTCCGGATCGGATTCATATCTTTGTCCACATCACTCATCTTCTCCTGGTCGACCATGGCGTGGTCTCTTCTCGGATAATTTCAGAAAAAACACAAAAAACTCAACAAATAAATGTCTTTACTATCGCAAGTTACTGCCCTGGGCCCATAACCTGTTATTAAATATAGGTTTGGGGTTGATATTTAATAGATTCACTCAGATCGAATTTTACTTTCTATATTTCACCACCTCGTACAAAACGTCTGAACACACCTGATACACTTAGATAACTAACACGTGGTCGACTCCTAAGACAAAAGAGCGTCGTTAGGAGTCGTACCAACTTGTAGGAACTAGCGATCATATCAACTTAATGTCAACAATAAAGTTACCAAGTCAGGAGACGTCATGCCATCGTTCGCTTACATCGATCTTTTTGCATGTCTTACTATTATTATTATTTATTTAATTTCGATCTCATCAATTTAGAAATGAATTTGATTTACAACTTCTTTCATTCTTGGTTAACTAATTGCTTATTTAGTTAACCTATTTTACTCTATTTCTACTTTATCATTACCTAACCCTAGCTTTGGTTTTGTTTATCTTCCTTTTTTTTTCTAAATTCCTTAGCCAATTTATTGTTTCTTTGCAGTATCTTCCATCTTCTACGTTTCCCAGGTCATCTCTCAGTCTTTCTACTTTCCTACTTACACTTTCCTTTGTTTTCTTCTAGACAGAATCTGCCCGCTTCTTCTACACTACCGCATCTTAACCTCGCTTACCTACTATTATTATATATAACTTACTATTATTTAATCTGTTATAATGCAGGTGTTCACGCACCTGGCTATTTCTCCTCGTCAATTCCGCGTAAATGTATTCTTCCTTCCTCATTCCCTCTCTCTGTTTCCCTCTGAAGCCATTTCTATTTAACTATTTCATTCACTCCCTAATACTTTTTGTCTTTAATCTTCCACCTTTAACTTCCTCTATACTTCCCTTGAATAATATCCTGCCTCCTGACTTTATCCCTTGAATAATATCCTGCCTTCTGACTTTAGCATTATTCCCTCGAACTTAAACGTCCTAATTCCTGTCCTTAGTTCTTAGATTTTTACCTCTTCTAGTATTATATAGTTTGGGGTACACTTATCAAGCTTTAAACATTAGCGTGGCTTATTACTCTTCCTGTCCAGGAAATAATTCATTCGGATGAAAGCTCTGTGAACAATTGCATATACGAAACTATGCATAATACTATGTATTGTATTTGTCGGTAAATCAATGAATATACACTCGGTTGGCGGTCGGATTGCAACATAGCTGCGGTTCTCTGTCAAAGAATTCCGCGAAGAAATAAAAGAAGCCGGCTTAAAACGATGCTTTTGTCACGTAAACTTGAGGATTAGATGATAAAACAAGAAGGTTGCGCTGTAATACAACTATTAACTTTCTTTTTTTATTGAACTTTATTATGAATTCAATAATCACAATCATATTTCACTCTAACAACTTTATACACAACCTAGTTACACTGATGGGTGTGTATAAATCAAGTACGCGACTGGTCTAAGGGTAGAAACCGGTAAAGATATGTTGACTATTCTAAAGATAGAGAATAAGTGAAGTTTAGTGACGATGTGGCGGAGGAAAGCTAGGGGTGGGTGTGTCTAAGGACACGGGACCGTCGGATTTGAAGGACCTTAATTATGAAAATGCCAAGACCCATGGAGGGTCCTTAAGACTATTGAGAGTACGCTCCAAGGATGTGTAGACATCTGGCTACCATCTTGCCCGCGGTGTGTGGCCTGGTCTCTGATGTGGACTGATGTTATACTTTCTTTTTAATAGGAACTTTATTTTAGACAGACTATCACGTGGCACGTGGACGTTGCAACAACGCAGCATAATTATAGTTATAATACATATATTATAATCATAATTATTTGATAATAATATATTGATCGACAACGTTGTCATAGATAGCAAATCGATACTCTAGAGCTGGATCCTGCTGCCTAATTTACGGATGATTCTGAATAGTAATTGTTTAATATATTTAATATATTTCGTAAATTCATATATTTAATACTGTACATATAATTTTATAAAAATAGAAATATAGAATATATAAATATATTGGAATAATACTATAATTTATGAGATTTGTTTATTTGTATCTTTTTACGTTGTGAAAAGTATCTAATAAATTTTGGTTGTAAAATTTTGTCCTTCATAAAGACTGTTTTGTAAGACATCCATAAGATGTGTAAAATTTTGCGATTCCATTTATTGAAACTTAATTTATCTATTGTTTCTATCTCATCTAAAATAAACATTGATATTTATGTACAGTTACTTACATAACCAATCAAACACTCTATCAAACAGAATAACGTTTTGGACATTGAACCAAACAACTTGAGCTTTTTTGAAAAATTAGGAGGAACAGTTTACTAGATGACGCGTAAAAAAAATTTTTAAAAAATTGCAATCGGTCAGAATCGCAAAGTACAAAGTAGAGGCTGTCCAAATAATTGTAATGAATATTTAAACTACAGATTTTTTAAATTTATCTCAATTGTACGTGTATACGTATGGGTGTTCGGCTGTAGTTGTAAAAATTTTAGGGGATGATTCTTGAAGCTGAAATAAGATGAAAATCTAGAACAAAAAAAATTGCGTTATCAGTTTTGTTTTTTATTAGTTACTGACAATTAACAATTGGCCGAAAAATCCCTGTACATGAGCAAACCTCCTTACACGAAGTAAGTAGGTTAACCTAACAGCGGGGTACACAGGGATCCTTAAATCGAACGGTACATAGGCAGCAGCTTACCTCGTACAAATCATAGAGAAGAAAATTAAGACATTTAAAGGCGTAACCGTAATCGATTCGATTATATATTTAACATGTACATAGTTAACATATGGTTTAAATTTCATTGCAGATTCAGATGTAAAATTTGCAAAAAGAGATCTTTACTATTTTCTTCGCGATTCCGACCAATCGCATTGTTTTCAAAACTTTCTTCATACGTCATCTAATAGACTATTCTTCCTAAATTTTCAAAAAAACTCAAGACATTTGTTCCAATTTTTAAAACCTTATTCTGTTTTATAGTGTTTGATCGGTTATGTGAGTAACTATAGATAATAATAACATCGCATAATAATTAATAATCGAGTGTAATATATCTTACCTATTAAAGATGTTTTTATAATGTGTCTTGCAATTCGTTTATCAATATTTTGCATAACTAAAAGTATACCTTGGATATTTCTTGGCTCATTATCAAATAACTCTTTTATCAAAATGCAAGTATATTCTGCCTGTAATAAGCATGCCCGTTTTATGATTCTCATTATAGTGTTTTCAGAATTAATTGTTCTGTTCAAAATAAATTTTGATAATTTCAAACGTGCTATATTACTTAACCGCTTTCTTAAATATCTGAAAAAAATTTATAGTTAAAATCCCTATGAAATACTACAAAACATAGATATATTGTAATTATGTAGTAGTATATTTTTTATCATAATATTCATAATATATGTGTGTTTACACAATTACTTACACTAGAGGAGGTAAATCATCCTTTTTAGAAACTTTTATTGTATGACTGAAATTGGTGTGTGAATGTTTATATTCTACTTCTAAAGTAGTACAATTAATTTCATAGCCAATGTAAGTAATATTGTCCACAGCTATGTTTCCATCACAAGCCACAACATTAGTACGAGTCTTTGATGGTTTAAAGTAACAATTATACTGTGGGATTCCTTCTTTTGTAAGTTGTAAAAATCTATTCCACAAAATAAAATGATTAATGAAATATATTTTTTTGAACTTTTTAATTATGAACTTATTAAGTGATTTTGTATCTTACTGTCTTGCAACACTTTCACTTTCAGTGACATATAAAATGTCATCCACATATTTTATAATTTTTCCAGTTGATAAATATGTTGACATTGCTTTATGTAATATAAAATTATAATATATATCTGATAAAACTGATGATGTAATTGCACCTTGAACAACTCCTTTTGTTATAACATGAACCTCCTCATTTATTTTTACCTATAAATCAAACTATTATGTTTTTAGCTTCAAACACTGATTTTAAATAGTATTTATAGTATTTTAATTACATAATTTTCATAAAATTTTGTTTTTCATACTCTTTGTTGAAAAATAACTTCTGAAATTTTTTCTAGTAGCCATTTTTTTTTCACTTGTTGCCATCTCATATTTGTATTTGAATATAATGTACCAGGTGTGAAAGGTAATAATAAATTTGGATCAGAGAAATATTGTTTATAACATACAATCTCTTCCACAAATTTTTTACTTTTAACTGCATAATACTTGAGTATCAAATTTTCAGGAAGATCTTTACAGAGTGATTGTATAATGTTATATAATTCCTCTGTAGTATAAAATAAAAATGTTAGCACCTATTTGTAAATACATCAAATATTTAAAATTGAGAATTATACCTTGTATTATAGAACCAAAAGCATTTGTTACATCACAAGACACAAAATATAAATGTGTTGTTCCTTCATTACGTCTATGTTGAACAATTGATTCCCATTCATTTCCAAAATTAGTGTTTCCATATATTGTAGTATGCAATTGTTTTAAAAATTTAAATATTAGATTCAAATGATTTGTCTCAGGATTCTTATGGTCAATGGTATAATATCTAGAATTTTTTAATCATAATTTTTTAATCAATTTTCTCTCTAGAATATGAAACAACATACTCATGTTTCAATACAATTTGATTACATACCTTGGTTTAACGTACTCTGGCTTAAATATAGGTCGCACATCAGAATTTTTAGGAATTAATACATATCTGCCTATTGGTGGCTTCCACCCCTTACAGTTAATATCAGGTTGCAAGGTATTTGAACGTTTTCCTTTCTTAATAAATTTTCTTTGAATGGAGTTCCAAGTAGAACGCATAATATATAATCTTTCATTATTTTTAGAAGCTAATGTCATATGAAAATAAGTGTACAATATCTTTAAAAGAAATCCGACAAAAAGCCATTTTACAAGTTTTGCTATAATGTACCATTGTGTCCTAGTAGTTTTAATATCTTGCAGCCATGTAATACTAGAGATCTAAAACATATAAGTATATTTTCATACTGCAAATTCATTGAATGTAATTAATTTTGTTAAAAGGATGCTGTTACGTACATCTAATTTTTTAATAAAAGGTGTCAAATTAAATGATTTAAAGCATGGTGTGTCCAATAAGTGAAACATAGCTAGTTTTATTTTTTTTAAATTCCGTAACTTTCCAAACAGGCCCAGAGGAATTACTTTAGAGAATATAAGATCAAAAAATAACTTTAATTGCTTCTTGTTAACCTGATATTCGCAATCTGACTTTACTTCACTAGATTCTTGTTTCTGGGTTAAATGCTTCAGAACACTAAAATAATGGAATTTTGTATGTCTTTTTTTAAATTGCTCTAAAAGCGGAGAAACAAGTGGAATAGAACCTTCATAATCAGCAACAATATTATTTTTCATAGTTCTTTCTACAATAAACTGATATATTTCTTTTCCAGTCTCAGCCTTGTTGAAAAGACATTCTTTCAAACTTGTATAACTTTTATAACTTGGTAAACATGAAGATGTATTATACAAAGAAATAGTTAATTCTTTCTTCATATACTGTAAATTATGATACACATTTTCTTTAGGAAACATTTTCCTTTTTTCTGTTTTAGTCTTAGTTTTTATTTGAGTTGAATCTAGAATAATAATTTATTACTATTGATCCATATTATGATATTTCTAACTTTTAATTATATTGAATTTACGCAAGTTTAGGTATGCTTAATGACATAAATAATGACACAAAATTATCAAAGCTTATTTGAAATATCATAAATATGATATTTAGTATGTAATACATACGATTCTTTGCACTTCGTGTAGTAAAATGATCCATCGCTTGTATTTTATAATTAAAACGTCAGTATTGTTTACGTCAGTAAACTGCCGATATTTCTTAATACAAAGGGAGTTCAAATATCAAACACTGGTATCAAGGTATACAAACTGCTTGATTAAGATTAAGAAAATCCCTACATGCATATGCGCATTAACTCCTCGCCGATGAGATATCAACAACACGTGCTCAACATTACAGGCGAAGAGTAGAGAAGACAAGACAGGCAATAGTTTTTCGTGTTCCTCGTCCTGAAGGTCACTTGACGTCCTTACCATTTTTTGTCACATGCGACGTTATCGATTCGATATAGTAGCGGTTTGAATTAAAATTAAAGCTAAAGTCCTCTAAGAAATAAAATAACAAATAAAATATGGAAATATTCTATAATCGCAAAGGAAGTACTGAATTTTATACTTATATATACATACTACTCAGAAAATAGCAACACAATCTATAAATAACTTAAACAGACAATTTAAAGTCATGAAAAGAGAAAGAAAAGCAACTTACATGCTTACACATTACATGATGTCTTGCGATATTTTACAATATCCCAGGGTGTCCCATAATGAGTGTTAATAACTTACTTGTTGCCTAATAGAAGCAAAAAGAATTTGAAATGATATGTTATAAAAGATTATATACATATGTCGGAGTTTACATTAGAATTAGGGTTAGGGGCGTGAAACGAATCTTCATTTGGATTACGCATTGTTGTTATGCAATAGAGAAGACATTGAGTAGTGCAAATACGATTATTATAGAATTGGACAAGTAACCGTGGTAATTAGATACTCGAGAAACTAATCACAATGATCCTAGGTTCAATAACGAATCCGTGGTCAACGGGATGATAGATGTACGTGCTCGCAAACTCTAAGTCGGACTCTTTGTTAATAAAACGCGTAATATTCACTGATCGTAAGGCGTTACTCTTTTCGTCGATGAGATCGCAAGAAAAGAAAGAATTTCCGTCCCGATGATGCCATAGAGGAAAACTATGATGGGGTGTGTCTAAGGACACGAGGTCATCGGATTCGTCGAGGATAGCCCTCGTTCAGAAAGTGAGGGAAATTGACGTTGCTGTTAATTGGTCAATTTTCACGTTGGTGATTAGAAAAAGATGCTAGCCGCCCTCGAGGGAAAGTTGCTAGTGGGAAACGCCGTTCGTTGAAAAATAAGTGTCCCCTATCTTCCCGTAGTTGGGATAAAGACTGTTTGTCTGTTTGAAGGACTTTAGTTAACTAAATCTTAAGATCTATAACGGGCCCTCAGGCTAGCTGAACATGTACTGCGGAGACGCATCGACATTTGGCAATCATCTTACTCGAAGAATAGGGTCTGCGTGTGGCGAGCCACGGGACAGAAACCGTTGGAATGTTTACTGTCGCGTGCCGCCACAAATATTTCTTTTAAGGAGAGCTATAGAATTACTACAAAGCGTTCATCCCTTGACCGCGGCTACGTTTGGCAACTGACTGTCACCTCGAGCCCAAGCTCATTATCACAAATCTCGAACAATTACAATCGGATTGAATAACTACAATTGTTTAATTACAGCTATAGTAGACTCTAGATTACAATGTTAAGGGATTATCCAAAATTCCAGAGGCTCCGGTGTTCTTTCATCTCCTTTTTTTGGAGAGGAGGAGAAAATGCAATTACGTATACCCTGGGGGCACGTTAGTGCCTCGGGGCTCGGCAAGATGTAAACGTCTCTATCCACTAGAAACCCCTCCTCATTCTCCTCTTTATTGGTACTGTGTAAGCAACCCAGCACTATCTCACGGCATTACTTCGAGTTGGTCTCATTATGCACCCTGTTCAATCTCTTCTTTTTCTTCTGCTTCCCTCGATCTCTTTCTCCTTGCTTTGCCTCGCCTTCGTTATCTTATAACAGACATCTTGGAACTCCTTCCAATATTCCTGTTGCGTCGGACAACACTCTACCTAAACCAGGCCACACACCGCGGGCAAGATGGCAGCCAGATGTCTTCGGATCCTTACTGCGTACCCTCAACAGGCCCAAATACCCTCCATAAATCTTAGGAATTTCCCAGTCAAAGTCCTTCAAACCGAACAGATATTCCTTCGCTGAATTGTTTCCTGAAGTTTATTGTCCACCACGGATTGACACGAGACAGTCGCCTTTTCTCACGTATGAGGCCTCGCACTAGCAACTTTCTCTCGAGGGCGGCTAGCATCCTTCTTCACCCACCACCATAGCAANATAACCAATTAACACCGAAGCCTGTTTCCCTCACTCTCTTAGCCAAAATCGTCACCAACAAATCCGATGGTCCTGTGTGCTAGACACACCCATCCTTAGCTTTCCTCCGACACAGCATCATTACCGAACCTCACTGATTCTCCACCTTTCAAGCAGTCAACATCCTTTGACCCGTAGATCAGTCACTTACTCATCTTATACATACGCACCAGCGTAACTATCTATCTTTACAAAGTTGTTGGAATAAACTGTCATCTATAACTTATTATATCCTATTCAATTAAATGTCCTATTCAATTAAACCACCTCTATTACCCTAATCGTAATAGGGGATCGATCATTTCGCGGCGTCGATTATCTAATCGTAACGGGAATTTACGACTCCCGTTGGCGTGCTTCCTCGTGATCGCGTCTCTCCGCGAGTGGTCGAAACAATTCCTCTTCGTTGGCAACCACTTCTACAACGGCAGTTGTTAGTGTCTCTCCTACTTTGTTTTCTATAGTACGTTCCATTAGGATTTATACATCTAGGGCATTTCAATAAGATATGCTCCGCGTCATCCTCCTCCTCATTACAGTCCCACCATCTTGAGTAGGTCTCCCTCCTAATAGTTTTCCTATATACATTAAATATACCATGCCCACTCAAGATCTGCATAGTATAATGGACGATGGTCCTTTTACTATCCCTGAAGTTATCCATCTTTCCCCCATCTGTTGTATCGCTCTTTCGTTACTTTTCATAGGCTAACCGTACCCCTAGCTTTCAGGCGTGTATTACACTGTTCTTGAGTCGCCATTGTGCCAGTGAGTACACACAGCGTTGCATGGGAGACTGTCCTATATGCGGTGGACGTTCTTATTAATGCTGATCTTTGGGCTCTCTTCAAAATATTTTTATTTCTATGTATCGTTAGGGCTTTGGCCCATTCTGGTGCTGCGTACAGGAGCATCAACCTTACCGCAGACTCTTTTCAGATGCTGGATAAATCTTCTGCTATTGCCTACATGAACCCCTAGATATTTAATATCCTGTTTAGTTTTTAGTACTAACTCCCCGATATTGATCTCCATTCTTTTTTATATTCCCTTTCCCGTAAGGAGTATCACTTTCGTCTTCTCCTGAACCAGTTTTAATCCAGTATCGGAGCACTATCCACCCACCACTCTCATGGCTTCTTTTACTCTTTACTCAATCTCCTCCTGTTTTCTTACTACCATTATAAGCGCGAGATCATCGGCGAAGGCTACCGCCATCAAGTCCTTATGTTTTTGTATTTGGCACAACGTAAACCATATTTCACCTTGGAGTGGTCCAAGGTTAGATCTCTGTGGAACTCCGGTATAGACCTTTTTTCTTATTTTCTCGTTCCTATTGTGAACAATAATCTCTCTGTCTTTTAGGTAGTTACCAAGAAATGTCCTCATTTGCCTGGTCAGCCCTCTCTCCTCTGCCTCTCGCAGAATCTTATACCAACTAAGAGTGTTAAACGCATTTTTTATATCAAAGGCTAGCCTTCTCTTGCATAATCCCGCCATTTCCTGAATTCCAGAATTCTGATCTTGTTATGTTTACTGGCCAATCCTTTGTCCGTATTTATTATATCGAGGAACTTCTTTTCCCGTTTTTCTCAAACGTGAATTCCTTGTTGACTCTAATTGGCACAATCCCATTTTTTCCCCAGTTGACTTTGCGTTGAAGACTCCCGCTATCATTATCGCAGGATACCTTCTTCTTGCTACTCTAATTATGCTTTTCATTTCGTTGACATATACGTTAAATTGTTCCAGACTGACGTTCGGGGTTAGATTGAGGTTAGGTTATAACCTAATCTCTAACAGTATACATTAGGTTGTCTGAAAAGTGTCTTTCTTTTACAGACACGTCTTTTACAACGATGCATCTTTATACAAACATGAAATCTAATTTGTCGAACGTTGTGATCTTTATTTTAATAGAACAAAATGGATCATACGTAATTCGATAAAATAATATAAAACGGAAAATGTTGTGCATCCATTATTTCCTTATAAAACGGAAGAAACTTTTCGGACGACCTAATATCTCCAACTCTTATGCCAATCATACCATTCCTAACCTCCTTAGTAACCTCATCCGCGTGACTTCCGTTGAATAATGTGACCCAAAGCGAGGCATCACCTTTATCATCCTGTTGTACGCCTGCTGCCTATACGGTTCCGAGATGAACACAACGTCCACCCTACTTTCGCCTACTCATAAAGCAGTCTTGTGCTAGCCTACATCTATTTAGATTTATCTGTAGAGCTTTTACCCTTTTGTACCTCTCATTAGTGATCTTATAAACGGGCGGGCCAACGAACCTGTCACGTGCCTCATATACGTACCTCCCACCTTGGCACAAATTGCGTATCTCGGCTCGCTGGTGCAGGTCTGTGTCACGAGCGGCATACTTCAAATCCGATGGACTGACGATGGAGATAAAGATGTGGCGGCACTCGGCGACAATGTATATCGCTGAAGTGCCTAATGAACCATCAACATCCCAACGGTCCTTCCACCGAAGGTTCTAGAAGAAAGAGCACGTGGCAACGGCCGCGGACGCCTAGCAAGTGCATGGACGGTGGGGATGTTGAGAGATGACAAAAGAAAGTGATCGGATCCGATCGAAAGTCAAATCATAAGAGCTTCAGTCTTGGAAAGTCACGCCTAGAGTTCGGAAGTGGATTGTAAAGTGGATTGTTGTTAGAAAAAAAATAAAGTTTCTTTTTTTTATTTTTCACCTCAAATTTCTTTTTTATTTTTTTTTTTTTTTGTTATTTTACGTGACAGTACCATCGATATGCCTACGTTTCTTCCGCCGAATTCTCGGAAGAGTACACACGCGCCAGCCGTCGCGGTACATCTAATGAACGCATGCTAGTGGGGATATCGATGGGCAACGAAGGGAAAAATCCGTTCGATCAGGAGCAAAAGGACGGTCTGTCTTGAGCCGCGAAATAAATAAGTCCTCAACGCCATTGCGTAGCAAACTCGCCGATTGAACTCTTGGTGTCAATTGTTAATTGTTAATTGTTACCAGTTATTTGTTGATCATATCTGTTAATTGCTATTTGTTGACTCTGTCTGTTAAATTGTTTGTTAATATTGTTGTTCATTAAACATCAAGAGTAGTTCCTTAAACGCACTATCACCTACCAACCACCTCAATTCTTATTTGTATTTACTATAGTTGCCAACTCAATATATGCCTGGTAATATATGTATAAAAATTTTTGACTGCAGGTTGTGCAATTGTTAAATTGATATCATTTTTCAAATAGTAGTATTCAGAAATATTGATACTTTTATCGCATTCTAAATATATAATAATATTTTGGAATATTAATATTTGGAATCGCGGTTCCAGTTAAATATATCAAAAATTGATACTATTTGTCGACAACATTCCTATACTGCTGCGAAATCTTGTGTTTTATCTTAACTCAATATATTCTTTATGGATTATAGAATTTTGTATGAAAATAAGCGTCGAGAAAATGTAAACCAATTAAGTGTATTTTGAGTTTCAAATCTTTTACAGCATTTGAAATTTGATATTACTTACTTTGATGTTGTTTTATTTCAATCAATGCGATCAGTTTCAAAGATTTTTTTGTAAAATTAATATCTTTATTGGTGTTGTTTTTTTTTTTTTAATAATAATTATGCTGTAGTGAATTCAAAACATAAATCTCAGAGTTGAAACACTTTATAATTGGAATATTAGTATTCAAGTACTTATAAATAGAATAAATATTACGTAACGCTATAATTAATCGATTAAAAGAAATATCATGCAAATTAAATTGGTATCTATAGAATTATGGCTGTAGCTCAGAAGGAAACCGAAATTTAAGAAACAAATACATGTAGTATGTAATATAAGATATTTAACATCTCCCGTACTTTAGCGATGAAGATTTTGGCCCAAACATAAATATCGCGAGTCTGACTCGCGACCAGATACTTGGGCCAAACGTAAACATAACAAGCCGAGCTCGCGCGGACTGTTTTTTTGCCCGTTACGACCGTGACTGAATGTTAGTTTCTGTTTACGGGCATCAGTCTGGTCTGTTTCGTCGAACTAAATGACGCGGGAAGGGATTAAAGAGATAACAAACCTAATTAGGACCTAAACGAAAAATCTTTTGTAAGAAATGTAATAGTTTTAAATAAAGCTATACAACAAATTACATAATAATTATACAATAATTCTATAATAATTCGCAATATCAAAATAATCGTATTTGATATTGTTTAAATATTATTTCAAGCATTAATATTTTACAAAAAGTATATAAAAGTTTATCAATTAGGCTATAAACAGATAATAAGCACTATAACTTTTAAGGGACAGGCTGCAAAAATAATAAATCGCAATTTTTTAGCGCAATTTAGTAACATCATTCAGCTTTGCATGATATAAAAGTATATAAATAAAATATTAAACTACGACTATTATTAATTCCTGTTTTTTCTCATATTATAATAAATACGTGAAAAAAATAAATGTACTTCAATAGAAACCTTCAGATTTATCGTTGACAGATACGTTAATTACAGAAAAATGAAAACAAAACATATATACAATAAATGTAGTTATTTACATCTGCTAAAAGTTTCGAGTAATTTATTATCTGATGTTGAAGTGGGTCTCATTTCTAGGAAAACTCTACATCTTCTCTAGTGTTTAGTTTTTGGCACAACGATTCTCTTTACAGCGGCTTCTTTGGTTTCTATTATAGTACCGCGGAAAGATCGCCGATATACGGACAATGTCGACGATAAAGCGCAAATGCCGACAAGCCGAAAGGGTCGGAAAACTTCAATAGGGCTAATGGCCATCAATATATTTCGGCATCGCAGTCGTTGATCGTCTGTTAGCCACCGGAGAGTCAAGAGTCGTTAATCGAGAATTGTCATATCACACTACTGCATTAAGTTCATCCACTGTAATGTATCCATCTATTATTAAATTATTATATAGGATAGAAACCACTGTAAATTCTAATTTCTAATATTTCTGTTAAGGAAATCCTATAATACATTCATCCACGCGTTTGCCCTCTCTATTCTGAGATATAAAACCTCAACAATTTTTTAAGCTAAAGATACTGATAGTAAGGCACTTGAACAAGTTGCTATTATTAAATGTCAGGATACTAAAGATATTACATCAAAGAATATTCCAGGGTCGTTTATAAAAAAATTAAAAGTTGTTCGCTGATTAATAGCAAGAGACTAGTGAAGCCATTCAATTGCTTTACCTCAAAAAGAAAAAGAGAAACAGCAGGTGAATATCTATGTCTATTTATTATAAAAGAAGCTTAAGGGGGGCTAAGGTTAATTCGTACAAAAAAAGGCATGTTTTTGTGAATTTTTTGTGACGACACGGTTAAAATCTCATTATTAAAACCAATAGTACATTAAAGTGCGACATTCGAAGAATATTGTATAAAGTTTTCACGAAGAAATATTAAAAAATACGGCAATGGCAGCAATTATTCGGACGTGTCTCGGAAAAAGTAGAATTGCGGTGCCCCTCATAATTCGGTGCTGGATCATCTGAAATCAAAAAATCAAAGTTCATTCGTTAGATAACAGTTTTCCCCAGGTAACGCTGGGAGGGTTTTTCGAAATTAGAATTTTTCACTTTCTTGGAACACTTTGAAGGGAAAAACGCGATTTTGTGCGAAAATTTGCGGCTAATTTGTTATTGTAAAATAAAAATAATTAACAAATTTGAAAAAACTCCCCAGCGTTACCTCGCACATTATGTACAGAAATAGTGTTTAAAATTTCAAAAGGATCGGTGCAGTAGTTTTGAAGTTATGAGGGGCACCGACTTTAAAAACGCGAGTTGTGGGGAAAACGCTTTAAAGTTTTGAACACTAAAAAAGTCTGGTATAAAACGTTCATAAGCGAATTTTATCGGCTTACCTCACACTGAATAATCAATGCCAGGTCCATAAAGGATGTTGCTGTTATCCATGATGTCTAAAGCATCTTTTTGCTCTTGTCTACGACGAATCCTACCTTCTTTAGTTTGTCTTTCAGCTTCCTGCTCTGCTCGGGTTATACGTATGGAGTCAGTTGATCGCGCCCAGTCATGAGCACTTGATCCACTACTGATTCCCATGTCTTGCATGAAGGTTAGTAAAGCAAAAGAACCTTCATTGAAGACACTGGCTGCCACATAAGCTGCAATTTCAACGATGACAGAGGTTCCACTCAAGTGCTTTGGTGAGATTTTCCAAATAAGTTGGTTCAAACTTTCATTGTTGTTTTGCGTGAAGCCTCCGACACATCGATCTTTGCTCAGATCTTCACAGATAAGCTTGATGGCATTCAAAACATCCTCGGGAAGAGCACTGTACGTGTGTTTGAACGAATCCAATGCATTAGCAGCTGCAGCTTTTTGCCATTCGCACCAGGAGTCCGCGCCGCTCGGGGCTTCATTTTTTATGCTGTGAATTCTCGTCGACATGTATAAAAATACTCGTAATTTTGTCAATTTTGCTCCAATCGTCTTGAAATTTTGACACAATATTTTTAAGATATTGTGCATTCAACTAAAAAATAAAAAAAATGCAATAAATATTTTAATACCTTACCCCCCCCCCCCTTAAGTAAAATTAAAATAGATGGCGAAAGATTTGTTGATTATATTAAAGATTTATCAAACAAAATCAAAAAATAGCCCAGCTAATTCAACCAGCAGATAAGGTAAACGTGCACGTGAATCTCAAAGTGTGTAAATAAGCTGATTTTCATTTCTGAAGGCAGTCAAATTGTTAGACAGAAAAATGGAGACATCTTTTATATACCACACACATATGTAGTATATAAAAAGTGTTTCCATTATTACCAAAAACAAAAACATCATATGAAGAATATAAGATATGCAGTTATACTACATAATATAGTTAAGATATAATTATGCATTATAAGAGATTTCGTAATAAATATCAAATGTCTATGAATATTCCGTAATGTATCCAATTTGCAAACATTGTAACTCTGAATGTCTTATTAGAGTTTCAAATGTAATTTGTATTAATCAAATATGGCGCGCTTTTCGTGTTAGTTTAATGTCCCTGAGCAATAGGCAAAAAGCGTACTGCGTAGAACGTGTTTACACCTGTTTGCGACAACGCTCCTTTTGGAAAATAATATAGATTATTGGGAAAAATGTGAAATAATATTATTATCGTAGAAAATTCGTGAAATTGTAGCGAGATGTTAAAGATATTTTGATTTTTAATTTAAATGGAACTTCAGAGAATCTAGGTTAATGTTAAACAATGAAACGAGATTCGTTTAAATTGTTTGATATAAAAACATAACTAAATATATTCGAAATAAAAAGGAATAGTGAACTTTGTCTATCTTCACCTTCGTCTATCTTCTTAGTACTCTTAATAAATAAAAATTATTTGTAATTTTGTTATTAATGGCGTTAATATTACGAGTTATTTGTTAGGAATGTATATAGAATAAACACTAAATAAATATTATAAATCATCTATTAGAAAAAAGAAACGAACGTATAAATAATGCCTATATTAGAACAAATCAAATGTTACCATATCTATGTTAAAAGCAATCGTATTGACCATCAAGCACCGTGACATGCTTTAGAATTTCATGGTATTTCTCTAATGTCTTTAGTTTTTCCATGCAATCAAATAATGATGTTCACAAAAGAAGACTAAAGCATTAAAATAAACGTATAAAAAGAACACATTGTATCAAAATGAAGCAATTGAGGTTAAGTTGCTTCTGAAAACTCATTGTACGAGCTACCAGTAAATGTGACTACAAAAAAAAAATAATCGAAGGGAGAAAGGTAATTTAAAAATAGATTATGTTAAGTTATTGAACAGCAACGTACGTAAATCAAACGAAGTGGGGAAATGAGACCGAAAACGTAGCAAGAAAAGGGCAGCTGCCGCAAAACAATAGCAGCTACGATTTTCGTAAATAGAATAGAATATAAATAGAAAAATAGAGTAATGCGAAAGTTCGCTGGTACATCAACAAAATATATGTTTTTAACAGTTGGATATTATGTTCGAAGCAAAAAAATAAGAATTAGACTGAACGCGGAAATACCCAGAGAAACTAAATACGTGTGAGCTAATATACTTTAGACGAACTAAATGAAAATAAAATATCATAAAATTATTATAAGTATAAAATTTAGCGTTTTTTATCGAATTATATTTTATTAATGACCATATTTCGATGTATCAAAGAAAAGAAAAAGGAAGAAAAAAATATAGCATTTAGATTATCAAGGAAAAAATTCAGAAATTGATCGCATGTACTTGGATGTCAAACAAAATTATCTTTACAGACATACAATCTAACAAGAATGAGAGATCTGAAATTATTGATTGATGAAAATAAATATTAAAAAAGAAGGGGCACCCGGCTATTGCTCAAAATTAAAACAATGAAAGAGACAAAATAATGTGTTTTACTCACAAATATGAGACACACATTCAGATATTTTTATTTAATTGATATAATTACCAAATTTATAGATAAGTAACATTTAAAAATCCCATAATCGGACACTCGTATTAATTAAAAGTTGTGAGAATGATAATTAAACTTTGTGAATACTGTAGGCACCCGATTACAGCATTTTTAGACGTTACTTATCTATGATTGAACTTATTTTATACGAAAACTTAACTGCTGTTAATCAAATCTTTAAATATTCTAAAATGCAATGTAACACACACATATACACCGTTAGTGCAACCGCGTAATTATATGTGACGCGTAACCAGAGGGTATTTTTACAGCAGATTTTTATTCCTGGTAACATTACCACATTCGTTTCTGACTGTACCAATTTTACTAGTTAGATTGAATACAATTTCTACTGTAATTTCGCTGTAAATCGCAGAGGGCGTAAAATATACTCTGATTTATTATACGATTAATATTTCAGAACATGAGGCATGAAGTCCCATAAAATGCAAGATCTATGCTCTATGCTCTGTGTTATAAGCTTATTCTTGTAACGAAGTATCACGGGCGCTTGATGAGGTTCGAAAATGTCAGCAGGCGCCACTAGAGCGGGACACCGGACGCGCTTCCTCTGCGGCCCAAAGTTAGACGGAAAATCGTTGATTCTCGTTGATTTTCGGATGGGGACCGAAGGAACGCGATAGGGTGGGGCATTAGAGATAATACACTTGTTTCAGTTGCGGACGCGCACTGTCAGGCAGCCGCCGAACAGTCAAAAGTATGTCTGTCTCGAGGAATAAAAATATTCATTAGTGATGTGCTTTACCAGTGCTTAACGTACATAATAGATTATTGAACGTCGTGTGAACACCGGCTAAAAAGATGAAAGAAGTTACCTGAGGTACGTTTGAAGACATGCACACACCATACAGCTACAGGTAAGAGCATTCCCTGATTTGCATTACGAAAAGTGATCTTCTATAATGTTGTTGTTCTCTCTACTGATTTTGATTGCCAAGCTAATTCTTAGCGATTTTGGAACGTACGTGGTGGCGGTATGCTCTCGCAAAAGACGAATATATGTACTTAGGACAAATTTACACTGTTTCACTTTGGCAGAACACAATAAATGATTCATGGAAAAACGGTGCTTTTACCGTAGGAAAGAACCTATTTCATTGTATGCTTCGACGAGGAAGTTCATACTTTTCTATACAAGATAAACAAATATGCGAAAAACAAAATTGCGCAATAATTAAACTTAATTGCCTGAAAACAAGACATTGATTGCTTATTATACTTTATTTAAGAGAAGGAAGCCATTATATTCCTTTTGAAATGATAATGGATTAGTGAAATGATGCAATTTATTCTCTATATATAATAGCTTTTTAGATTTAATATTAAATTTACTTTCTCTGGAATAATATTTTTGTTATAATAAAACCTAAATTTCATTTTAAGAATAATTTCAATAGTTGATAGGCTGCGCATAATGTATGTAACTGTTTTGTCTTTTCAGTTAGAAGAATTTTTGCACAGTTGCTAGATATTGCACAAGTATAATCGTGGAAAATTCATAAGCACAATCAACATAACTCGAATTTTATAATAGTAATGTGTTTGGTCTCACTTTGAGGAACTAATTTATTGAAAAATAATATATTTTCGTGTTCTTGTTTCTTTCATTTTTCTGTGGTATTTTTATACTTTACTATAATTGCATCTTAATAATGAGCCAACTTAATAAATCTTTATTATAATTTTTCCTGGGCCATCTTACGGGTATGATGCTTACGAATATATTTTATGTTTCTATGTTGTGTTTTCAGGGCTTCTACTGATAATTTTTTGTAATGGAAACTACTGAATTCGATACAATGCCCACTGAGATAATAATTTATGCATTGTTATCGGCGTAATATATCAACTATAATATAATGCATATAAGCTGTTTGTTTTTTCATTATTTTTCTTTATTCGATATTATTTATTTATTCGATATTTTTTCCAGATGATATAATTTTGAAATAATGCTCAGTTTAAATATCAGCTCGTAATTTATACTTATTACGAGTGAATTTATTGTAAGGTTATTAAAAGATCTGCTTCGGTATTCGCGTCATTTGTACATCTAAATCCTTGTTTTGGCATGCCGACTAGTAAGCTCATTTGTCCTCTGAACTATATTTGTATTCTTTTTTTGTTTTGACGAAGACTTTTTGTGATCGTCACTTCTTACTTGTTATGTATTAAACGGTAACCTGAAGGGTATGCGAAGTATGTTTTCAAAACATTTTACCCAAGGGCGAAGAGACGATGGCCCGTATTTGTACATATTTTTTAGCTTGTGTCTTGTTAGCAACAGTAGCTTTATTTAATTCTTCGGCATGACATCACAAATGTAACGTACTTTTTGAGGGTCAACATTGCTGAGAGTCAAATTTGATATTGACTGACCTCATTATTTAGCCCTACATAATAAACACCGTGTTGATTCTTGAGCTGCTGACATCTAGGTTTTTTTTCCTGTGGCTAGTACAGTTACCCACCTTACCACGGACGAATTTGTTCCGGGTTTGTGGTGTCTGTTAACCATTTTATGGAATGGTTCCATCTTTTTCAGAATGTCATTTACGCGTACTACGAGCTCTGGACACCACTTAATACGTGATGACTTATTGTCGAGATTCGGAAATGCCATGTCTGAAATAACCTGCACCCCCTCCGCATTTAACCTTTCAACTTTAGTTCTATATCCTAAAAGATTGCGTGTCGGGGTAACTCCAACCGGCAGTAAGTTATTGGGTAATGGGAACCAGTTCCTGAATTTGTGTTCCTCGGTTGAGTGAGTTTCTTCCATAAATTGACTGGTCGCATAGGGCGACACGTAGGATACGTAGGCATCGTACGTACAATACGTTGGTATATTCTTATTTTACTAATTCTGGTAATTCTTTAATAAATATAAGTTTGATTGGTCTACATAATAATGTAGAGATATTTCATATGTAGAGTATTTCATTTACTTAGATAATATTTTTATCGTCATTGTTTATCATGTGTAGCGGAAGAATAGTGGATATAGACATAAATTCATCACTTGCAGAACTATCTGTGAACTTGTGCTTATACCTGAAGTTCTATTAAAGCTACACTTGATCAACAACAAGACATTGTGAAATTTAATATCCCGTATTAAATCAATAATTGAGGAAACAGTTTTATCTAATAAATTCTGCATGTTTATCTCGTTATTTATTCCAGTTATCTCAGATTCACTCGGCAAAAGAGATTGTTTATGTTTTTTGGTAGCAGGAAAAGTTAGAGAATGCAGCGAATTAACTGCGTTACGTAAAATTTCGTTTGCGCGGGAGAAACGCTTTTAGTCGTAGGGCTTTCCACTGCCCATTTGCCAATTTAGTTGCAAAATTCAATATTAAAATACAATATTATTAACTCTATAGTACTCTATTTTAAATTTTCTGGATTTATTGCCACATTATGCGAAAAGCTTTTGTTGATATTGCATCCTTACTTGGTCTAGCTTCAATTATGTTAAGATGTATTATAACAAATTTGCTTAATACAATTTTTGATGGAAGCCATGTTGAATTTCGTCGTATCTTTTCTTAATTTTGGAATGAATAAAATTCGATGTTTCTTTAATATTCTTTTTAATCCGATCAAGAGACTCAGTCAAATTGAAGCTTTCTTCAATAAATGTTCGTATGGCAATAATTTTGTTTGTGGAACATTTCCATACTTCAAAGCATTGCCTATATGTACTAGAGTGGCACTGGCCTACGATCATTACATTTAAAGGATAGAGAAAGATAGATAGATAAAAATAAATATATTTTTTTCAGTTTTTTTCAGTCATTTCGTCGATGTTTATTTCACAGTAATACTTACAACTTATAGATTGACAACTTATGTTTTTTTTTTTATAATCATACGTACAAATTAAAAATTAATATATAATACATATATCAGAATATACAATAACAGAGAGTATTGAAAAATACTATATTATAAGTACTGTGCAATAAATACGACAGAATAAATATAAATACTCTACCAAAAATGAATTTAGGAAAAAATAACGTGTTTGACTATTCTTCTAAAACTGAAGGGGATATTTGTGGTGGAAGCGATGAGAGATATCGTATCAGCAATTAAGAATAAAAGGATCGAATGTTCAGAGTAACATGCGCCTTATCGCTTCGTAAAAGCATGGGTAGTGGCTTTAAAAGACTACGCCAAAGATCTCGACGCTGAGAACGCGAACGATTTCAATATATTCTTTTTCAATTTATGCAGATTTGCGCACTTAAATTTAACATTACTACAAAGTTTTATGTGCCACAAATTAATATACACAGAATTTCGGGGATACCTTTTAGTACCTTTCTTAAAATTCAATTCAAAGCTGATAAACATTTATGATAAACAATTGGGACAAATTGTTAATATTATACAAAAATTATCTATCAGTTTCAAAGACATAATAATACTATACACAATTTATAAAAATCAAATGAAATACATAAATATTTATGTAATGGCACGTGAAGTTCACCGAAAATTGCAATAAATTTCTAGCATCATTTTTTATAACAAATTCGAAAATTCAACAAAAATTATGAATAGTATTAAAATCTGTGTCCTTTTAAATAACATTTTACGATGTAAGAATTTATGGATCATGCACTTCAGTTTTCTGAATTTTTGCCATTGTTCGAAATACTACGTGTCGATTGGCAACCAATACTGATGCATATGCTGTCATAGACGCACAACTATAGGCAGAAATACAGTGCGCGGTGATACCTACAGCTTTTTGGGAATATCTCAGAAGCTAAACGAGATTGAGAGTTATATGTGCAGGAGAAAGTTGTTCAAAATATTGATTGTTGTGACATTCACAAATCATCGAAATCGGAGAGGATGAAGTGGTTCTACAAGTTCACCATATAGTGTTACATTACCATAGACGTACATCTAGCATCTTCTAACGCAAACTTCACTAATTTTTGTTTCTATTGTTTCTCTGTCTTCCTTATCTCCCCCTATTTCTCCTAGTTATTAGTCATCCTGCACATATATTACCTTGACCAAAACATTAAACATGTATATATAAATATACAGATTCATCTCTGTGTAATCTTATACACTACATTCTCGATTTTGTACGCGTTTTCCTCGTATCAAATCTTATTACAGACATATGTCCTTCGCTATACATTGGTCTATCGCTTACATTTTAAACTTCTTTGTCCGTTTTGTCTAGGAACCTTCTCGTTGACTATCTGCTTTGCTGTATCGTATCTGTTTCTTTGTTATTATTATTATTGCTAGGTCGTTGGCAAACGCAACACTATTTAGGCTTGGAATAGTCTGCAGCTCTTTCAACAAGCCGTTACAGACGATGTTCCAGAGAAATGGTCCGAAAATAGATCCCTGTGGGACTCTAGCAAATACACTTCTCTTTATTGTTCCACTTTTATTTTGTATAATTATTTTTCTATCTTCTAAACAGCAATTGAGAAGTACCCGAAGTTTTTTCTCTTTCTTCAGCCTCCTGGAGGTTCTTATTCCAACTAAGAGTACTAAACGCGTTTTTAATGTCGATCGCTACGAACACGCATATGATATTTTTTCCTCTACAAGTTTCCGCGAGCTCAACGACCCGACACGAAGCGTCGACAGTATTCTTTTTTCCTCTAAATTCATACTGATTGATTTGGAAGCGGTCGAGGCCTATACTCCTCTCGATCAGCTCCCAGACTTTACTGAGTGCTGGGAGCACGTTGATCGGCCGAAATGAGGATGCGAGTGCAGGATATTTTCCCGGTTTCGGAATGAGAACCATCCTCGCCACCTTCCATATCGCTGGCATCTTTCCTTGTCTGTTAACTGCGTTTAATACTCTTAGTAATTTCTCCGTCCTCTCCTTTACGCTATTAATTTTATTACAGTCCCTGGTATGGTAGGGTGGTACGGTCCCAGCCGTCCACTCCCGCAGCTTTATTGGGATTTATCTTTTTAATAGCTACTAGCAGATCATCCTCCGTGATTAACGTATCATCTTCGCCGTTATCGCCGTTACATCCATCATTTGCTATTCTTATTCGCTCAGTCGGCTTCGTTTGAAAAAGTTTGTTTATTTATGTTGGTCGGGGGAGAGTCGGAAAATTCAAACTCGTCTTCATTCGACGGTTGCATGTAGCGGCGACATTGTTTTGCCCGGAGTTTATTTGTCCTTACATTACTTGTAATCCAACGGTCTTGATACTCCGAGGCAAAACAACAACTTGATTTGAAATGTCATCTGACTCATATGCCGCTACAAACGCATCAGGATCACCGAGGTCTTGTCGAGCTAATTTCTTCCTAACCTCGTAGATTTTCCGACGTCACCGCGCCCTGATATGGATGGGCATGGTCCCCGTCAACACGCACAACTCCGCATGTGAAACCGTCCTGTAGGCCGTAGAGGTACTTGTCAAGGCACTCCTCTGTGCCGCTGCTCTTAGCTCGTCCATTTGGACCACACCAACTCCGGGGATCCCACTGCCATTTTCCTCTGTTACCTCCTCGTTCGCGACACCCATATCCTCGATTAGGAAGAGTTTACCGATAATGTTCTCAGTCTGCCGCTTCCCCAGGCTCACATTCTGCTTGCTCTTTCTAAGCCTGTCTTTTATAAGACAAGCCCCACGGATCACGGTCGAGGGTAGCTGCGAACTCCTTCTAGACCAGCCTCTTACTCGAATAGATAGCTGACGTGAGCTCTTTTCTTGTTCTTCCTATAATCGGCTCCCAGCTGGGCGGCACACTCCCTATTTCTGTGGAGGATAGGTCTATTCCGGTATCACGAAATAATATAAACGAATTATTGTCGTATGCAATTCGTTTAATATATTTTGTCTGCGAGGATTAATTCAGCACAAATTACAAGTCCTGGTACAATGCTCAGTCACGGAATAAATACACGTTATCTCCGAGAAACTTTGTAGATACTTGCTTATGCGTCCGAATGCTTCTATACTGATCGATGAATTCTCTCGATCGTGATTGCGTCTGTTTATTTATACTGGTCAGGGGACAGCCGGAAAATTTGAACTCGACTGCGTTTGACGGTTGAAAGTAGCGGTGGCGTTGTTTTGCTCGGAGTTCGTTACTCCTTACAATGCCTGTGACCTAACGGTCTTGAT
Organism: Bombus picipes; assembly: GCA_014737485.1. Taxonomy (NCBI): domain Eukaryota; kingdom Metazoa; phylum Arthropoda; class Insecta; order Hymenoptera; family Apidae; genus Bombus; species Bombus picipes. The sequence goes on from JACXIP010000067.1 coordinate 369,920, forward strand.
ACTCCGAAACAAAACAACAACAGGATTTGCATTGTCCTGTTCGCGTGCCGCTACATTTCTACGCCTCGATCTCTACTTTCTTGAGTGTAGCCCCACAAGATTCTTCGATAATCCGCTGCAGATAGTCCTCTTGTTTTATCGTCTCCCTCAACTAAGCTTCCAATAATTTATTTTTTTTGTCGTCAAAAATACCTAGCCCATCCCCTGAACTCGTGCAAAACGTATCTGTGATCCGATGCACTACTTCAAGGATCCTCAGAACGCATATAACGCCTCTTGAGGAGCTTACACCTCACACTAATATCCAGGAAGCTCCTGCTGAAATCTCTCTGAAATGTGAAGCCATCCCGGATCCCAATAGAAGCAATGTGGTTCCTGTCCAGAACCTCCGACCACATCTTCTGTCCGTCTTACAGCCACCCCATGCCTTGGATTTCGCATTGAAGTCACCCGCAACGATCACTTCTTTGTATCCCTTCACAGCTGTCCCGATGGATATGTCGAGCCTCTCATGCCGACATACCCCCCCTCCCCCCTTTTCGATCAACGTATCTTCGCTGGGATGGAGGTCATTAAATATGGTTGGCCAAATAGATGCATCCCTCTTCGTATCATTGTAGCAAAAGGAGAGCTGTCGATTCGGTTCAGATATAATCACCGACGTGCCGCTCCCAGACAAGCTGCTGCATCAGGTCTTGGGCAAGCCTGTTGCTTTTCAAATTTATCTGCACTACTTCTAGGATGCTCTCCCTCTAACTACCCTTTTCTGCATTAATTTCCTGAGCGTAGGGCGCGCTAACGACCTCATTGATCTATTATACCCTTATTATTATACCCCATATTCATTGATCTATTATTATCTTACAAAAGGAACTACATGTTCTGAGATCATAAAAACTATATTTATTATTTATTTATACTTAGTCCATACCTTTCGACTTCGGACGACTTTCGGTTTACATCTGTTATATAATTCTATTATATCACTTATATATCTCTTACACTAGCTCTTCTATAACTATATACAACTGCCTATACTTAGCTATTGCACCTTACTTGATTTATCTCTATGTACTAACTTATAACTAACACTTATAACTAAGTGCTCTTTCCGTCTTTGGCGTTTCCTTGCTGTGCTCCCTTCCTGTCGTTCCTCCCCCTCTTCTGCTACTCTTCTCTTCTCTATTATCGCTTTTAATTCTGCCAGTTCTTCTTCAGTCTCATTTGGTATTTCTACCATGTTCCTTGCTCTTCTTGTTATCTCACATTCCTCTAATATGTGTTTCAAGTCTTTCTCTCCTTTTTTTGCATAATCTGCATCCTCTTTCTCTTTGCATAATCTTTCTCCTCTTTTCAGTGTTCCCTTGCTCTGTTACCACATCTAAATCTTGATACCATACTTCTTCCATTTGCTATGTTTCTGTAATATCTATTGTGCTTAGATTCCCTTATCCTTTCCTCGCTCTCCTCTGTTTCTCTCTTTCCTTTTTCTTCTATGATTTATTTTGTTATCATCCTTTCTTGTCCATCTCCTGCCTCCACTTGTGTCCTTCCCTCTTTCGCCTCCTCTAACCTCTTCTTTCGTTTTCTTGCTCTTTTCCCTTCTTGACCCTTTCCCCAATTCTTTCTTTTCTCTCTCGTTTATATACTCCTTTACTAATTCCTTCTTTGATTCCAAGACTTTCTCCTCGTACCTTACTTCTCTTTTCAGTGCCTTTTCTCTTATTTCCTCTATCTTGCACTCCTCTCTCAAAGTGTAATTCGGCGTTATCGTGTCCAAGTCTAGGATTCATTTTACATATCTCCTTTTTATTCTGTCTGATTTCTCTTCTACGTTCCATCCCCACACCTCTGCTCAAAAAACTATATAATAACAATTATAATTAAACTTTCGACACACGATCGTCGTAACAACGTTTCGACAACGGGAGTCGTAAATTCCCGTTACAATTTGATTAATCGACGCCACGAATCGTTCGATCCCTTATTTCGGTTCAGATAATAAGGGTGGTTGGATGAATATAACGCTGATATTAACAGGTTAATATATATTTTCAACGATCCAACAACTCCAATGTGATACAAGGTTACGTATATGGAAAGACAAACTACGAATGAGTACGGCCTGAGGCTCGTTTCGTGTCGGCGTCTGTGATGATGTGCCTTCTGTCGATTGACTGTCTTCTACTTGGCGATTCTGCTGACTTGAGTTTTGACACTTGCTATTCCTTGAACTGTATTTTAACTCGAGCTGGTGTCAACTGTTACTGGTGAGATTTGACTGTTACTTGAATGTTACTGTTTGTGACAAGTCTAGAGATCCGGTATAGAGATGAAGTCGGGAGCACAATTTGACTGTTCTGTAGTCGTGAGAGAACTAGTATAGAAATGAAGTGACTGCTCTGTAGTTACGAAAACAAGCTAAGTTCGTTCTTGTGTGATGACGGAGGAAAGCTCGGAGTGGGTGTCTTTGTTGTATGAAGAAAGTTTGCAAAAAACTTTGCGAAAATATCAACAAATGCAAAGAATCAAAAACGAACGCGTTGCTCAAATAAGCCGCAAATTCATGCGTTGGGTATGGTGAAAGTTACAACCATTTATTTTGAGGTAATTTTTATCGGTGAAATGAGTTTCAGATATAAGCATTACGTCAATTCCTTGTTGTTTTAGGAAGAGTTCTAGTTCGTATTTATGCTGAGCTAGACCGTTAGTATTCCAAAGAGCTATGCGTATTGGTTGTATTTTACTTCAGAGCGTGTTAATTTGTCCACAATGATTGTAAGCAATGATAGCAAGTTATTAATTTGCTCTGTTTGTTTCGCGATTAATTTTTCATGCCTTTTGAAGTTATCCGTGTTTTGTGAACTGGGAACACTGGTTTGTGATTGATCACTATAGGTTTTCGGTCTGTTTTCATTTCTTTGAACTGATTGTGCATAGAAGGTTGGAGGGGTAGTGAATTTTTGTGGACTAAAGTGCTTGGTTGGTTAGGTCCTTAACTCTGGGTTTGGGGTACTTATTTTTATTCAATGTCTTGTAGGCTGTGCAACCTTTATAGTTGGCAGGATGGTCTCCTTAACAGAGGATGCACTTCGCAGGGGTTTTTGGAGATTTCGTCCACTGATCTGTAGGGTGAATACCTGCATATTTAACGCAGCGGTGATTGCGGTTGCAATATTTCTGCGCGTGGCCATACCTTTGACACCTTTTACATTGAACTATCTCTTTCTTTACAGAAGATGGTTCAATTTTTACTACAGAATTCACTAAACGATTGGTATTATAGGCTTCTTTGTTATTTGGCTTTTGCTTTAAGTCACTAAAGAATAAGGATAGCGGAGTTTTTGTGATTCTGTGCCTTATATTGCTAATGTTGGTTACTTCTTGGCCATGATTGAAGAGTTCTAACTTCATTTCATCTAAGTTAGCTGTGTGATAGATGTTGCGTAGTACCACACGAAAAGGTCTTTTTTGTTTAAGCTGGTATGTGTGGAAGTTGGCATTCATGGTCTTTAGTAGTTTTGTGAGCCTTCTATATGAGTCTAGGTTTGTCGGCAGGATTTTTACTTTGTTATTATTTGTTTTCAGGTTGTAGTCCTCTTTGGAGATATCTCTCTCTGTGGACTTAATCATCGTTTGTATGTCGATGACATCATCAACAAATATTGGTGGGGGAGGGGAATTTCTTTGAGTATGTTGGTTTGTTGGAGGATCTGCAATCCAATATTGCGTATCTGTGGTATGTAGTTACATGGTATGTAGTTACTTGGGCCATCATCGATCTAGTTAATTCAATTTGAAGTAACTGGTTGAGAGGCTGTGGTTCGGATCAGAGCGTTGGATTTTCCACTGGTTAGATATGAAACACTCGGGATAATTTTATTTCGAAACACTTTCGACAGAGGGTCGTCACTTGTATTGTGAACATCACCGAGCACTAGACATACGTCTACACGCTTCGGCAGTCGACGGCAGACTTCGCGATCCTTGATTATGCATTTAAAATTGAAAACCTCCACGATATATTGTTTCCCTATTTATCCCATTATGTTTTAATTCTTTTTTCTCATTTGTTTAGTTCCCTCTATGCCAATACTATATTAATCCCTTAATTTATCCCTCTTATGGAGATCGTCATTATTTTTTTCTTGACACGCACCCATCTCACCTAAACTCAATCTTCTTTTTTCGCGAGGAGGGGAAAATGTATTACGCATTCCCGACGACCCGTGTCGCCGGGTTATGTGGGACTCGGCTGACGGCAATGCCATACCCACTAAAAGCCCCTCCTCTTCCAATACTTCTTCGAGCGGAGGGTCTCGTCGGCCAGTCCTAATACCTCCCGGCTATTGAATTGGCGTTGGGGAGGGCGTGTCATTGCCCCTAGCGCTGTCGCTGCTTCCAGTCGTGGTCCGTTGGGATGGCGGTGGAGCGGCTCTAAGTCGTCTGACTGCCATCCTTCTCCATCATCTTATCCTTCAAGGGTGAGAGTTTTTCTTTCTCTCCCTTTCCGCTCGCTCCTTCGCGAGCATAACTCGCTCGCGGAGGAGGCGGACGGCCTCGTGTTCCTGTGACCCTCTCAACATCGCTTCTACAATCGCTAGGGGGTCAATGTTTTTCCTATGACGTGCCGCAGAGTGTAGCGGGGCAGGTCCCATGCTGGACAGAGCTCCAGAGTGTGCTGCGCTGTGTCCCTGCCCTTTCCACAGTGGTGGCAGATGTCTGTCGTCTTTGGTCCGATTCTCTTCAGGAACTCGCTGAGCACGCCGTGTCCGGTGAGCACCTGGGTCATTCTGAATGTGAGCGGGAGGCCGTGGCGGGTTCTTCATGCCTCCCAGTTCGGGAGGACTGCCTCCGCACCTCGATGTTCGCCTCCCTCGTTGATCAGCTGGGATCGTCACAGGTCCCACGTGTCCTCCTCAGCGGGTCCTAGGTCGTTTGAAGACGCCTGATCGGACAAATCTTCTCCCGGATGCCATACTCTCCGATAGGTGTGTATCTTCTTTTGAGCGCTAGCGCCCGGAGTTCCAAAAACAATCTGGTAAGAGCCGCCGAAAGGCGACAGTGCCTTGCCATTTACATGTGTTCCATCCTTGTCTAGGGGAGTGCTAAACGTCTCTCCTTTCATACTACACACTCGCATTGGACCTAGCCCATTTCCTTCTCCATTCCTCCACTGCTTCTTCATACCGATGGACCTGATTTAGGAACATGTGGAGAGGATTTGTATAGAGAATGTTTGGTCATGAGATTTATTAAATGTTATTGCTTGTTGAAACCGTCCATAATATTTAAAAATAATAAGTTAGTAAACAGGCCATATTCGCTAAGTCGCTCGTACAGTGCATAAATCACAAAGTAAGATTGCTAATTGATACTGGATTGATGGTCACTAGATACGCGTCGATAACTCGTTAGATAACTCTTCATAAATCTTACATAACTCGTCGATACTGTGTCGCACGCGATCGCGTCTTTATTCGACGATTGCATGTAGCGGCGACATTGTTTTGCCCGAAGTTTATTTGTTCTTAGATTACTTGTAATCTAACGGTCTTGATACTCCAAGGCAAAACAACAACATGATTTGAAATGTCCTCTGACTCATGTGCCGCTACAAACACATCAGGATCACCGAGGTTTTGTCGAGCTAATTTCTTCCTAACCTCGTACATTCTCCCGCGCCCTGATACGAATGGCCATGGTCCCTGTCAACACACATGTCGCGTAATAATTTAACAAATTATTGAAAAAGTGTCGATCTCAAAACAAGAGATCGAGTTCTTTATTCCCACATACTTATCAATGGTTATTTATATTATATTCGAGGTTCACAACGATGGACTTTTAATGTTTTGAGTAGTTTTGAATTATGCAGACTGGCAGACTAGCTCGGGTGATTTCGGCAGAAATATTTATATTCTTTTATTCCTTGAAGTGGGAGAAAGACTTTGATTGTACGGATGTACTCTATTTGATTAGACACGGACAAGCCCGGCATAACCGATTAGCATTCATCAGGGTTTTCCTTAACCGCGTCTCCGAATATTTAATGCTGCGTGCTGGTACCGCTCCTCCTGTTCGCTGACTCCATAGCCGTTTCCATTTCTCTTCTGTAATTTATCATCGATTTGCAGAACAATTTGAACTTTGTCCAGTATTCGTTCTTGGTAACCACGATGTCCATCAAGTTCCCCACACTTATCCTGACACCCAGGAAATTCTCGAGTTCGATCCTTATGTTCATCCATTTAGGACACACAAACAGGACGTGTTTTGCGTCGTTCGGATCGCTACAATCCCAGCACCTAGTGTCGACCTCCTTACCGATCCTCTTTCTGTAGCTGTTGAAGATACCATGCCCCGTTAACATTTGCATCGTGAAGTGATCGATGTCTCTCCTTTTCTTGGCGAATATGGACGCATTACCTATCAACTTCCTAGTAAAGTTGTCCTTATTGTAATTGCTCCATTCCGCTTAGCACTCCATTAGGGCTTTCCTCCTTATGTCATCCAGTTCTTCTTTTAACATGATGTACCTATCGATAACTTCACCTTCAACAGCTAAGCTTTTATAAATCTCCATTCTCTCGTATGATTCTTTCAACATCCTAGCTTTAATGTAGATCGGTAAGTTGCTGGTCAATACACAAAGCGCCGCATGAGATACAGTGCGGTAGGCTGTAGATGTAATGCACAGGGCAGTACGTTGGTCCCTTTTTATAATCTTCCTGTTCTTCTCATAGTTCACTGCATCAGCCCACACAGGCGCATCATATGTCACTTTGGATTGCTAAACATTGTAATATATCCTGGCCAAGCCAGGCGAACCATTGATATTCGGCAGAAGTCCTCTGAGTGCTCCTATCCTTATGTCTGCTTTATTGCACACAGTGACGGTGTTTTTGTCAAATTTCCTGTGCGAGTCAATCGTGACACCAAGATCAGTAGCCAAGCCGCCCAAATTTAGGCCAATAACTCTGGGCACCCACATACCAGTAATAAGAATTACTTCAGTCTTGTCCTTGTCCAGCATCAAGCCCATACTCGCGCACCAGTCACACACGGTTTTCATAATCTCGCCTACTTTCCCACTCACACCTTCGTTCTTCTTCACAGCACATGTATTTTCCAGATCTTCTGTAAACGCAATTGCCTTAAAAAGCAGTCTATTGCCCAGCCTTTCCAATAGTGGGTCATAGACAATATTCCACAGAAATGGCTCTAGAACAGATTCTTGTGGTACACCTGCCGCAACCTCGTACTCCACCGTACCAAACTGATTGCTGGCGATTATCTTTCTGTCCGTCAGATAATTTTCGACCAATCTGATAATATTCCAAGGCAGCTTCCTCTTGATCAATTCTTCAATAATGCTATCCCAGCTAAAGGTGTCAAATTCTTAATGTCCACCGCAAAAATCAAGCAAATCACTCATTTTCTTACAGGTGTCTGTGAATTTGATCACCTGAGTAATTGCATCCACCGTGCTCCTTCTTTTCCTGAACCCGTATAGTCTCCTATGGAACGGGTCCACTCCCATACATCTTTCCATAATCTCCTTTAGGCACTTCTCCTATATCTTACTCAGGGTTGGGAGTATGCTTATTGGGCGGTATGCGTTGGGGAGCTTAGGGTCCTTACCCGGTTTCCTGAGCAATATCACGCTTGCTGTTTTCCAGCATCTCGGGATCCTTCCAGAGTCTTCCAGAGTCCGTGATATTGTTAATCATCTTAGTGATGAGTTCTCTTCTGTTGTTTACCAACAACTTAACTATTTCTCCTGGGACCCCATCTATTCCCACAGCCTTCTTTCCATTGATTTTTCCAGTGATATACCCCACATCTTCCTCGTCGAGTGTCGTATTTTAAGTGATATCCTCCCTGTTACATTCTTCGACCTCCCTTTGCACCGGTCTGTGTCCAATAATAAATAAACAATTTAGGATCTCTTTGACCTTGTTAATCGGCATGTCATTCGGAGACCCTTTCTTGTTGCATCTACTCATGATTGTGCGATACGGTTTTCCCCATAGGTCCATATCTAATATCTCGCAGAATCCGGCCCAAGCTCTCTTTTTGTTACCAGCTATTTCTTTCTTCAACTGACTCCTTATCTCCTTATAGGTGCTGAATATCAATCCTGCTGGCCTCCTTCTTCCTCGCTCTGGTTACTCTGCTTAAAACTTTATGAACCTGTGCTTTCAATTCTGCGATCGTCTCGTTCCACCAATAATTGCTTCCTATTCGACGTGCAGCTCACCTTCTTTAGCGTATTTTCGCATGTTCCCACCATACACTTCTGCAAAAGCTCCGCCTTGTCCGCATCGTCAATCGTACTAAAATTCTCTGGGTTAGTGATCTCGTCAAATTTCGATAAAAATATATCAGGTGCTAGACCCTTATATATTTCACTATTTTCTACTCTTCTCTCTTTTTCTTCTTGTTACTATCCTTTTTGTTTATTACGCAAGATAAATCTTCAAAAGACACCTCATCCCAGTCGACCTTCAACGACCAGACTCGTTGAAGCATAATCTTTGTTCAAACTATCAGTGGCGCAAGAAATCTTAGTGGATCATAGATTCTGGCGATCACAGAACTGATGGGTCGCTTTGTCACACGAGAGGTGTGGGCGTTGGATTTGACCGAGTAAAGTGTTGCAGTGTTTTTAAGGTTTGCGACTCACCTAATTGTAACCTTCGGCTTTTATTTTGTTCGGATAACCCTTGAAGTATGCTCTGGTCGTTGGAAGCATTCTCGAATGTTTAAGCAGACTGATTGGAGAAGGTCGGTAAGTTCCTTTCTGATAGACAGTACCTCTTCCTTCGTGACCATTCCGGTGGGGGCGTCATCGACGTAGAGGTCTCGATGTAACACCATTGACGCTCGTGGGAACGTGACGATGTCCCTCATGGTGTTAAGCTGGTAGGTTTCGATTTCTTCATTCTTGTTGCGCCATACGATTTTTTGATAGTGTTGGTCTTCTGGACGCACTAGGAATTACCTGTACATTTTCTCAATGCCCCCAGTGAATACATACTGGTGAAGGCGGAATCTAAGAAGTATATCGAACACTTTGATACCTGTATAGAACGTATCGTTTAACGAAACGAAACGACACGGAGTTTGGTTGTTGCGCTCGATGCTTTGATTACTCTGTGGTGTGGTAGATAATAACAGCTATCATCGGCCTTGACATGATCCTTGACATGTGTCTCCCATCCTGGTAGTCTTTTAATACCGCTCGATATTCGGCTTCAAAGCGTTTGTCGCGTTGGAATCGACGGTTAAGTGATGCGAGTCGTTTCATCGCTAGCGCTTTGGATGATCCGATGATCCAAGCGATGGGAGCTTTTCCTCGCATCATCGACCTGCCTCTGAGATATGTTGAATCGGAGGTGCTTCGTCGATTTCCCACAACCGCGTGAGGTCTGCTTGTCCGTTGTGGATGCGTGGAATGTACATGTCGTTGTCTGGGAAGTTGGACTCCCCCCGATTACCCAGCTGATTCCTGTTTTTTGTAAACGCAGATCCGGCTCGTCCGGTTGCGTCAGAGTAATTTGTCCGACGCAAGTGTTGCACCCGAGCTTAATAAAACTTGATATTCCTGGGTGTATCCAGTGTCAAGCGATTGATGTGCTGGCTAGGGATCAGGGTCGATATGGCCGGGATGATGAGGAACGTTAATATACGTTTGTATTTGCCATCTGTAGACGTAATCGTAGCCGATACGTAATGGATGAATGTTCGCTGCTTCTCCAGTTATGGAGGCCCGTAGATAGTGGAATTTTTGCAAGGGTGCGAGTTAGTGGTTCTTGTCCATTACCGAGTTGAAGGTATTGTAAAATGTGTTCCAATGTTCGAATTTCCCGTCGAAGCCGCATTTCTGGCAAATGCATTTTCGCATCGAGAAAATCGATGCTTTTGGATGTCAACGGGGTTGATGATCAATTTCCTTCCATGAGGACCTTTATTTCAGTATTTATTTATTATAAAACTGTACTGTACAAATCGCATTAAGTTCTAAATTTCCTTTTAACTAAATTTCTTCACACTTATTCTCGTACAAAATTTTGTAGAAGAGTTTATGTGAAGAGGTTGTAGGTGCGTGAGAATTAATGATGACGAGATTGCTTGTTGTCGTAACCGTCGAATGTATTTAAATCGATAAATTAATACACAGTCGTA
>JACXIP010000067.1:380192-464667 GCA_014737485.1 Bombus picipes
ATTTACTTGGGCGTCGCTGTATTTTTTTTTTTTTTTAATTTTCGTAGTATATCCCGTGTCCAGTAATTACAATGCTTAACCGAAACCTGCCTGTACCCAATCCGGAAAACGGACTCTTCGTCCAGACCGCGTAACGTATGCATGTCTGGTATTTTCTTCTTTTTGATATTGATAATTGCGCCGCTTTCGTTGCGGGCGTTCGTCTGTTCTACCGAAATAAGCACGTCACGGGTTTCGGCGGTTTTCGCTTCGAGGTCCTCTGGTAGTACAAAGGTGTAACCGGCTGTGGCCTGACTTTTTCCATCCGTCCTTTTAGCAAGTTCGCGAATTCCGAGTTGGCCCGCTGATTGGTTGGTAAAAAGAAGTCCGCCGGTAATTGTATGCCGATGCCGTAGATCATTTCGGCTGCTGTTGCATTAAGGTCCTCCTTTATCGCGCTTCTAATGCCTAATAGGGTACGATTGGTAAAATTTCGACTCAGGTGCTTATGACGTGGCACTTGATTGCCGCTTTCAGCTGTCTATGTAAGCGCTCTACTAGCCCATTAGATGCGAGATGATAGACAGACGTGCGTAGATGGGTGACTCCGAGCAACCGGCATAATTCTTCGAACAGACGCGATTCGAGTTGGTGTCCCTGGTCGGTTGTTATTTTTAACTTAACCAAACCGAAAGTCGCAAATTGTGCTACATAATCTAAATAGCGAACTTATCGCGGCGAACATTTTTACAGTTTTTGTGGAAACGCGTAAATGAGGAGTTTGTGATCAATGGCGTGTGGAAAGCGTTTTACAGCGGTGTAAATCGCGAGCAGTTCGCGATTGTAGGCACTGTACTTTTGTTGTGCGGATGTTAGGGATTTTGCGGTAAACCTTAGCGGTTGCTATTTGTCATTTAAAACGGCTCCTACTGCGTAGTCGGACGCGTCTACCGTAAGGCTGACGGGATTTTGCGACCCCCGGTATGAAATGTCGGTAGAAGTTATCGTGCGCTTACCGTGTAGATGGTGGGCAAAGTCCTCTATGTGTGGTGGCGTATAGGTATACACTTATCAGGTATCGTGCGAGCGTTTAGCGCACGATAGTCGCCGTATGGTGGCAGATTTCCGTCCTTTTTTGGCACGACGTGCAGAGATGATGCCCACGGCTTTTCGATGATCGCGTTACGCCTTGCTCAATCATGAGCTCAAATTCCGCTTTTACCTGCTTGAGCCTATCCGGTACGAGGCGGCGGTGTTTGTTGTAAACTGACGGGCCTGGCGTGGTTTCGATGTGATATACCACGCTGTATCGAACCTTTTCTTTCCCATAAGTCGACGGACGAGTGAGACTGGGAAATTCCGCCAGTAGTTGGTGGTACTCTGAATCACCTCAGGTGGTTTTTATCGATGGAATCGATGGGATAACTGGGTCGTCGTATCTAGAAGTCTTATTACGTGAGTCTACGAGGAACCGAAGTGACTTAGGAAAGCCATGGCGACAATAGGTGTTTGGACGTCGGCTACGGTAAAATTTCACTTAAACACACGCCGTAGGAACAAGTTCAGATGGATCGCGGCGGTCCCGTACGTTGCCATTCGTGTCCCGTTAGCCGCGAACAACTCGTACTCGCTTTTTCTCGCGGGTCCGCGGATTTTACTGCGTGGGTAGACGTTAATGTCGCGCCGGTGTCTACCAGAAACGAAACGCGCGTGTTTTCGCCGTCGTCGTTCGCCGCGTTTCCCGAATTCCAATTGCATGGTAAGTTGCATCTTAAGTAAGTAAGTAAGTAAGTTAAGTAAGTGTTTTATCTGCTGTCTTAACGCGTTGATGGCGGCGGCGGTCGAATCGCTCGTCCTGACGTTTTGTACAGATGGATTGCTTACTGCTGTTATCCGATCTGTGCTGACCGCGATAACTTGTCCTGGGTCCGGGCGTATGCCGTGGATGCTGTCGGCGATTCGAGTTAGTGTTTCGAGCCTCTTATCCTGCACGGAGGCCAGGACATGCTGCACGTGAACCGGCAGCCGGCCTTCCCACACGGTGAGAATGACATCATCCGATGTTGCGGGGGTGGCGAGGCTCCTCAAGTCCCGGTAAAATTGGGAAGGCGTTCTGTCGCCTATTTGCTCGTTTTCGTTGGGGGAGAGTCGGAAAATTGAAATTCGTCTTAATTCGACGATTGCATGTAGCGGTGACGTCGTTTTCTCCCGGAGTTTATTTGTCATTATTTTTCATGTGCAAGGTCAAATCAATGTCCCCTCGTATCGTCCTTTGATTCCCGTGTCGCTACAGGTTTATTGAGGGTCTGTCTATTGGTGTTTGGGCCTTGGTGGTCAGACAATGAAGGACGTCGCACGGACCATTTCACGCGACGTAACGCCATTTTTTAGCGATCATGGTCTCAGATGGATTAATAACAGCAAAAATGCACTGTACATAACATAGAATTCCAACCATAGAATTAAACCAATGAATAAAAACCCTCGTTTGGCGAGCATGGTCCCAAATGTATTAATGTTACCAAAAATGCACTTCACATAACATGCAATTGCTTTCGTAAGGTAGTGTTAAATCAATAAATATAAACAGTTTCGATTATTACGAATATTTTAAAGACCAGTCATTTTGACTGCTCTTGGTAGAAATAGTTTAGTCTTGACTGTCAGTATTTCTAGTGCTAGTCGTTCACACGGTTTAGATCACTGCGTGTTCCGGAAGTGGCTGAAGGAGCACGCAGGGATAGAAATCGGTTTGCTACACTCGGCTCCTGTCATTGCCTGTTAATTAGTCCAGGTTCGAAAATTCAGAAGAGTTTCAATTTCGTGTTCACTATTTCTTACTGGTAGTCGACTACTCTTTAACGGTCGAAACTTGACCAGTGTTGACAGTATTCGTGCTTGGCCAGACTTCCTAACTGCGCTAGACATAACTAATTATCAAACTTGTAAAATTATGTTCTCATGCCATTTATTGTCTATCTTGCTGAGTTTTTGTTTGACCAGAAGTTAACATTGTTACAATACGTGTCGAGAGCATTCTTCGTCTAGTTTGATCTCCTTACTTGGCGCGTTATTGGGTGCCCCAGATAGGCAAGATGCCGATATCTTACTTACTAAGGGGAAAATTGCTTGGAAAGTCGCGAGACACCTTTTCCAACCTAATGAATCAAAATGTCAGAGCACACGCAGCCGTATGTACAGCGATTAGGGTCAGTGACTCTAGTGTAGGATTATTGTGCACATGTAAAATTGCGCCAAGCGTGACAATATGCGACTGAATTGTTACTATTCACATAAACACATCGAGCGAGGGTGCGACTTTTTCCACGCCCACCATGGACTTGAAAGAGGTCGAGGAAACAAGCCTGTACACGTGAAACAATACCGTTATCCATTTGTAGCGGCACTCGACACCAACTAATGTCGGACGGCGGCAGCGCAGTGGTTAGCGCCTTAGGTTACTTGACAAAATGAACGATTACTACCATACATAGAAACTAAAAATTATTCGAATGAAAGTGCATCAGGGCTTACCTGAGTACTTACAGATCCGAACACAGTCAAAAATAAAAGAATCTACGACATAGCCTACATTCACCGCATCGGCTGTTGCATCTTAAAACCAACAAGAAACCACTTCGTGCAAGCTGCAAAGATAAACGAAAATAGTTTAATCTTCGGTTGCTTATTTCCAAACGATTCATATTACAAAAATACACTGACAACAGGCTACATCCTGCGTTTTTATACCTAAACGAAAGAAACTACCTCTAAGGCCAAAATAATATCCCAATAATTTGCCATATAAAAAAAAAAAATAGGGATTAAAACAATACTCTATGAGGAAAACTTAAATGGACAGATTGTAAACACTAGGTGGGGATACAACATGGCCCTTCCCCAAAAAGACACAGAAGACCATCGCAGAAAAAACAAAACAATATTGGTGGATACCGAAACCATAATAAAAATAACAAGAGAAAGAACCACAAAACGGCAACGCTCAAATTTCCCTCCGTGTGAAATAGTGTAAATAATTCTACAGGTCACCCCTCTTCCACGATACAAAGCGAGAAGAGAAGCAGCAGTACCCCAGCAGCGACTTCTACACCAGCAGCGGAACCTATCTCGACCTCTACACCAGCAGCGGAACCTATCTCGACCTCTACACCAGCAGTAGTACTATTACCCACAACTATTACACCTCACATCTATCCACAGGGAGGAGATTAATCGGCAAATGAAGCCATTGGAGAACGATATAATTTGCTTTTGAGTCTTGCTGCAACTCTAATCTTTTTCTGCAAGAACTGTTGATAGGTAGTTCTCAAGAAATGGAAAATAAGCAGTGGCGAATAGTCATCAAGTATAGGGCATTGAACAAAAACTCAGTAGCTGATGCATACCCATTACTAAGTATATTACAAATCACAAGGCGTAAAGAACTAGCTATTAAACATTTGCAAGCAACAAAAGCATATTAGAATAGCATGGTGCAGAAATTTTAGACCAATTAGGTAGTGGTAACCCTTTGTGCTTGAGAGGCGACTCTCAGTTGCCACGGCGTTTCATGAGGCAACTCGAATGGCGAGTGAGAAGTGACAGTCCCCGTTTATGCTAGATTTCGTCATCTATAATTCACGAGAGCGCAGTATTGTTTCGTAAATAGGTTCCTTACGTCTTAATGTTTTTTGTTAGGAAGTATGAAGCGTTACACTTTACAATTACGTTTATTATTCTATTGAAATTTACGTTAGTGCGGATTCGATAATCATGGTAAAAGTATTATAATTTGGAAGCCCTAAAAACATGGTTTTCTCAAATGAAATTAGCTGAAATGGAATGAAGCTTGATTTTGAGCTGTTTAGAAACAGGATCGATTGTATTCATGAAGGAATTATCGATGACCGCCACAAGATTCTAATCTAGATTGAACACCTTATGAAGAATCTAGCGTAGTACCACCGAGAATATAATTCATAGCCGGGGAAAAACCGACAGGGCCACAGGTATCCTCAAGGGTTGATCAGTTGTTGGTTTTTTTTAAAGATATTTTTTATTGACAACCTAATAAGAGAAATAACAACATAAACAAACAATTATGCTGCAAGAAATGATAGGGGGAGAACACTGTCATCATATTTGAGTTGGCAAACCTGGTATAATGTCACGGAGAAAAAATTTTGGCTAAACTAAGAATACATCTTGGTGAACGCTTTGTAAATTATCATACAAAAAAAAGGAACAAAGAAAGAAAAGCGGAAATTAATATTACAAGATCATATTTTTAAAGATGTAAATATAGATAAATTATTATAACACAATGTTCTTTTATGTTTTAAGTTTTAGGACAAATGCATTGTTTTTTTAAATATTGGCGTTTCTACTACTGCTCTTATGGTCCAATACAGTTAGATATTTGATTTTTTTACTTGACCCATCAAAATACTCTGTTACGACCGTTCGTGGAGAGACGCGATCGCGAGGAAAGCACGTCAGCGAGAGGTGTAAATTCTCGCTACGATTCGAATAATCGACGCCGCGAATTAGTCTTCCCCTACTTCGATTAAGACAACAAAGGTGGTTCAAATGAGTTTAACACTGAATTAGCAGGGTTAATATAAACTTGTATATTTAACAATATTTAATGTTCTAATGAGCACGTCACAAATTATATAATGATAAATACAATGAGTTTGATACAGGAGTTCAATCCGACTTTATGGTATTTCTCGATGTATTCGGTAGACTAAGCGACTTTAATTTTATTCGACAGAACCTCTCGATGCATAACGTTTGAATCCTCAAATGATACTGATTGCCCTTCGATTCTTTCTTTGCCTTCTCTGGGAGACGACCCCCCACTACGCTCGGGTCACGCCACCGTTCGTGCCTATGATCACGTATGCCACCTTCTTTGTGTAGATGAAATAACAGACCGAAGGCGAATCGACGTTTCTACAACTATATATTTCGCTGGTTCTATAAGACGATCTGTCTACGACACTGTAGCACCACGAGCGACGGTTACGAATACGGCGTATGGTAAGCCTCGAGGCGTAACATACACAGTGCATAGTAGGCCTTTATTTCGTCTAAGGTAATAGGATACCAAGCGTCATCCACTTTCCGTCTTTTACGCTCCTCGTGCATTGTCTGATATGCGAAGCGACTTGTTTCCGTAACTAGTATTTCCCAAAGTTTGTTATCAAATATAATAGAAAATAGGTCTAATATTTTTATTTCAGAGTATTCGTCTTTATTTGCGGATCCACGTAGTTTTTTGCGCGGGTACACGCACAGTACAGCCAGTGTCGATGTCCACATGGAAAGAATTCCTCGAATTCCTGTCCGTCACGAAAATGCGGCGGGATTGTTGGTAATTATTTGGAAGTTTGTCCTCATGAGCGATTTCAATTATTTCTGAATATGTTGCCGATGACATGATTCTGAACAATTTTCCCTATACACGTTACCGCGGTTTAGTTTCAGAGATATTCGCAAAAAAACTAACAGTAACATTACAGCGTATGCTGCCTATGATTGTGCATCCGTGGCAGCCACCTCACGGCGACCAGATAAAACGACACCTAACCTAACCCCGTATCAAATATAAAGAAAAGATAAGATTTTGTTATTTTTATTAAGTTTCGTTTTATTTGCAGTATTTTTTTTATTGATCGATATTAGTTGTAGATCATTTCTAAAAGATCAATACACTAAGTTGGTCGTATTGTTGCTTAAAGTTATCGTTTATATAAACGTAAATTTACTAATTCGTATATATGCCATTTATATTCACCACAATCAGTTTTAGACTTCTATTCATTCGATGCAATAAAATACAGGTTTATATTATAAATTACAATGTGCCTCTTGTTTCGACCGTTCGCGGGGTGACGCGATGTCGGAGAAGCGCGCAAACGGCAGTCGTAAATTCCCGTTACGATTCGAATAATTGACGCCACGAATCGTTCGGTCCCTTATTTCGATTCAGATAATAAAGGTAGTTGAATGAGTATAACGTTGATATTAACAGGTTATAATATATGTGTTTTCAACAATCCAATAACTTCAATATTTGTTACAATTCCGCGTATGTTGACTGCCAAACTACAAGTGAGTACGACCTGAGACTCGTTTTGTGTTGGCAACTGTGATGAATGATTTTGACTCGATTCACGGTACTCTGTCGATTGACTGTCTTCGAGTTAGCGACTCTGACGATTTGACTTCTTAGTCCTTCTGTTACTTGAACTGTTTTTTAACTAACTATTCTCTCTTATGTTATTACGGAGGAAATTTCGGTATGGGTGTGCCCTTTGAACGAAGAATGCGGATTCGTTATTTATTTAATATTCGCGTAACGATCCGCGATGCCCATTGGTTATAGCCAACGTTAACAAATGAAAATAGGAGTAAGTCTCCTGCCAATGTGGCTCGTGGGTGTCATTGTTTATGAGAAAAACCTGCTTTTCCGTTAGACAAATATCCGCTTTCTCCGTTAGGTAACTACCCGCTTTCTTTGTGATCTTTAAGAGCGAATAATAAACCTAAGGACTGTTTTAAGGACCAGCCATAAATAGAAAATACTTGCAGGATTACAGATTTCGTTAAAAAGATTCTGTTTATGGTGGTTCCCTAGGTTTATTGAGAATCTGAATAACGTTGCGTGGGCCTTTGACGGTCAGACAATGAAGGACGGCGCACGGACTGCTCCACGCGACGTAACACTTCGTTCGTCAATTTTAGGTTATAAAAAGTCCTGCCATTTTGAATGTCGTACAATTTCTTTTTTTTTGCAAATAGACATTCGATGAAAAAGTAAAATGTTTATATGTAACAGACTTAAGTTTACGTATTGCACATTCTATAACTGAAACAATTCGGAAGCTGTATTTATTTATTTATTTATTTGTTATAAAACTATACTGTACAAATCGCATTAAGTCCTAAATTTCCTTTTAACTAAATTTCTTCACACTTATTCTCGTACAAAATTTCACAATCCATGAAAAATTTGGACGTTTCATGTACGTTGTTTAATTTCTTCTAATAAATTGCGTATTGTGTTATAATAAAACGGAACACTTTTTAGCAGTGTACGTATCTTATCGATAAGTAGTATTAAGTTATGACGTATTGAGTATTAGTAATAAATATATGTATTTATATATAATAAATATGAGTAATAATATGGGTAATAAAAAATGAAAGAGACGTTATGAGTAATTGAAATTGCGTTTTCAAATATTAATATCCCGAAATATTATTGCATATTTGGGATGCGATACGAGTATAAATATTAATATTTCTGGATACTACTATTTAAAAAATAATTTCAATCTAAGAACTGCGCAACCTACAATTCAGACAGATATATTCTATAGTATACAGGATGGGGCCATTTAAAACAGGTCAACGAAATTTCACGTTTTACTTCTTCCATACTTTCTGTTTCACCTTACTTCAGTGAAAATAATTTTCAGAAACGTTTACAATTCTGCGAAAGGTGCTTACGAAATCTACAAGACGATCAAGGGTCCTAGAGTAAAACATTGTGGATGAGGCCACATTTACAAACTACGGAGTAATTAAGAAACATTTACAACATTTACCACTGGTCATAGTAAAAAAATTACAAATTAGTTCATTCATGGCACGCGAAATAGTTGTAAGTTTAAAAAAAAAGGCTGAAAGAATCTTAGAAGATGTATTGCCAGAATTATTAGAGGATATTACACTAAACATACGACAATCCATGTGGTTTCGACCAGCCAAACAAGTCACACAACTTATTGAACTTATTGCAGCACGTATATCACAAAGCAGCGTTGTGGGGCCAGTACTATACATCCTATACACTGAAGATATTATTACTATTACTGAGACCCTATTAATACTATTACTTAATACTATTAATACTATTGATATTTAGACATGCAGATGATACAGCATGCAACAATATCGCACGAAAAATTTTGCAACAACAGCTGCTACAAATTGAACAATGGTTAAGTGATGGAGAATAAAAATGAACTATGAGAGCTATGAGAGCCATGAAGTACGAGTAAACACATTACATTTACATTGAAAAAAGGAACTCCTCCTGTTGTTAACAGTGTTAGCATACCCCAAACTAAAACTTTCTAGCGGAGACTCTGAGCTAAGCACAACCAATATCTATAACTTTATCTATAAAAAGTTAATCAAGCCAATTTGAATTTACGGGATTGCATTATTGGTTACGGATACTGCAAGCTGTATAACACTGATGGAGCGCTGCAGCTCGTTATTCTCAGGACTATTGCCAGCGCTCCTTGACACATGCGGAACGAGCAAATACGAAGCGATCTTACGATGAAAGCAGTAAAAAAGGAAATAAAATATCTATGCAACGGATACATGATAGGGCTTGATAACTATCCTAGCAATGTAGCAAATAATCTACATTCAGAAAACCTTGCTAGAAGACTACGTTGTACGCATCCAAATGACTCCCTGTCCTCGGCGTAAAAAGTGTGTGCATTAGAGGTGTATCCCACCGAGAGAGCATCTACGTGACAAATATTTCAAACACTGTTAAAATAATTTATCAAATGTCCTTCCTAGATAAATTGTAGTGCATTGGAGATATTAAAAAAAATGTATTCGTGTACAGTCGTGATTTTGAAGACTTGAACAGTGAGTATATACATAACATGTTGCATGTTAATAAGTATTATATAAGTCGAAGTATTGGAAGAGTGCTCTGACACAATTTATTTTCTATTGCAGTTGATCTTGGCTAATTTTTCGCCTTGAAATACTCTACCAGATTGTAAATAAAAACCATATCGTTTCATTTAAAAAGGTGGAGTTGATCTTCATATCAACTTGACAGGCTCCATCGATAGAAAAATTAATAATATCAGATTACGAACCCTTCGATATCAAGTAAGTTCGGTCTAATGCATTTTCTTGTATCTTCAAAAACAAGTGAGATATTCAGGTGACCTGTCTTAAATGCCCCACTCTTTATATTACCCGGTATATTGTCAGAAAATAGATTTGTATTTATCTGTACTATACGAGCGAGGAATGAAAGAGAGGGAGATAAAAGGAAAATACCATTTAATTAATGAATTAATGAATGTGTAATAAAACAAATTCGTTCTTGTTTGAGATGTATAAGAGAATAGAGCGGTGTACGTTAATACTTCAAGTTATTCTGCTGCATATAAGATAGTTATTCTGTTACATATAAATTTTATATTTAATAAAGCGTTATATATTATTACTTTAACATATATATGTCGAGGTTTACATTATGATTACGGTTAGGGTTAGGGACGTGAAACCAATCTTCATTTGGCGAAAGGATTAAATATTTATACGATATATCTTCATGTTGTACTAAGTTATAAAAGTTATACAAATTTGAAAGATTGTCTTTTCATCGAAGCTGCAAATGAAGATGAAATATACAATCACCCAGAGGGCGACTTATCGGCTGCAGTACGGATACGAACAAAATCATACTGGAGACGTCTGATGATGTTTCGAGAAATGGGAACCTTATCTTGATCGGTAGAGCAGTGAAGATAGCAACTTCTATAAAAAATCCTTAATCTCAAACTCAGGCACATGGCGTTGAAATATTTCCCACTTATTAAACAACTTATTGAACTTTTGAACTTCTTGAAGCAGGTATACCTCGTAGCATCGTCGTGGGGCCAGTAATATACACGCTATACATTGAAGATATTATTACTATTACTGAGACCGCAATATTTAGACCTGCAGATGATACAGCATACAACAATATCGCACGAAACTTTTTGCAACAACAGCTGCTACAAATTGAACAATGGTTAAGTGATGGAGAATAAAAATGAACTATGAGAGTTGTTAGAGCCATGAACTATGAGTAAACACATTACATTTACATTGAAAAAAGGAACTCCTTCTCCTGTTGCTAACAGTGTTAGTATACCCTAAACTAAAACTCTCTAGCGGGGACTCTGAGCTAAGCACAACCAGTAATCTCTTTATCTATAAAAAGTTAATCAAGCCAATTTGAATTTACGTGATTGCATTATGGGTTACGGCTACTGCAAGCTATGTAACACTGATGGAGCGCTGCAGCTCGTCATTCTCAAGACTATTGCCAGCGCTCCTTGACACATGTGGAACGAGCAAATACGAAGCGATCTTACGATGAAAGCAGTAAAAGAGGAAATAAAATATCTATGCAACGGATACATGATAGGGCTTGATAACTATCCTAGCAATGTAGCAAATAATCTACACCTTGCTAGAAGACTACGTTGAACGCATCCAAATGACTCCCTGTCCTCGGCGTAAAGAGTGTGTGCATTAGAGGTGTATCCCACCGAGAGAGCATCTACGTGACAAGTATTTCAAACACTGTTAAAATAATTTATCAAATGTCCTTCCTAGACAAATTGTAGTGCATTGGAGATATTAAAAAAAATGTATTCGTGTACAGTCGTGATTTTGAAGACTTGTACCAACATTGATCTTGGCTAACTTTTCGCTTTGAAACACTCTACCAGATTGTAAATAACAACCATATCGTTTCATTTAAAAAGATGGAGTTGATCTTCATATCAACTTGACGGCTCCATCTATAGAAAAATTAGTAATATCAGATTATGAACCCTTCGATATCAAAAACGTTTACAATTTTGCGAAAGGTGCTTACGAAATCTACAAGACGATCAAGGGTCCTAGAGTAAAATTTTGTGGATGAGGCCACATTTACAAACTATGAAGTAATTAAGAAACATTTACAACATTTACTACTGGTCATAGTAAAAAAATTCCAAATTATTTCATTCATGGCACGCGAAATAGCTGTAAGTTAAAAAAAAGGCTGAAAGAATCTTAGAAGTTGTATTGCCAGAATTATTAGATGATATTACACTAAACATACGACAATCCACGTGGTTTCAACCAGCCAAACAAGTCACACAACTTATTGAACTTATTGAAGCACGTATATCACAAAGCAGCGTTGTGGGGCCAGCACTATACACCCTATACACTGAAGGTATTATTACTATTACTGAGACCCTATTAATACTATTACCTAATACTATTAATACTATTGATATTTAGACATGCAGATGATACAGCATGCAACAATATCGCACGAAACATTTTGCAACAGCTGCTACAAATTGAACAATGGTTAAGTGAATGGAGAACAAAAATGAACTATGAGAGCTATGAGAGCTATGAGAGCCATCAACTATGAGTAAACACATTAGATTTACATTGAAAAAAAGGAACTCTTTCTCCTGTTGCTAACAGTGTTAGCATACCCCAAACTAAAACTCTCTAGCGGGGTCTCTGAGCTAAGCACAACCAATAATCTCTTTATCTATAAAAAGTTAATCAAGCCAATTTGAATTTACGAGATTGCATTATGGGTTACGGCTACTGCAAGCTATGTAACACTGATGGAGCGCTGCAGCTCGTCATTCTCAGGACTATTGCCAGCGCTCCTTGACACATGCGGAACGAGCAAATACGAAGCGATCTTACGATGAAAGCAGTAAAAGAGGAAACAAAATATCTATGCAACGGATACATGATAGGGCTTGATAACTATCCTAGCAATGTAGTAAATAATCTACATTCAGAAAACCTTGCTAGAAGACTACGTTGGACGCATCCAAATGACCTCCTGTCCTCGGCGTAAAGAGTGTGTGCATTAGAGATGTATCCCACCGAGAGAGCATCTACGTGACAAATATTTCAAACACTGTTAAAATAATTTATCAAATGTCCTTCCTAGACAAATTGTAGTGTATTGGAGATATTAAAAAAAATGTATTCATGCACAGTCGTGATTTTGAAGACTTGTACCAACATTGATCTTGGCTAACTTTTCGCCTTGAAATACTCTACCAGATTGTAAATAAAAACCATATCGTTTCATTTAAAAAGATGGAGTTGATCTTCATATCAACTTGACGGCTCCATCTATAGAAAAATTAGTAATATCAGATTATGAACCCTTCGATATCAAGTAAGTTCGGTCTAATGTATTTTCTTGTATCTTCAAAAACAAGTGAGATATTCAGGTGACCTGTCTTAAATGCCCCACTCTTTATATTACCCGGTATATTGTCAGAAAATAGATTTGTATTTATCTGTACTATACGAGCGAGGAATGAAAGAGAGGGAGATAAAAGGAAAATACCATTTAATTAATGAATTAATGAATGTGTAATGAAACAAATTCGTTCTTGTTTGAGATGTATAAGAGAATAGAGCGGTGTGCGTTAATACTTCAAGTTATTCTGCTGCATATAAGATAGTTATTCTGTTATATATGAATTTTTTTATTTAATAAAGCGTTATATATTATTACTTTAACATATAAATGTCGAGGTTTACATTATGATTACGGTTAGGGTTAGGGACGTGAAACCAGTCTTCATTTGGCGAAAGGATTAAATATTTATACGATATATCTTCATGTTGTACTAAGTTATAAAAGTTATACAAATTTGAAAGATTGTCTTTTCATCGAAGCTGCAAATGAAGATGAAATATACAATTACCCAGAGGGCGACTTATCGGCTGCAGTACGGATACGAACAAAATCATACTGGAGACGTCTGATGATGTTTCGAGAAATGGGAGCCTTATCCTGATCTGTAGAGCAGTGAAGATAGCAACTTTTATAAAAAATCCTTAATCTCAAACTCAGGCACATGACGTTGAAATATTTTCCCGTCGTGCAGCCTCCTAGAGAAGAAAATCGAGGGACTGGGTCCGTGGATTATGAACGCGCTGGAAGTGCGTCTTCGGGCGCTAATCAGTGACAAGAAGCGAGCACCGGAGGCATATGACCCGGTGAGAATAGCGAGCAAGACCGGAAGGTTCTTCGCCCAGGTTGCCGCGGCCGACACAGAAGCGACCTCCTCTTAGAGCAGTTCGACCAAACAAGAGGCTACTCCGTCAGCGGTGGCGCTAACGCTCAAGGAGCATTCGGGTGAAACATACGCGGAGGTTGAGGCGATAAGGATGAAGGGTATGTTGATCGGAGACTTCATTCATATCTCAACACAGGAAACTATAGAAACAAATTTTTTAAATATGTAGCAAACAGCGTCTGAAAACTTTTTAGCCAGATTTAAGGACATTTTAAATGAGGACGATTTTAACATGATAGACGAAGGATACAAGGCGGATTACCTACAAAAGTGTTTTGAAAGAACGTGTGAGTGTACGCTAAGGAAGGTGGGCTGTGCTGCGAAAAGGAAATTCTGCAATTACTGGTGGAATACAATTCCAGAATTAAGAGCACAGGTCCTTAAAGCGCAGAGGAAGGTAACGAGAGAGAGAAAAAGGGAGTCCAGTGGTATTGATGTTTTTAACAGTGCTTACAAAGGGATAAAAAGGGAGCTGAAGGAAGAAATCGCGGAAAGCAGAAGGAGAGCTAGGGTAGGATTTTGCAAGATTTTAGAAAGTGACCCGTGGGGTAAACCATATCGTACGGTTATGAATAGATGCAAGAGTTAGAGGGCCTGTGAATGACATGCCGATTAATACGGTGAGGGATATTCTTAGTAATTTATTTATTATTGGACTCAGACCATCGCAACACGAGGTCTTAGAAGGGGACACGATGGGGGATATCACCGGAAATAGTTTTCACACCGAGAATATTACTCTAGTGGAGGACGATGTAAAGGAAATAGTAGGTAATATCAATATAAAGAAGACTGTGGGAATAGATGGTGTACCTGGCGATATTGTCAAGTTGGTTGGCGCACATAGGATACAGCTTGTAACCGATGTGATAAAAAATATCACGAATGTAGAACGGATTCCCAGATGCTGGAAAACAGCCAGAGCGATACTGCTTAGGAAGCCGGGCAAGGACCCCAGGCTTCCTAATGCTTACAGGTCAATAAGCATACTCCCGATGCTGACTAAGGTATGGGACAAATGCCTGAAAAAAATTATGGAGAGGTGTACGGAAGTGGACCCGTTTCACAGGAGGCAGTATACATTTAGGAAGAAAAGGAGCACGATGGATGCCATTAATCAGATGTTGAAGTTTGCGGATATGTGCAAGAAGAAAAGGCTGATCTGCATGATGATCGCTTTGGACATTAAGAAAGCATTCAACAGCCTTAGTTGGAACAGCATCGTTTAATGAAGTGGCCAGAAAAGAGCTGTCTTAGAAGGTTAGAAGACTGGTGAACGACTATTTGACAGCGAGGAGGATTATGATTAGTAACCAGTTTGGTACGGTGGAGTACGCAAGAAATTTGACAAGCACGTTGAAGCGATGTGTGCGAAAGCGGATGTTTTGACGGGAGCCCTTAGGGGTATCTTAGCGAATATTAATGGACCGCCTAATGTGGCGCGAAGACTGTACTACAGTGTTTGGAAATCTGTAGTGACGTATGGTGCACCGGTGTGGGTTGGGGCAGTGGACCTTGCGAAGAATAGGAGGACTTTGAAAAGGGCACGAAGAACAGCTCTGTCGTCACCAATTTTTGCGTAGCACGCATCCCCGGATGGGAAAGTCCATGTAGCGATTGGAATACGTTGCGTCGTAATGGTTCCAGTACGTACGACTGCACAGTCTCAGCTGTAATATCGCAATATAACTCGACGCCTTGATCGGGAAATCGTACCTTTTTCAAATGTAGCGCGCTCGAACCAGCGTTGATAACTTCGCGCATCTCGCTATCCTTCTCTTGCGCTGCGGCTAGCGTATGGTGGTCTACTGATTTCCCGATCGCTTCGATTCGAGATAGAGTATCGGCTACGCTGTTCTCTACCCCTTTTATATGTCGGATATCCGTCGTAAACTGTCCGACGTAGTCCAGATGTCGAAACTGTCTTGACGAACTTGACTTGTCGAGGTTCTGCTTGAACGCGTAAATTAGGGGTTTGTGATCTGTATAAATCGCGAATTCTCTACCTTCGACGACGTGTCGGAAGCGTTTAACGGCGTAGTACATCGCCAGCAATTCCCCGATCATACGCGCTGTATTTTCGTCGCGCGGGAGATTTTCGTCATTAAGCCTAGTGGTTGCCAAGAATCGTTGACGCGCTGCTGAAATACCGCGCCAATAGCGTAGTCGGATGCGTCAACCGCGAGGCTAACATTGTCGCGTCGGCTAAGGCGCGTTTCGAATCGCGGAAGCTTTTTTCGGACTCGTGCGTCGGACCCGTTGTCACAATTTGTTGTCACAAGTTGTCAAAACTAATTAAATAATTAAGTGGAATAATAATCATCTAGGGCACAAATTAGCAATCGTTGACTCATATTACTGGTTACGGGTAACAGCTCGTCGACTTCCAGGCAACATAACCTCAAAATCCCCGAACTATTACCGCACCTTAATTAAGTTCAAATAATATTTTTACTCGTCACAGCCCTAAAAACTAACACCCTCGACACGCATCCTCCACTACACACACCCCTACATAGAAAAATAAATCCTCCCTCGATTACTTATTCCATATAACCGCCACGATAGCCCACCAGGTATTATTAATATAACCACAATAATTTGACGAAATCAAACCTCCCTCTATAAATTATAGTGCTTCTCCGTGCTCAATTGACAATTCCCGCAGCCACGGAGAGTACACATACCCCCCTCGTTTTAAATTGTTCTTTTAAAATCGTACCGCCCGTAACCTCAACTATAAATATTATATTATTTATCTAATATTATTAATTATAGGCGGCTAATCAGTCCACTAAACAATATTCACTCGTCGCAACTCTTATTTGACCACAAAGTGGTCAATTTCCTTGTCATATTTAATCACAAAATCTCCCCGTCGACCGTTACGATTCATCGACAAGCTATACTTATATTTTCTTTGTAACACACCAACTTCTTCTTGCTTCTTCCACTGCTTCTTGCTTAAAAAGTATTGCAATAATACGAACACACACGTAACCCTTGTACTAAAAACACGTAATAAAACTTCTATTTGGCGGGAGCGCGCCAAAACACGTCCTCGCCCTGCGACGTCCCGAGCCGAATTCACGTTTGCTCGCGTTGCGCTTCGTTATGCCTTTCAATAAGTCGTTGAGTAGACGAAGGGTGTGCGCGGCCCTCGGTATGAAACGTCTGTAAAAGTTAATCATACCGAGGTTTCTTCGAAGATCTTTAACGATTGCGGGTAGCGATACTTTAACGATAACGTCCACGCGTTCAGCCAGCGGCTTTATCCCCTCAACGGTTACAGTATAACCGAGGAATTGAATTTCGCGGACACCGAATTCGCACTTCGCGATATTAATAACGACCCCGTAGTCGTTGAGGCGCTTAAACAGAACTCGCAAGTGTTCGCGGTGCTGCTCATCATTCTCGGAAGCTACGAGTAAATCGTCTATATATGCGTAGACGAAATCAAGGTCTCGTACGATTTCGTCTACGAATGTCTGATACGTTTGCGCGGCGTTCCAAAGCCCAAATATCATGTTGGTCGCTTCGAACAGATGACCGAATGCTGTTGTTATTACTGTTTTCTCGACGACTTTCGGCGCAATCGGAATTTGATTGTAAGCGCGAACGAGGTCAATTTTAGAAAAAATGCGCTTACTATGTATGTTCTGTACGAAATCCTCTATGCGCGGCGGTGTGTATCTGTCCGGCATGGTGCGGGCGTTCAATGCCCGGTAGTCGCCACACAGTCGAATCCCTCCGTCCTTTTTGGAACGATGTGCAAGGGTGATGCCCATGGGCTTCTCGATGGCTACATCACACCTTACTCGATCATGACTTTGAACTCAGCCTTAACCTGTTTAAGTCGGTCAGATGCGATGTACCACACCGTGCCGAGTTTTCTCTTGTCCGAAAGCCGGTGGGCGGGTTAGATCCGGAAATTCGGCGAGGAGTCGGTGATACATCGACTTTCCGATGATTGTCTTAATCGATGCCGTCTCAGTCGTGGCCGTGTATCCTCTCGTCGACCGGTTCGAGGTAGAATCTGTGAGGCGTTTATTCCTCGCGTCCACCTACAATTCGTAATAACTGAGGAAGTCCACACCGATGATGGGTGTGTCAATGTCCGCTAGTATGAAAGCCGTTTCATGCCAAGTCGAGGCAATGCCAAGTCGAGGGACACTAGGGTGGTGCGGTAGGTCGCGACGCGTGACCCGTTAGCCGCGAATAATTCGTACGTATCTTTCGAAATACACATACGTCGGCGCCGGTGTCCACTAGGAAGAAGATTTTTGAGCTCCTGTCCCTCACAAGTATGCGACGGGATGCTAGGCCGTCGTCGCTTGCCGCGTTTACGGACGGCCAGTCTCGTTTCCCTGATTCCAGTTGCATCTTCACGCGTGCTCGGAACGTCGCATGATAATACCAAAGACTGGAGTTCTGTGACTCTTCTCTCGGGCGCGGTCTGTGACGTCTCGTGTTTGGACGTTGATAGCGGCGCCGGTCGAGGCGCAGTGCCTCGATTTGTGTCTATATTCTTGGAGAGCCTGTCGTCCGACGATTCTGGGGGACAGTCTCGCCGTTCGCCTCCCGCTCTTTCGGTCTCGATAACGGCGACCTTCTGTCTGCTCAACGAATGTGTCTCGTAGATCCGGTCAGTCAACTTCTCTACGTCGATTTCATCCACCGCGGCCAGGGCGTTGTCGAGGTATTCCGGGAGTCGCTTCCTCCAGAGCGTGAGGAGGAAATCGTCCGGCATGGAGGGGCCGGCTAGTCTTCTCGGATGCTGATGGAATTGGGACGGCTTTCGGTCGCCCATCTCTTCGGAGGTCAGCAGCCTGCGTGACCTCGTACTGGCTGTATCAGCCAACTCTCGAACGATCTCGTCATTTAACTTTTCATATCGTTCCGCCTCTGGTGTCCTCCCGCTCACGTCCTCGATATGTGACAGATACCGGCCGCCGAGGCACCTGGCGAGGGTCAGGAACTTTCGCTTGTCGTCCGTGAGATCCATGTCCTCGAATTGCATCTCCAGAAGCGTGAACCACGCCGTGACCTCCGAGGGCTGCAGCGGGGACATGTTGATCATTTGGTACGCTCGTTGTGCGCCGTTCGCGGTCCCATCGGTATTTGCCATCGCACAGCTGTTTTAATTCGCGACGTTTGGAGTCTCAGTATCACTATCACGGTCACCTCTTTAGCTTCAGATCGCATCGGGGTCACCAATATGAGGTGGATAGGTCGTAATAAGCATTGAAGGTGAACTCAAATATGTTCAATAACAATGAACGATTAACAACGGTTGAATAGCAATTAATAATTTACAACGGTTGAATAACAATTAAGGATTAACTACGGTTGACGCTTGACGACGATTAACAACAGCGGCGATTGACCGATCTCTCAAAAATGGTCAACTCGTTTCTCTTTAGCATTCGCGCTCCGCGACCCGGGGTAGAATGCCCTTTTTGTTCCAAATCGAACGGATTCTTCCCTTCGTTGCCCATCGATATGTCCCCGCTAGCGTGCGTTCATTAGATGTGCGCCGCTGGCGCGTGTATGCTCTTCCGAGAATTCGGCGGAAGAAGCGTAGGCATATCGATGGCACATTGGGCACGTCGGCGTAGCGCTTTGTATCGCGAAGCCGTTGGGAAGTTACGTGACACGTGCCGCCACAGTACCCTCTTACCAGTGATAACGCTACATAAATAAACATTATTTGTTACAATCATTTTGTGGGAATTGTACTTAAATTCGATACTACGTTATTCTCAGTGGTATGTAAATTCTGGTATTTCCCAATAAAAAATAAATTTGTTTGCTAATAATGAATATTTTTTCATATAGAATGATGTTATTATTAGTAAGAAAAAAGAAAGTAATATAAATGACATTTAGCGGTTTTCCTCACACCTCCAGTAAAATTATGCATTATGTATCCAGTAATATTATGTATTATTACGAAAAATTTTTTGAGGAAAGACCTGAGAGATTCTGCAAAGATGAAATATTCAAGTTGCGTGAAAGGTGGGGAGAGGTTGTGGAACAAAAAGTGGCACCCATATAATTCATTAAATGTATATCGAATCGAAATGTAAATTCGAATGAACTTCCCCGACAACCAAATATTTTTCAAAGACAAAATTCTAATCGAAATAGTCGTTTGTCCGGTCGCGGTAACTTTGGTCTTAAATCTTATAACACGAGTGTTTACCATATCGAAATATGGCCGCGTCTACAAACGACAACGTTGTGCAATTACCCGCCGCAAATGTTTTCCTGGCACTGAAAAAACGGGGGATGTAGCATAGAACGAATCCATTTAGCAAGACGCCGAAATAATACGTTTTATTTAGCGATTATCGAATTATTTGTTTATGTATATCATTTGGATCAACTGAGCTTAACGTGAACGACGTTGACATGACACGACGTCCATATTGTTGAGGCTGATCAGAGCATGCGCACTGCGTGGTGCCGATGGTGCTGCTTTGCGCTGCAAAGCAGCCAATTTAGTGGCCTGCGCTGATTGGCCCGTGGTAAACGTTCACCAATTGGTCGGTGGGAAAGCAAGAAAAATGGCTGACACAGATGCTTGTAGATACAGCGGTACAGATAAATAACATGGCAATCGAGGTTAGTTCCTCCTGCATCATACTAGGACTAGGATATGAAGAAGGATTTTTATGCTATTACCACTAGCCGAGTTCCATATAAACCAAAAGCACAGGCTGTTGTATGCGTAAAGCATCTTCTGGCGAAAAAGACCTCTTCAGATCTCTGATAGGTAGAACTTATAAGAGAATTTTTAATTCTGTTTAAATTGATTTGAATTCAAGTTTGTTTCAAAAATTTCTGCAAAACTGGGAAAGAATGGAAAGAGATACTCGAAGTGTTTCGAGATACTTAGAAAGAGGTATTTCATGATGCAAAAGTTTGAAGGAATCATTTCATAAAATACCATCTTTTCCCTTTTCTTTGTTATATTTGCATATGGCGGTTAGGACTCGTGAGAGCTTTAGATTAACCTTTCTTTTGGAATATAACAATAAAACTAATATACATTACGTTATATTCTTAATTTAAGAAACATAACATACTAGTCATAGTGGACGTTCTCAATAAAAATAAATATTAATAATAATAATGTAGATTACAGTTTGTGTTACATACCATGTATGGGGTCATACACATCATATGGGGTCTGATAAACCTCACGTGACCGACCATGCGATTCTAAGGCACGTGTTCAGTCAAAGATTGAAGCTGGTATTTGAATACATAAAGTAACGCAGGTAAATGGTATCAAATATTTCACATTTTTATGAAATATTGATGTACATTCAAAATACCGTATCATAAATAAGCATAATTTAGTTTAAGATTTAATTCATCTTTTACTTTCAGCCATTAGCGTTGGTTCAGCTCTTCATGTCGGCTTTCGATTTTTTTTTCGGGCAATAATCACAAGAATGAACATTTTGTAAACGTGAAATGAAGAAAAGAATTTGCTTGAAATTTTTAATTCGGAACTAGCATATTTTTGCGTAAAAGGAAAGTGGATCAGACAGTAGCAACTTCCATACAATGAAAATTAATGCATTTAATAGGCACTTTTAGTAGATACTTGGTATTATTTCACATACAATTACTAATTGTAGCAGCTGATTGGTTGCGACTGCGGTCGTATTACGTAGTTAGAGCATTTATCAGCTAGTTTCATTGATTTCTGTATAAGGATAGATTTTTATCTCATAGTTATTCTAATAAGGTTTCATGTTAAAAAATTTTAAAAGTTATCACTATATTTTTTTCAAGTTTAACCTACAATATATTAAATCCTACGTTTAATTCTGTTCTAGGTGAACAACTATGGTAGAGTTGCATATTCATATTGCAATTGTATTCTTCACAATTTCATAGTAAAATTTAACTTTAATTCCAACCACAACTAATGTTGAGATTTTTTAGATTATTTGGCTATTATTATTATTGATTATTATTTTTGAGATTATTTGGCTGTATATATATATTCTACTATATCAGTACTTCATTAATTTTAAATTGGATTTTATCATTGAATAAAAATTAATATATATGAGAAATAAACTTATCTTTACATAACTTTTGTTTCAATTATTTACCATTTTATTTCACATTCTTTCTTTCGTTCCCTGAATCCACGTGAATATTGTTAAAATGAGTGTATTTTCGACCGATCGTGGGGAGACGCGATCGCGAGGAAGCGCGTCAGTGGGAGTCGTAAATTCCCGTTACGATTCTAAGAATCGACACCGCGAGTCGATCGGTCCCCTGATTTCCGTTAAGATAATAGGGGTGGTTGTTGTGGTATAACGCTGCGATTAACAGTGTTATAAAATATATATTTTCAACAACTTTGTACAATAACACAAGCTAGTAATTCCGTTGCTTAAGATATAGATGACGAAGAAAGGGATTGCTCTGACGTTAGAGAATCCGGGTAGACATGTAGTCTGATCTGAAGACCGAGATTGAGTACGGGTAGTTACGTGGTCTTTGAAGGAGTCTTGATATGTAAGCGTATTCGGGCTGAACTGAACTCGTACTGGTAATGTACTGTACTGGAAGTCTCGTACTGAGAACTGGATATGTACTAGTCTGGAAGTGAAATGTTTTCGTACTGTTTTAGGATTCGAACTGTCCGCTCTTATATACTTACGGAGGAAAACTCGGTATGTGTGTAAGTATTGAACGAAGGAAGCTGATTCGTTGTTCACATTTTTCGTTATGAAAAGTGTGATTCCCATTGATTGATGAGTGAAGATAGGAGGAATAAGCATCCTACCCACGTGGCTCATGGTTGACCTCGTTTATGAGAAAATCCAGACATTTCCATTAGGTAAATGACCGATTTTTCCCATTATATAACTACCAGCTGTACCGTAATTTCTAAGAGCGAACTATAAACCTAAGGACCTTTTAAGTATCGGCTATAAAATATGCAAATATTTGCAGGATTAATGGTTTCTGCAAGCTAATAAGATTCAAGTATGGCGGGGCCTTAAGTTTGTTGAGGGTGTACATAACGGTCAGCGGACCCTTAGCGACCCAATACCGAGGGACGTCGCACGGTTCCAATCACGCGACGTAACAATGAGTAACGTAGATGGATTACATATACGGTAATGCTACGATACTTGCCGGTCGCGATGGTCCTCCTTACATGAAATTACATGAAAATCGCTCACTGATGGAGGAGTTTCTCTCAAGAGGCCCTGGTCTCAGTGTTCTCTTTAACATAGCGCGAAACTCGACAGCTGAGTAGTGTAAGGTAAGACAATGTTAATATTATTTTTAATATTTGTTGAGTAAAAGTTTTGTCAATGTTACAATGTCACAATGAGCTTTTTCTGATTAAAATAGCATCATTACCTATTATTGGTTTTATGCGGTCGTAAATTACTTTCTCTAGTATTTTAGAGAGCACAGGAAGTAATGAAATTGGTCTGTATGATTTAGTTTACCTGGTTTCGGTAACATTATGATCTGTGCTAGTTTCCATAGGTTAGGAAAGTATTGGATTCTTAGTATTGCGTTAAATATTATTGTGATTTGTCTTATCGCTTTTGGCGGAAGGTTTTTCAAGATTTTTGCCATTGATTAGGTCGATTCCTGGTGCTTTATTACTTTTTGTTTTCTCGGTTATGTTTCTAATTTCTTGTGCTGTTGTTTTAGCTATGGTGTAATGTTTGTCAGTTGATGTACCAGTACTAGCTATGAAGTATTGGTTTGTTTCTGTATGTAATTATTATGAGTATATGATCGGAGCTAAGCTCGAGATTGGGTGTTATTTTTAGTTTATTTGCGTTTAGTCCCTTTGTAACTGCAAAATCGAGTAGGTCAGGTATTTTGCTCAGGTCTGTCGGCCAGTATGTCGGTCTTCCCGTGGATAGTATATTGAGTTTATTGTTTCTGATGTATTTTTCCAAAGTTCTACCTCGCGGTATAGTGATTCTTGATCCCCACAGTGTGTGCTTTGAGTTGTAGTCTCCCGCTGCGATATACTTGTCACCTAAGTGTTGAAAGTACTCTTCCCACATTTGTGTTGTTATTTTGTGCCGCGGTGGTACATATACTGCTGACAACTGGAAGTGGTTGCTGCTAGTTTGTACTGTAACGGTGGTTGCTTGGGTATATTCCTTTTTTACTTGGGTGTGTAAGTGATGCTTGATATCGTTTCTTATTATCACTGCGGTCCCTCCGTGTGCTTTTCCTGAGGGATGCTTGGTATCGTATATGGTGTAGTACGATATTTTTATGTAACTTTTTGTAGTGAAGTGTGTTTCTGATACGAGCAGTATGTCGATGTTATCGTTGTACAGGAATGTTCTGGTTTCTAGGGCCCGTTGTTGCAGGCCGTTAGAGTTCCAGGTTGCTATTTTAAGCCTGTCCGTTTTTATTTTTTGCTCAGCATGTTAGTAATTAGTTGTAGCATAGTTGTGATTTGTTGTGTTCGTTGTCTGAGGACTGCGTTTTGTTCGCTTATCATTTTTGTTAGCATTTCGGTGTTTTTGATAGATTGTTTGAGCAGTTCCTTGATTTCTGTAGTGTCTATTTGACTACTTGCGCGTAGCTTCGGCTACCAACAGTGTTGGTGTTACTGTGGTTATTGTTCATTACATGTTGTAGATTTGGTGTTGTCACAGTTTCTGTGCTATCCTGTTGCGCATGAAAGTTGTTGTGTGTCCTGTTTCGAAGCGGCGGAAACAGTTTTCGTTGCAGTTGTTTTCTGACTACACAGCCTTTGTAGCCAGCTGGGTGGTTTCCATTGTAGTTGAAGCATTTTACTTCATTTATTTTTCCTATGTATGGACAGTTTGTTGTTAGGTGCTTTTCTGCGCATTTGACACACGCCGAGATTCTGTTGCAATAACTTTTTCTGTGTCCATATTGCTGACACCGTGTGCATTGCGGCATGTCTTTCTTATATCCAGGTGACTCCACTGTTACTATCGTGTTTAGAACCTTTTTAATATCAAAAATTTCTTTGTTATTGTTTTCAGATTCGAATTCTATTAGGAATAGTAGTAATGTTTGATTATCGTACCTGGTTATGTTGTTTATTTCTCTTTCCTGATGACTCCGATTTTAGTTAGTTCCTCGCATATGTTATTTGTATTTGTTTCTGAATGTAATCCTTTGATTACTACTTTGTAACTTTGATCAGCTTTCAGCTGGTAAATGCGATACCCGGCGTTTTTTTCTTTTAGTACTTTTGTTACTTTTCTGAACATTTCTGGGGTGTTCGTTTGTACTTTTACCTGGTCTTGTTTTAATTGTTTTATACTGTTATTTTCTTTTCCTGCCGTTTTGTTAAGTAGTTCAATGAAGGAGTTATTTGGGCTTCAATGTAAATTGGCGGTGGTTTGGCGATGTGGATTATTGGTTTTCTGACCGGGTCTGTTTCTTTCTCTTCTGGCAATGCGCTGAAAGAGTTTCGGAGTGTGATTTCTTGTAGCTATTGCTGTCTTTTTTTTTTTTTAATTAGCAGATGCACAAGAAGGTACAGAGAAAGAATAGCAACGCACCCGAACCGGCTGACAGCGAAAACGATCAACACACCAAGCATAGAAAGAAGACTAAAAAGGAAACACCCAGCAGATCTCATTAAGGATATAACCTAACAAGCACGAAGATGGTACTCCGCTGGGGGTAGCCACCCACATGATAATCAAGCAGCCAAAAAATTCTACCAAATGTCCAAATCGGATAAATTGTAATGTAAACAAATAAATAAAAAGAAAATTGTTGTTTGCTTCTATAATTCTGCTTCTATAGTTTTCATAACTTTTGTGTTTGGTGTTATTTTTCATTTTTTGTTGTAACTTACCACCTTCCAACTTTCATCCTGGTGGGTTAGTTCGTTACTGCTTTTATTCTCTTCATTGTTTTGTATTAGTTCCATTTCAACCTCGTTTGTAGTTGAGCATTCCTGTTCTTCGTTTATTGATTGGCTTGGGTTTGAAATGTTTGTTGCTTTATTTATGTAGTATGTTTTGCCTTTACTTGATATTTTTATTGGTGGGGTGTGATCTTGCATTTTAAATTTGATTTTGCACGTCCGTTTAGCTCCTCTGCTCGGGCAGAACTGCAGCTCAACACTTAGCTCGCATTTCTTTCAAGTAAAATCTCAGCTTCTTATTGTATATACGACCGTAATCGTGGTCGCGACCATTCGATTATCTATACCACCACTGCCACTCTATTCTCGTGGTTATGTCACATGGCATGAAAGTTCCATGCATATACGTATATGTAATTTATATGCAGTTCTATAGTCTGTTCAAAGAAACGAGAGAGACAATCGAGTGTCACTAGTCGGTAGCTAACAACTGCGCAAGCGCAGAAATCACGTGTTGCTTATGTTTACTCTGTCATCTTATTGGAGAGACTATAGGTTAAGTACAATTTCGTTTTCATCGCACGTGTAACGTCAATTCACATCAGAAATCAGGCCACTGTGACATTAGAAGCCAGATGTATGCGGGCCCTCACCGCGTACCCTCAATAACCTCAAGGACCCACTATAAACTTAAACTTCTAGTTTATTCCTGTAAGTTTTATCGGTTTATGGATGGTCCTTGAACAGTCCTTAGGTTTATTGTACGTTCCTACAAATTACGGAGAAAGCAGATTGTTACCTAATGGGAAAACCGAATATTTGGTTAACGGAAAGCTACGTTGGTAGGAGGCTTCCTCCTCCTATCTTCATTTATTAACGTGAGCTATAACCAATTGGCATCGCGGATCGTTATCCTCACTTTTCCTTACGAAAAGTGTGAACAACGAATCCGCGTTGTTAGTGCAAAGGGACATACCCACACCGAGCTTTCCTCCGTAATAATACAAGAAGACCTCGGGACTGAAACTACAAACTCTCATCTGTCAACATCTCTCTGATCAGTCGCGTAAACTGTATTTGTGTTATTTAATAAAGAAACAAAGTGGAGTTATGGCTTAACCTTCTTGTATTTAAAACCTAAGCCTTAATTTTACGTGGCATACGCGTCGTCGCTATTGGTCGATTACGGTGATAGAAATCGACGGCGAACTATATCGAACCCAAGTAACATAGAACGATGACTCGACGGCATTGGCGTAGTCTGCTAAATAAAGTGCCATTTATTACCAAACTGAATGACTTCTTTACTTTATATATAATAGCGTGTACACAGTTTGTCCCAAAGATAGGCGAGCTTTTTAAAAATAATAATGCAGAGGCATCGTTACCAAGAAAATGTCCTATTTTATGCAAAACACATTCCTCCTGTCGCGATACACGTCCTATTTGCATGCCCCACTAATGTGTCAAGATATGTGTGTGATTATTAAATAGATTTTGGAGTTCGATATTTAATTGATTCACACAAATTCAATTTTTGTATTCTGTATTTCACCACCATGTACAGTCATATGAACACACCGGATACTCTCTGATAATTAACACGCGGCAGACGCCAAAACAAAAAAGCGTCGTTAGAAGTCGTACCAACTTTGCATGCAGGAACTAGTGGTCATACCAATCTAATATTTTCCTCACCATGCTATTATTTATTAATTATGTATGGAGACAAAAGATTGAAGGGAATATTAATCTTCTTTACTCGAAAGTTCCATGAAGCGGTTTTCAACATCCTGTTATGGATTTTATCGTGTAGGTAGGTATAATGTTTAATCTACGATTTTTCTTACAAAACGTCATGCAAGATGGTTTATGTCTTCGAATGTCCATTATCTTCTTCTCTATGACTTGTACGAGCGAAGCTACTGCCCATGTATCGTCCGATTTGTGAAACCCTGTACACCCTGCAGCTTAGGCTGACCTACTTTCATTCATGTAAGGAGGTCTGCTCGCGCACAGGGATATTTCGGCTAATTTTTAATTGTCAATAGAAAACAAAGCCGAAAACGCAATTTTTTTATTTTGGATTTTCATCTTATTTTAGCTTCAAGAATCATCTCTTAAATTTTTTTACATGTGTAGTTGATCACTTTCTATGTATGTATATGTTAGACGTCGGGTTAGGCTAGCACGATGTTTAATGAAATTTCAATTTTTTTTTTTAGACCTACGATTAATATTACTTGAAATTCAGATGCTATTGCATAGATTTATTCAAAATAATGTCACCTCCGACAATTATCTGGGAAGAAATCTTAACGCCAATAATAATGAGCGATTATATTTTAAAGTGACAACGAATACGGGAAAAGAAGAAAATCATGGCTATTTGCCTATTGAATAGATATAAACTAGATATGGAATAAAATACACTGCCAGTAAGAATAGTTGTAACGATGTTCTTTATGTCATGGGAGGATTTCAAGTCAATCCCCATTGAGAAAAAAGAAGCAATGCAAAAAAAAAAATAAAAAATTAAATCTGTAAGCGTTTTATACACACATTTATTATGATAAATGAATTATCATTATGACGATGATTTTGCTTATTCTTCTGAGTTATTCATTAAATTACTTTCTCTTATTAGTGATTTGCAAAAAAAAAAAAAGATAATAAGACAACATAAATACATCGAGAACAACATTTTTAGCGTGAGATTGATAAATAAATTATAGAATTTTGTTAATTTTCTATATATACTAATGATGAGCGCTATTAATGATTCAGAGAAATTTAATTTTTCGATGCATCCTCATTTTCTTCTTCCTGTTTCTTAGAATCATTCAAAAGTTTTCTCGACAATAATAATCATAATAAAAAGCATATTTTTAATAGCACTCTGAGGGTAATGTCTCATCTTCGCTTCAATTCTTATTTCCAGTTTCGAATGACACGATTCTCTAACGATAAACTTGGTCATTTTATTTCTACTTCAATTTTTATTTCTATTTCTGTTGTATGACAAAATTGCAAATATTCAATGTCACGCTGATAGAAAGAATGATATGATGTAACGCTATAAATTAATTTCTTGTACCAACAGATGTATTCAATAATAATATGTACAAGAAAGAGAGCCTGTACCTATTTACCTGTAGCTTGTGGATATTTTTATATCGGATGAAGCAGAAAATAGGCATAGTGACCATTTAATATTAATTTGTACGTGTTGTGTATTTGTACTCTATATTTTACCTTTATAAATAATTTATTGAAATGGTAGATTATTTAGAAAAATAAATACATGAATAAATAATTCCTCCAATTTCATTTTGTATGTGTTTCTCTATATTTAATAAATATTAAATATCAAATTGATTTTATTAAGAGAGAATGTTATCCGACAAATCTTCGTTGCAATTCACATGAGACTGTGATTGGTCTACGCCATGAAACAAAACGGCCACGGGAGGACATGATAAGAAACCCATATCGCGTGGCGTAAGTGACTATTCGTCTCATATAAGGATAAACAGCAATTGTATTTAACGTTGCATTACACTTCGCCCTCTATGTATACTAACATGAGTGACGTCTCAAATTTAATCTTCCCAGTCCTAGCACAATCATTTATATATGACCATCACATAATTCATATTTGGCCAAGTATACGTCAAAATTTGCTTGAAACGTTAACGGATTAAAATAAGGAATTTAAATGATTTTGATTTGATCATGAACCGATATTCTCTTATTCTCGACGAAACGACAATGAAATAAAAAAAAAAGAGAATAAATTATTGAAGGTTTTGAGAATTTAGGATTTTTATGCAATTAAAACTATTATTCAATAATCAGATGTATTACATGCTATTTTAGATATTTTATATAGTATATGGTTGATAACTTGATAGAGGTGTTTCCGATGAAGGTGCAAGAAATTTAAGCATAGCAGAAAAACGAGTTAGTATTCAAAATCCTGATTTTATTAAAAATGGAGAAAGAAATTCCGCTTGTCGGTCTTAAAGGCTTAAGTAGTGCATAGGGAAAGTAACAATAAAAACGGAACTCCAAGAACTTTTCGAGAAAATAAACGATTATTACCACGCATGGAAACTAAAAATCAACACAAGCAAATGCGAGACCATACTGTTCAGACTCAAGTCAAGTGAAATCGGCCCAATAGAAAGAGAATTCTGCAAAAAATTCCAACTAAGAGAAAAAACAGACAAAGGGGCTCTCATACCACATAAAAACTGCGTAAAATACCTAGGAGTAAATATAGACTACAAATTAAACTTCAAGCAGCACACCGAAATCCAACCTGCAAAGGCCAATAAAGCATTCTGGAAAACAAAAAGATTATTCTACTCCAAACATCTCGACAGCAAAGTAAAGATACTATGCTACCAAACACTAATCAGACCGATCATGACCTATGGCTGCCCAATCTGGTACAACATATCAGCCTCCCAAATGGAAAAAATTCGCATATTCGAAAGAAAATGCATCAGAGCTTGCTTAAGTA
Source organism: Bombus picipes (assembly GCA_014737485.1). Classification (NCBI taxonomy): domain Eukaryota; kingdom Metazoa; phylum Arthropoda; class Insecta; order Hymenoptera; family Apidae; genus Bombus; species Bombus picipes. The sequence continues at coordinate 410,527 of JACXIP010000067.1, forward strand.
CTTACAGATCCGAACACAGCGGATTTAAAAAATACGTAAAAAACAAAAAAATCTATGACCTAGCCAACATTCACCGCATAGACTGTCATATCCTAAAGCTAATAAGAAACCACTTCGCACAAGCCGCAAAGATGAAAGAAAACAGCTTAATCTTCAGCTGCTTATACCCGAACNGACGCATATCACAAAAACTCTCTGACAACAGGCTACATCCCCCCAGAAGCATTCCTATACCTAGACGAAAAAAACTACCTCCAGGACGAAAATAACATTCCGATAATCTATCACATAAAAAGAAAAATAGGAATCAAAACTATACTCTACGAAGAGAACCTAAGCGGACAGACCATAGACACTAGGTGGAGATACAACATGGCCCTCCCCCTTAAAGACACTAAAGACAACCATAGAAAAAACACGAAAAAATACTGGTGGATACCAAATCCAAAATAAAATAAGAAAGAAAACCATCAAACCGATGGAACTCAACCCTAACACCATATAACCCAGGTGTAATCTGTACATATTGTAAATATCTTAAATGAACCTACCCTACATCCCCCCACCCCCTCCCTCTCATCCCATCCCACCTTGAAATCACACCGTACCCAAAAAAAAAAGCAGACTACCGAACCGTCCTGTTTTTGCGACCAAGTTTTTCAGGACAAAAGAAAAATAAAATAAAAACGAAATCACATAAAAGCTCCGTTCCCCCGGCGGCTTAAATCCAAAGATCGCATCAAACACAAAAAAATGTAAAGCGTTGACACATAACATAGTATGGCTACGTCGTACCGTCGCGTATCGGTACCCTTGCCTAACACATTATTACAAAAATTCATTGTTTATTATGAATAATCAAATGTAATTAAAAACTGTATTTTTGGTCAAATAAACGTATTAAAAAAAAAAAAAAAAACAGCGTTCGTAGCGTCACGACTTTCCAACCGTTGGTTGGCGCGAGTTCGATTCTCGTCGAGCTCGATATCGTTTTACGTTTCGCGATTCCAGACTTGCAGGACTGGTACTTTTATAAAAATGCCGACAGCTTGTTTAGCCTGGTAATTTGATAAAATCTTCCTGCAGTATGACTCGCGAAAATTTTAGAAAACTACTTTTTTGGATCGGCAATCGCTGCGTATCACAGCGTATTCAAACGCATAGCGCTGTTGTCGAACATTGTAGTACTTCTCTTTCTTGTAGCAAATTATCCTGCCTACACGAACGGTAGCGTATACGTAACAGGATATTTTATAATTTTATTTTACATATCATACTAAATTTGTAGGATCTAAGTATTAATGTATCATTGAGAATATCATCGGGTAGATTATATCTTAGTGATGATAACTTATCACTAAAAGATATGTCGAGTTCTCATTATGATTAGGGTTAGGGGCGTGAAACGAATCTCCACTTGGACTACACATTGTTGCTATGCAATAGAGAAGACATTGACTAGTGCAAATACGACTACTACAGAATTTGACAATAACCGCGGTAATTAGATACTCGAGAAGCTAATGACAATAATCCTAGGTCCTATGGTCCTACTAGCACCGCTTGCTATTAAACGGGGGTAGGGTTAATTCGTACAAAAAAAGGCATGTTTTTGTGAATTTTTTGTGACGACACGGTTAAAATCTCTTTTTTAAAACCAATAGTACATTAAAGTACGACATTCGAAGAATATTGTATAAAGTTTTCACGGAGAAATATTAAAAAATACGGCAGTGGCAGTAATTATTCGGACGTGTCTCGGAAAAAAGTATAATTGCGGTGCCCCTCATAACTTGGTGCTGTGTCATCTGAAGTCAAAAAGTTAAAGTTGATTCGTTAGGTAACAGCTTTCCCCGGGTAACGCTGCGGGGGGTTTCTCGAAATTTCAATTTTTCACTTTTTTGGACCACTTTGAAGGGAAAAACGCGATTTTGTGCAAAAATTTGCGGCTAATTTGTTATTGTAAAATAAAAATAATTAACAAATTTGAAAAAACTCCCCAACGTTACCTCGCACATTATGTACAGAAATAGTGTTTAAAATTTCAAAAGGATCGGTGCAGTAGTTTTGAAGTTATGAGGGGCACCGACTTTAAAAACGCGAGTTGTGGGGAAAACGCTTTAAAGTTTTGAACACTAAAAAAGTCTGGTATAAAACGTTCATAAGCGAATTTTATCGGCTTACCTCACACTGAATAATCAATGCCAGGTCCATAAAGGATGTTGCTGTTATCCATGATGTCTAAAGCATCTTTTTGCTCCTGTCTACGACGAATCCTACCTTCTTTAGTTTGTTTTTCAGCTTCCTGCTCTGCTCGGCTTATACGTATGGAGTCAGTTGATCGCGCCCAGTCATGAGCACTTGATCCACTACTGATTCCCATGTCTTGCATGAAGGTTAGTAAAGCAAAAGAACCTTCATTGAAGACACTGGCTGCCACATAAGCTGCAATTTCAACGATGACAGAGGTTCCACTCAAGTGCTTTGGTGAGATTTGGAAAATAAGTTGGTTCAAACTTTCATTGTTGTTCTGCGTGAAGCCTCCGACACATCGATCTTTGCTCAGATCTTCACAGATAGGCTTGATGGCATTCAAAACATCCTCGGGAAGAGCACTGTACGTGTGTTTGAACGAATCCAATGCATTAGCAGCTGCAGCTTTTTGCCATTCGCACCAGGAGTCCGCGCCGCTCGGGCATTTTTTATGCTGTGGATTCTCGTCGACATGTATAAAAATACTCGTAACTTTGTCAATTTTGCTCCAATCGTCTTGAAATTTTGACACAATATTTTTAAGATATTGTGCATTCAACTAAAAAATAAAAAAAATGCAATAAACATTTTAATACCTTACCCCCCCCTTAAGTAAAATTAAAATAGATGGCGAAAGATTTGTTGATTATATTAAAGATTTATCAAACAAAATCAAAAAATAGTCCAGCTAATTCAACCAGCAGATAAGATAAACGTACACGTGAATCTCAAAGCGTGTAAATAAGCTGATTTTCATTTCTGAAGGCAGTCAAATTGTTAGACAGAAAAATGGAGACATCTTTTATATACCACACACATATGTAGTATATAAAAAGTGTTTCCATTATTACCAAAGACAAAAACATCACATGAAGAATATAAGATATGCAGTTATACTACATAATATAGTTAAGATATAATTATGCATTATAAGAGATTTCGTAATAAATATCAAATGTCTATGAATATTCCGTAATGTATCCAATTTAAAGTTTTGAACACTAAAAAATCTGGTATAAAACGTTCATAAGCGGATTTTATCGGCTTACCTCACACTGAATCATCAATGCCAGGTCCATGAAGGATGTTGCTATTATCCATGATGTCTGAAGCATCTTTTTCTTCTTTTATAGCAGATAGAAAAAAAAATCGATTCGCTACTTCTCTTACAGTCGAGCACATTTCTTTCGTGTAATCATTGTACGTCGGTTTTGATAAAAACCTATTAGACAAATCCATCAAGCCGCAGAACTTTTCACAGCCAACTAATCCAAAGCCTAATATCCTCATCACGAAAACAAACGGATAATTAACATCGAAAGTACCAGAGTTTATTCTTGCGCTAGACGGAACATTTGTAATCTGTTTACAGCATTCGCACGACACTTTGATGTTAAATCCAAGGCCTTCTTTCTTAGTCGAATGAAAGTTTACTTTTCCATCACATTTCCCACACTTCACTAGCGTAGCGATTGTTGAAAAGACTAATAAAAAAATCAATTATCCTATAATGTCTTTCACGATCCTTCGTAACTTGATCTTCAACGGTCACTTTTATTTTTTTAGCTGACGCTCTACTTGTTGAAGTGCCTTCGTTTTTACGTTTATGCGGAGGTACAATTTTTCTAGGTCGATATAATCTCGAACCAGTTGATTGTCTATCAGATCTTCTAACTTTTTTAGGCATTTTAGTAATAATTTAACACAAAACTTAATGAAAATGGAGCCAAAATGATGCGAAAATAGGAACGCACGTGTACGTCTGCTCGATAGAATATTTACTCCTACACTAAATTTTATACTCTACACTGACAAAATATACAGTACAGGTATAAGCAGGTTTGCATTTAAGTCGTTAAGTACTATAAATAGATCTGGGGGTAAGATTAGGTATTATATAGGGAAAAAAACGTCTGCGACATGTATAAAAATACTCGTCACTTCGTCAATTTTGCTCCAATCGACTTGAAATTTTGAAATATTCTTAAGATGTTATGCATTCAATTAAAAAAATAAAAAAAAAGCAAAAAAAATTTTAAAACCCTACCCTACCCCCCCCTTAAGTGGAGTTTAATGTGTCTATCTTGACAAAAATCTTGAAATTCTTTGCCCGTAAAACATCTTCCTTGGTCCGCTATTATCCGACAGGGACTGCTGAATAAGAATATGACGGACTTAAGCGCTTTGATGGTATTAGGGGAATTTATTTTACGAGTATGATGTAGGTATATGAATTTAATGAAAGCATCGACCGAAACAATAACATTCTTTCAAATCACTTTTATTTACCACTTAACTTGCCTCTTGTGTATACGGGATTCCACGAAAAGAAATCTACGTGTGCCATTCGTTTACCTTTTCGATACATGAGGTCAAAATTAAAAGTTTGTAAGTAAGCCCACCACCTGCAACCCTGTCATTTCAATGTACCTTATTACTGGATACCTTCAAAGAATTGCAATCAGTGACAACAAGAAATTCTCGTCCGTTTAGATAGTGACGGAAATGCTTGACAAATGCTTGTTTACAACTGCTAACGTTTCTAGTTCGTAGGAATGATACCTAGATTCCGCAGGGCTAGTTCTTTTACTGTAATACTCTACTACTCTATTTTTACCTTCGACCTTATGCATTAAAATAGTTAGTAAGTTCGTGCCGACTTTTGTGTATACATTTCATGTGTCGATTTATGAACATAAGGCGATAAGGGACCAATGCACTTGAGCTTAGCTGATCGAGAACAGGCTAGAGCAGATTTTCGTGGGTATAAGATCGTAATATAGTGAACACAGTGACTTCTAACAGTAAAAAATCATGAGTGAAATGCGTATCCAATTTCGACATCTCGTGTTATATGAATTTCGGAAAGGAAGTTCTGTAACAATTGCCACGAAAAACATATGTGCTGTTTACGGAGAAAATGCGCTTTCGTCTCGCACCTGTAGCAAGTGGTTCGAACGTTTTAGAGCTGGGAATTTCTGTTTAGAAGACGAGGAACGCTCCGGGCATCTTGCTCAGGCAGACGAAGATAAAATTCGGGATCTTGTTGAAAAATCACGAAGTTTGGCAGTTCAAGAGATGTCGAATGTTCTGAAAATACCTAAGACAGCGATAGGTGTTTAAAAAAAATGGGGATGGTGTCAAAGTTGAACGTTTGGGTGCCCCATGAACTTACGGAACGGAACCGTCTTGAACGAACGACAGCCTGCATGTCGTTACTTGCGCGTAATAAACTTGAGCCATTCCTTAAACGCCTGGTAACTGGTGATGAAAAGTGGATACTTTACGAAAACCCTGAACGGAAACGTAGCTGGTCCCAACGAAATCAGCCACCTCAACGCTGTGCAAAACCAGGGTTACATCCACGTAATGTTCTTTCGTGTGTATGGTGGGATTATAAGGGAATACTCTATTTTGAGCTTTTATCTAGTGGTGATACCATTAATTCGGACAAATATTACGCTCAGTTAGAAAAATTAAGGGAAGCACTAGCTGAAAAACGACCAGGTTTAGCGAATAGGAACAACGTTATCTTCCATCGCGACAACGCTAGACCGCGTGTCGCGAAAAGCAAATTACAAAGAAATTGTCTGAATTTAACTGGGAAATTTTACCACATCCCCCATATTCCCCAGACATTAACCACCTGTTCAGAGCATTACGACACCTTTTAGTAGGTAAAAGATTTGAAAATATTGACATTCTGAAAAATGGCTTAGAAAATTATTTTAAAGAAAAACAAGAGAACTTTTATCGAGACGGAATAATGGCCCCACCAGAAAAATGGGAAGAACCTGTACAACGAGAGGGGGATTACATTTTTTCATGAAACTGAAAGGTATGTAAACAATCTTAACGTGTATAACCGCTCGAAAAACGGCACGAACTTATGGGATGACCTAATAAATATACTTTAGATGGTTCGATTGATTTAGAAACTCGATGCTGAAGGGAAAAAAGCACAGAGTGACTTTGTTTTCCTCAGATTTATATAAATCAGAAAACTGCACACTTACTGTGTATGAAAGTAAACCTAAAGTAAAAGTCCTGCTTCTAAGCACCAAACATACAGGTGTACGAAGAGAAGATAATTATAATCGTGTTCCAGAAACCATTGCTTTTTACAATAAAACAAAGTTTGGTGTGGACGTCGTTGACCAAATGGCACGCAAATATAGTGTGAAAGCAGGGAATTTCCGATGGCCCCTTTAAGTCTTTTTCAATATTTTGGATTTGGCAGCGATAAACGAGTGGATATAATATAAAAAGTGCACCAGATCGAAATTATTCAGAAAGGAATTCATATTTTGTTTAGCTGAGGAATTGGCTGGAGAAAACAAGGAAAACAAGGAGAACACAAAGATCAGACGCTTCATTTCTGTGACCTTCAACGTCGCAAGTGCGAAAAAGTTGCCAAGTGGGTTATTGCAAAAAAAAAAAAAAAAATAGAAGTAATAATTATTGTATATATTGCAAAACGATCGTACGCGGAGAATGCACAAACAACATTCAGTATATTTGCAAAAAATGTGCTCAAGAGATATGATTACCCTGTACCGTTAATGTTATTGTTATTTTTTTAGTGATAATTTAAAAAAACTTTTTATTTATTAATAATTTATTTAAAGGTGAAGCCCAATATTGTTCCTTTCAGACTTAATTTGAATAAATCGATTTTTTAGAGAAAAATGCGTATTTTCGTTTACCCGTCAATTTGAAAAAATTTAGAAAGTATCTTTATATCTTTATCAGTTTAAATAAATGCAGTTGTTTAACCGATTGTTGAATGCTATGGAATGAAGTAAAGCGTTGTTCCCTTCTTTCTGTATAAGTATCGCGATTGTTCTGATTTTGTGTATACGAATATAATAAATTAGGTAATATAATTTAAAGTAAACAAATAATTGATAAATATGTAACTACGAATGACTTAACTGTATTCTTTTGCACTACGAGATTTGTTTGCCAGATACTTGTTTATATCGCTCGTTATATTTTCAATTTTATGTAACACACTACTGAAGTAACTACGTTTGTTTTATTGTTTTGAATAAAATGTGATTTGGGGCACCATGAACAGTAAAAGGGGGCTTGTCTAATAATAGATATTGTAGTTTGAATACTGGAAATATTGATCTTGCATATATGGATATTGGTTAAATATTCTGAAGTATGTCGTTTCTTTTTGTTATTGCATTAATCCAAATAATTGATCTTCATGTTTAGATGGAATCATGCTTGCCAAAACCAAAAATTAATTTATCAAAAGTAACTAGCAGCACAGTAAATATTGCTATGATATGCAAATAATGATATGAAATAATATGTCCCTTGCACGTTCTAATGCTGTCCCTCAAAAACTATTATTGAAACAACTATTGAAGTATGTTGTATTCAAAATACAACTGATAAAACACATATATAAAAACTTTGGCAAAATATAGTAAACTTCAAGAACAAATGAATACATTAAAGGCAAATGAAAATGTACATAAACTAAAAGCAGAAGAATATGAAAATTTGAATAAGACATTAGCAAATGAATGCACAGAATTAAAAGCAGAAATGAGTAAATTGCAAGAAGAAAAAGTGAATTTGACAAAATGTTTGAAAGAATCAGAGGAATCATGTAAAAGCATTTCAAATACTTTAGTAGAATTTAAAGAAAAATGCTCGTCTCAAGAGTCATTACTGTCACAACATGAATTTACAATAAAGGATCTAAAAGCTAGTTTAGAAGTTGAAAGAGAGATGAATAAAGAATTAAATGCAACTAAAAATGAGTTACAAACATTGGTTCATACCATGAACAAAGATCGTAAAGTCCTCCATAATGCAATACAAGAAATGAAAGGAAATATCAGGGTATTTTGCAGAGTCCCACCTAGAACTCCAAATGAACTTGGGGAAGTGTATGTATTTTATATATATATATAAATATTTGATTTTCACAAATACAGCACAGTTTCTTAATGACGTCTATTCTATTTTCTCCAGGATGTGTAATATCTACTTTGTACATGCACTATCGTAGTAGGGAAATTTAATGAGTATGATTTAGTTAGTTACAGTGGAAAATCAAAGGGAAACAAGAATTTTCATTCGATGAAATGTTCCCAGCAACTGTTAGCCTGAAAAATATTTTTGTAGAGTTAGTTCTGTTAAATCAGTCCACTTAGAGGAGTATAATGTCTGTGTAGCTGACTCATTTATTAATAGTGTCTTTAGCTGGCATTTCAAATTGATATTACTGAATGTATCTCCTTTAGACGAATATTATAATGAAACATTGAATTTATTGAGATTTGCTAGCAATGTACACAATTGCTAATCCCAGAATGGAAAAAGAACATGACTAATGTTATTATCCTATGAGCATGACTACAAAACACTATACAAAGTTCCAATAAATAGTAATAGTATAGACAGATATCATATTTTGTTAAAATACAAATAAGAGTGAAGGTAAATTTATATGGTATATAGCAATTAAATCATTAGTTTTTAATATTTATGGTAATATATTAATTGGCATATAATACTTATATACCAGTATTATAATGCAATTTGTTTTATTAATAAGATTTACCAAAAGGAATGGTTATACATGATTTTATGCAAATATCACTATTAGAAATAAATTCAAATTTGTCCACTATGTTGAAAATTAATTTTAATGATTTCACACAATTAGAAAATTTTATTGACTTTGCAATTGAAAAAACACGCATTCCTGTTCATTTACTATCGTAATTCCAATTAGAGAAATAATAAGAGTTATTCTCTGGTAAGAAAGTATGTCCACAAGGAAAAAGCAAGATTGACGGATATGGATGAATATGTGAATGTGTAATATTATGGGAATAAGAAAGCTATATGCCAGAAAGTGTTTGAGACTGTGAATGTTGTAATGACATCCTGCAGTGATGAAGGAATCAAGTAAGAGAATTTTGAATTAAGACTTAATTACTTAGAAAATTTTTAAGAATGCTTCCAAATAAAATATTATGAATTAATATTATAAATTTTATTACAAATTTGTTAATTTATGATAAGATTTATGTTATAACTTGTTAAATGTCATAAATTTACAAATTTGTAATATAAAAATTTAAAATATTACAGGATTCTTTTATATTACATGATAAAAATGAAATTTTGTTTAAAAAAATTCGTTTTCTTGCAGATTTACGTCGCATACTTAAGCATTAAAGTCCTTGGTGATAATAAAAGTGATAGCTAATGTTTGGAAATCTATGTTACCTGCGAAAAGATGATAATAGGTTCGATCTTGTTAAATGAATTAATAAGTAATTTAAAGATCAGTTAAATATTTTCAATCTATAGTCGAAGACTAAATATATTCCTAATCTATTTATAATACTTGTATAAAATAAATATAAGATTTGTGATGATTAAGTACATATATTTATATATATACATATAGTTTAATTATATATATATTTATATATAGTTTAATTTCACACGGATATACACTAATTAGGTATAATATAAAAATTTAAATATAATATTTTTATTATGAGATCATTAAAGCTTTATAAGAAACTAAGATTACTGTTTAGTAAAATATAAATATATATATTCGTACGCATATATCAATTTTGTAAATCACACTGAAATATTTTTTTTACTTAATTACTCTGTATTATCATAATTTAGATTTTTTCAAAAAAATAGGAAGTATTCCAAAATTAAATAAACTAGCTGTGTATAAATGTACTAGGTTATCTGGAAGATTCACAGCGAAAGTTAAGATTGATTTAACTAAAATAAAACTCTAATCATTTATAATTTCACGAGTGTTTTCTCGAAAACACGGAAGTTTTTAGAGTATAATACTGATCTTTCCATCTGATATAAAAAAAGAAAATATATTAACAATAATTTTTAATGTTTTCAAATAAGCAACAACTGAATTAGTTAAATTAAGGAAACAACGTTTATCTTTTTATATATAGTGTTAGATATCGAAATTTACTACTTGATGAATATCTTCTTAAAAAATTTTTAATAAAATAGTTACAAACCTATGCTCATTTAATATTTCTTTTAGAATTATTCATAAAATACATTGCTACAGCCTGATCGTTTAATTTTGAAATACATATTTTATCATAACATACATATACATATACATATACTTATCATAAATTATTTTCTTAAATTAAGTATATTCAAAAAGTTATTGAATGTATATTTTACTAACTCATCTGGAAAAAGTGATTTTTATTGATTAAAATATTTAATTAAATATCAATTAATGACACTATAAAAATAATAAACTATTGATAATTTTATAATCGGAAAATTATAATTCGGAACAACTGATAATCTTTATTTATTGCTGTTTAAGTTTCAAACTACTAATGAAAATTAAATAGAATCGACACATTCAGGTATCGATACGTGTATCGACTTTAAAATATAACCAAGTATAAATAAATATATCAGTGATTACTATTGGGCAAATCTTTTCTATGCCTTCAAATGATTGGTTCTCACCTCTCATACTATACTCCTCTGATTGGCTACATTCAAGCAAATTCAAGTTTAAATAAATGCAGTTGTTTAACAGCTTAACCGACTCTTGAATGCTGTGAAGTGAAGTAAACTGTCGTTTCTTTCTTTCTGTAGAAGTAACACTATTAGTGTGATTTTGTGTATGCGAACACAACAAATTAGGTAATATAATTTAAAAGTAAACAAATAATTGATAAATGTGTAACTACGAGTGACTTAATTGTGTTCTTTTGTTGAACGAGGTTTGTTTTGTCAGATAGTTGTTTATATCAATCGTACACATCACTTTTTTGTCATGTATAATATATTTTCAATTTTACGTAATCCACTATTTAACTAACTACATTTGTTTTATTGTTTTGAATAAAATGTGGCTTGGGGCAGCATAAACAGTAAAGGGGGGCTTGTCTGCTAATGGATGTTGTAGTTTGGTAATAATTAAACAGTACACTGGAAATATTGGTTTTGCATGTATGGGCATGAGTTAAATGTTTTAAAGCATGTAGTTTCTTTTTTGTATTATTGTATTAATCCAAATATGATCCTCATCCATGATCCTCATGTTTAGATGGAATCACGCTTGCCAAAACCAAAAATTAATTTATCAAAAGTAATTAGCGGCACAGTAAACATTGCTACAGAAAAAGATAATCAAAAAATGGTAAAAAGCCAAAATGATCTGCCCCATGCAAGTTCTAGTGCTGTTCCTGAAAGACTGACAAAAGCCAAAAGTACAGTAAATATAGCAAAATGTTCAAATGAAAATAAACCTCCAATTAAACAAACTTTAAGTAGATCGAAGACTATGTCTTCCATTACTACCAGAGCTGTGAAAAGACCAGCTGTTGCAGCCATTGCGCATGGCGAGACCAAGAGACAATTTGCTAAGCCTCCTACTAAAATGAGCACACAGCAAGTTGGTAGTACATTAAGAAATAATACCACCAATAAGTCTAGTCAGAATATTACAGTCCAGAAGGTACAATGCAGCAGTAATGCAGCTAAGCCTTCCAAATGGGACTTAAAGGGCCGATTGGCCCACACAAGTAATGAGTTATCTAATATACGACAGAAGTACGCAGAAACTTCAGCAAAATATAATGAACTTCAAGAACAAATGAACACATTAAAGGCAAATGAAAATGTACATAAACTAAAAGCAGAAGAATATGAAAATTTGAATAAGACATTAGCAAATGAATGCACAGAATTAAAAGCAGAAATGAGTAAATTGCAAGAAGAAAAAGTAAATTTGACAAAATGTTTGAAAGAATCAGAGGAATCATGTAAAAGCATTTCAAATACTTTAGTAGAATTTAAAGAAAAATGCTCGTCTCAAGAGTCATTACTGTCACAACATGAATTTACAATAAAGGATCTAAAAGCTAGTTTAAAAGTTGAAAGAGAAATGAATAAAGAATTAAATGCAACTAAAAATGAGTTACAAACATTGGTTCATACCATGGACAAAGATCGTAGAGTCCTCCATAATGCAATACAAGAAATGAAAGGAAATATTAGGGTATTTTGCAGAGTCCGACCTAGAACTGCAAATGAACTTGGAAAAGCGTATGTATTTTATATATAGATATATATTTGATTTTCACAAATACAACACAGTTTCCTAATGATGTTTATTTTATTTATCCAGGATGTGTAATATCAACTTTGTAGATGAATGCAGTATCGAAGTAGGAAAATTTGATGGGTCTGATTCAGTTAGTTGTAGTGGAAGACCGAGAGGAACCAGGCAAGAGTTCTCTTTCGATAAAGTCTTCCCACCAACTGCTAGCCAAGAAAATATTTTTGAAGAATTAGCCCTGTTAGTTGAGTCCGCTTTAGAGGGGTATAATGTCTGTGTATTTGCATATGGCCAGACTGGTTCTGGTAAAACATATACTATGGAAGGTTTACCGGGTATTGAAATGGAAGGCATGATACCTAGAACGGTATACATTGAACAGTATATATATATATATATACAGGGTGGTTGGTAACTGGTGGTACAAGATTCTAGGCGAAAAAGGAAGTCGAAAATATAGAATAAAAATTTTTCGTTTGAGGCTTTGTTTTCGAGAAAATCGACTTTGAATTTTCGTTCGGTACGCGTGCGGTACGTTATAACGGATCGCACTGTAGATCGTTGTCTCGATAGAAAAATTTAAAGAAAAAGGTTAAAAAAAAATTTTTATTCTATATTTTCGACTTCTTTTTTCGCGTAAAATCACCCCTTTTCCGCTTGTACCACCAGTTACCAACCACCCTGTATATATATATATACATATATATTATTACTACTTGCAATGTAAAATAGAATGATCTTTTTTAATGATTCAGGTACGACATATATTCCAAAAAATGAAAGAATTTCAATTACTTGGTTGGGAATATCGGATAGAAGCTAGTTTCCTTGAGATTTACAATGAGCATATTGTTGACTTGCTTGATTCTCAAGCTAAGACACATGAAATTAAAATGGCTGATAGTAAGGGACACAATTTGTATGTCAGTAATTTGAAAATACAGGAAATTAATAGCCCTGAAGAATTGCACGAGTGCCTTTTGACGGCGCAATGTAATAGAGCAGTTGCGGCTACTCAATCGAACGAACGGTACATACATAAAAACATATATTCGCATTTTCTGTCTTGGATGTACAAATATGATAGACTTAAAAATAAATGCATAATTTAATTTTCTAGGTCGTCTAGGTCGCATTCAGTAACAAGAATAAAGCTTGTAGGAACACATCAATTAAAAGAGGAGATTTCAATAGGAAACTTAAATTTAGTTGACCTAGCGGGATCTGAAAGATTAAAAGGGGAAGAATCTGTACGACTGGCAGAAACGAAAAACATTAATAAATCGTTAGCAAACTTGGGCAACGTTATCTTGGCCCTTTTGAAAAAACAAGAACATATTCCATACAGAAACTCAAAACTCACTCATTTATTAATGCCGTCTTTGGGTGGTAATTCAAAGACTTTGATGTTACTGAACGTATCTCCTTTAGACGAATGTTATAACGAAACATTGAATTCATTGAGATTTGCTAGCAGTGTAAACAGTTGCAAGCCCGGTAATGCAAAAAGAACACGACTAGTGCTACAAAACTCCGCATGAAGTTTCACCAAATAGTATTTTTATTATACTTCAAGATTTTAGTGTTTTTAAGCATTATTTTTTAAAAGCATTATTTAGACTATTTTATATAGTAAATGCACATCCTCTTTTGTGTAATTTTATTTTTTCTTTTATAAATCGCAACAAAAACTGTAAATAGTTCAATATAAAATATATTACCATAACACTGACATAATTTACATATTTGCTCAGTTTAACTGCAATTTCCATATTTTCAAAGATATTGTATATAATTAAAAGAAATAACTTTTTTGAACTATTATTATATTCTTTATAAAAATAAAGTCTCTGACTTGATTCGAACCAATCCCTTTCGGTTTAACAAAATGAAACCGTGTACATTTTTTATTAATTGCGTTTTCTGGCAACAATTGTATTATTTAAAGTAATAGGAAAAAATTTTTCTACACTGCCAGACATAGGTATTAGCTGGTGTTAATATATTTATTTGTTGTACTTATTACATAATTTTAATAAATCTTATTTTATTTAGCGTTTTATGCTACAATGTATAATACAAATAGAATAATAGGTGTATAATAAATGCACGTAAATAATTTATATCAATAATATATCAATAAATACTCTAGTATGTACTTATGGCTGGCAATATATGTTTCTTCCAGCAGTGCATCATGCCGAGAGCACATTTCTTCATGTCTCTGCTTACTAATACATGCCAGAGTCGCACGATTGCTCATCCCCCCTCCCCGCTGTGCTTAGAAATGTTTCTTCTACCAAAAGCATCGGAGACGAGTCGTATTGATAGTGTAGTCGTTGACCATGAGAGGTCCTTATTCTCAGTGTCCATTTTTTAGCAGAATTTCGCACATGAACGTTGACTGACGATCTCCCTAGTTCCTACATCTCTAATAGAAAGAAAAATTTCCTCTGTTTTTAATATTCTCTAATCTCTGGTGACTAGTACGGTAATAATACACAGGCACGAATCGCCTAAACAGACCCAAGTAATCGCTAAAATACGTAATAAGATAATTATATTATAATACCTTAGTACAATCTTATATCATATTAGGTATATTTAAATAAGACAAGAATATAAAATTGAAAATTTTCATATTATTTGGTTAAATATTGTATATTTTAAATATTATTCTCAAACAGTTATTCGCATGTTTGCTAAATTGTCCAAACTCGTTGATTTAAAAGTCACTATAAAACGTAAACAAAGTTGAGAATTTTTAAATGTATTGGCTTGTGACGTATGATACAAACAGATTCGTACAATAATTCGTATTTCGTATACGTTAAAAGAATTTTGCTAATTCTGTGATATGGCAAAACATCATCCAGATTTAATTTTTTGTAGAAAACAACCGGGAGTTGGTAAGATTTATACATGTACTTAAATTGCAATTTTGAATTTTAGGTTAAGTTTGCTTTATATATTTTTTATGAAATTCTTACTTAAAGACAAAAGAAATTATTTTATTACTGTTATATTTAAAAAAATATTTAATTATTACAAATTTTAACTATAATATATTTTCATCAGAAATATATATATATATATAGTGATATTCTTAATAAACAACAAACTTCCTTAATAAATAATTAGATCTGTTTGTACCTTCATTGTTAATTGATTATGTAATTTTTCATTATATATATATATAAATAGTATATGTGTCGAAATTCTTGTATAGATATATATATATATCTGTATATAATTTTTTACCTTAACTTCTATAAAATTAACCTTTTATTTACATTGTACTCCATTTACTTAGAAATTTATGGAATGAGGAAGTAAAATTACAATTATTGGATAAATAGATTTATATATAGAAACATTACCAATATCGTATAATTGCTATATGATAATAATAACATCATGTATACATATATAATTAAAATAGTTTTTATTTTCAGCAATAGGCAGGTTATGCGAGAAATGTGACGGTAAATGTGTAATTTGTGATTCTTATGTAAGACCTTGTACTTTGGTTCGGATTTGTGATGAATGCAATTATGGATCTTATCAAGGCAGATGTGTTATCTGTGGTGGACCTGGTGTGTCTGATGCCTATTATTGCAAAGAATGTACAATCCAAGAGAAAGATGTAAGTTTTTAAAAAAGTAATTTAATATGTGTTTCTTAATATATTACATTCATTATTTTTGAGTATAAAATTATGAAATTTGATTTATTAAAAGGTCAGATTGTTAACTATTATGATTTGTATCTTTGTTATTTTTGATCTCATGTCATATTTCAAAGCTGGTTTACGATATTACTTAATTTTTTATATATTCCCATAAGAAAAGCCGAATAGTAAAAGATTTAAAGAAATACAAGATTTAAGAATTGATTATGATTAAATAGATTGATTAAATGAATGCTTTTAATGTATCTATTTTATAGACTTTGTATGTAATACTTTATTTACTTTGTTATAATGAAAATAAAGTAAAAGTAAGGAACGAAGAAACTTTAAAAATGATTATATTAGTTTAATTATAGTCTGGGAAACATCTTATATTCTAATGGAAATTATTTTAAAGAACTACATTGATAAAATAAAATTTCTTCGCATATAAACTTCCTTATTTAGAACTGCAATTTCATTTGAATACAATATATGTATATCAATTATTATATCTATCTATAAATTTATTTATAAGTAATATGAGCTTTGTAAGATTCTTTAAACAGAAGTACTTTATTTTGTCACCTATATTACAAAAGTAGTTAGTTTCATGTAGGTTTACATTCAAAAGGACTTAAATTAATTCTTGTTTCATGTCCTATGGGAGATAAATGGAGATAAATTCAAGCACACATAAAGACTTTGTAGGAAGAGTAAATTCCATTTTTGTAATTTTTAATAAACTGTTTAATAGAATCATTCATTTTACCATAACTTTATCATCTTATTTATGATCATATTTACAAGCATTTTAATTAACTTGAAAGCATATTGAAGTCAGTGAATTTGAACAGAAATAATTTTATAATATTTCAAAATCTTCAGAACTTATATATATATATATTTTTATTTTATTTAAAACAAGAAAGGCAACAAAAGGAATTCAATAATATTGTTCACGATTTTTCATGATGAGTGGAAAACATTTAAACAACTTTTTTAAAGAAAAATTTATAAATTTAATGCTCGAATCTTTTAAAAGTATAGTTTATTCCTCTGGCCCCATGCAGGCTGGAAATACAATAAATCTATCTATATTGAATAATGTTTAAATTCGAAATGCACATTGATCAACCTGATTGATATAATTATAATAAATGTATAGTTCATTTCTCATATTTTGTAATTTATAAAATTTTTAATAAAAGCAATTTGTTAATGTTATATGTATAATGTTTCTATATATTTGAGATTAAATATTTATGTTTTATACCCCAGCATAAACCCAATATCTTTGTAGCCAGAATTCTTATCTTTTTTTTTAATTAGCTATAAATTATACATTAATATACAGACATTTATGATATATATTATAATTTAACATTCATATTCTTTAGCAAGCAGAGGGAGATAGTGAGAAAGGAAGAGGTAGAGAGAGAAAGGGAGAAATATTTACATAATTTTCTTGTTTATGTATTTAATAAATACTTCAATTCACAATTTCCATTTTAAATAGTATGTTGGATTTACATCTAAATCTTGTTTAAAGCACGTTATCAATTCTTTTTCTATGACAATGTCAATCGAATAGAGATTGTGCGTCACTACTATACTATGTATTGTGTACTCCGGTAATANAAACTACAATATAGAGTGCTACAGTTTAATTCATTTAGATAAGTATTTTCATAAAATAGATATGAAAAAATATCTCAATAAAATCAGAAGTTATAGACAGTTACAGCATATCAAGGAAGATAGAATGTGCTGACATTTATATATATATATATATGACTTATCATGTGTAGGAATAAACTAAGATTTGAAATTTGGTTTGTTGCAGCGTGATGGTTGTCCAAAGATCGTAAATCTTGGGAGTTCAAAGACTGATCTATTTTATGAAAGGAAAAAATATGGGTTCAAAAGAAGATAAGGACTGGTACCAACAATTTTTGATGTGTACAAAATGTTTCTAATGTTGCAAATAAATAACTTTTTTTATAAAATTGTAATAATATCTATTTTTTAAGTTAAAAACTTAATTTCAAGTTCGCGATCATATAATCTTTTTGTTACAAAATGTGTGTATGAATTAACGTTTTTGTAAGTTGTAAAGAAATTTAAAATGGAGGAATAAATTGTAATCGTGCGTAGAGAAGCGTTGTACTTCTTCTTCTACATAAATATTATCTTGCATGAAATAATACCGTGTTTTGAAAAACGAATACCAACACTCTTTGACAATTTCGAAAATCATTATTTTAATTGCATATTGAGTCCATAATTTAATTTATAAAATTAGATTTATAATAGAATTGCCACTCCACCAAGAATCCACTTACTTGCTCTCTCCTTAGTTCTTAAATTGAACGTCCACACATAAGTAGGACCTCGCGATCGTGTTTTATACACAGGACATTCATACATATTCTTTAAATCTTGTTTGTCCTGTGTAATCGCCCTAATATACATTATTGGTAATAATGTAAACAATTCTTTAAATCGAGAGTCCATGATACATCCTGTTTCATGTACAATCCGTTTATATGTTCTACCTGAGCAGTCGAGCTATGCGGACGTGAGAACCAGTGCCTCCGTAAGTGCGACAAGTGGGGAAAACTAAGTCAACCGCTCAAAGATGGAAGACAAACAACAAGTGCCGCCAATAAAAATATTAAATAAAGGAGAAAACTACTACATAAACAGAACTGCAGAAACAGCAAATCAAGTCAATACAAGAAGCGAAGACTGCTCAGATATAGATACAAATGAAATAAAAAAAGGAAATACGCAAAAGAACGACGTAGAGAACAGCACCAACGATCCACCAAACCAGAATGAAAGCTGGAAGGTTGTAACTCCCAGCAAAAAACGAAAAATAATAACAAACACAAATACTAGGAGAGTAGGAGAAACGGGAAAGCAACAATGGTTACAAAAAATCCCTCTCCAAAATTCACTCAGCGCACTACCTCAAGAGATGGAAATAGACACAACAGAAAAACCAGCAATCCATATCGCCAAACCGCCACCAATATACATAGAAGCACAAATAATAGACCCCCTCGTCGAACTACTTAACAACACGGCGGGAAAAGAATATTATTACATAAAGCAAACAAAACCAGATCAGTTAAAGGTACAAACACGTACGCCTGAAATATTCAGAAAAGTAACAGCGACGCTAAAAGAAAAAAACGCGGGCTATTACACTTATCAGCTCAAAACTGATAAAAGCTATAAAGCAGTAATCAGAGGATTACACCCAAAAACAAACACAAAACACATTAGCGAAGAATTAGCTAAAATCGGGCACCAGACAAGATTCATTAACAACATAACCAGGTATGACACCAAACAACCACTACCTCTATTTCTAGTAGAACTAGAACCGAAAAACAATAATAAAGAAATTTTCGACATTAAAAAGCTATTAAACACAATAATCACAGTCGAGCCACCCAGACAAAAAAAAGACATACCGCAATGTATGCGGTGTCAACAATACGGACACACAAAGAACTACTGCAATAAAATCCCGGCGTGTGTCAAGTGCGCAGAAATGCACCTAACAGCTAACTGCCCATACACGGGAAAAACAAACGATGTAAAATGCTGCAACTGCGGTGGAAACCACCCAGCCAGCTACAAAGGATGTGTAGTCAGAAAGCAACTGCAACGTAAACTGTTCCCGCCGCTTCGAAACAGAACACACAATTCCCACACGCAACAGGATAACACAGAACCTGTGACAACACCAAATCCACAGCACGTAATAAGCTATAAACACAACAACATCAACACCGTCGGTAGCCGAAGCTACGCGCAAGTAGTCAACCAAGCGGCACCCTTAAACAACCAAAATCAGGACAATAACAGCAACGACACTACAGAAATCAAGGAAGTGCTCAAACAAACCATCAAAAACAGCGAAATGCTTACAAAAATGATAAGCGAACAAAACGCAGTCCTCAGACAACAAACACAACAAATCACAACTATGCTACAACTAATTACTAACATGCTGAGCAAAAAATAAAAACGGACAGGCTTAAAATAGCAGCCTGGAACTCTAACGGCCTGCAACAAAGGGCCCTAGAAACTAAAACATTCCTGTACAACGATAACATCGACATACTGCTCGTATCAGAAACACACTTCACAACAAAAAGTTACATAAAAATACCGTACTACACCATATACGATACAAAGCATCCCTCAGGAAAAGCACACGGAGGGACCGCAGTAATAATAAAAAACTACTTTAAACATCACCTACACAACCAGATTAGTAAGGAACATATGCAAGCAACCACCATTACTGTATAAACTAGCAGCAACCATTTACAATTGTCAGCAGTCTACGTACCGCCGCGACACAAAATCACATCGCAAATGTGGGAAGAGTACGAATAAATTGCGTCTTCACTGATAACAATGTAGTTGGCATGACAGTTTTTTATTATTATTAATATTTAATTTGCACTTTACAATTTGTCCAGCTGATCATTTGGAAAATTGGCATGGCAGTAAAAGATGGCCCGAACAGATCAATCGTCATTCTTCGGCTGTATTCGGAATAAGTTTGAGCGCCGTATGCGACAAATTTTTTTTTTTATTATTTAATTTGTACTTTACAATTTGTTCAGATGGGCATTTAGTACATTTTTCTAACTTAATTGCTAAGTAATATGTGGATGCCTAGCGGGATACCATCTTCGAGTTTGTCTATTTTATTCCTGTAGCGAGGTCAGTGGGGTGTTCTCTTTTTTGTTTTCTCTCTATGAGTGTTTTGCTCCTTTCAGTAGCTAGCTAATTTGGATGTGTTGCCGTTCTTTTCTTGTATTTTTCTGCGTACCTGCTAATTTCTTCTTTGACCTTTGTTATTTTTAAGCTTTGTGTATATCCTCGTTTCTGACATACCATGGGGCGTTAGCTATTGTTCCGAAACTTCTAGAAGCGACTCTGGTTTATTTACATGACTCATTGCTCTTGTCCCCCATAGTGGTATCCCAAATTGGTTTTATTATCGTTTTGTAAATTTTAGTTTATTTTCCATGATCAAAAAACAGGATATTGAAAGAAACATAAGTGTGTGCAAAAATGAGATTGAGGTGGTTGGTATCTAGAATAAAAATTTTTCGTTTGAGGCATTGTTTTCGAGAAAATCGACTTTGAATTTTCGCTCGGTACGCGTGCACTTTATCACACCTCGTTATAACGGATCTCACTGTAGATCGTTGTCTCGATGGAAAAATTAAAAAAAAAAAAATTAAAAGAAAAATTTTCATTCTATATTTTCGACTTCTTTTTTCGCGTAGAATCACCTCCTTTTCGCTTGTACCACCAATTACTAACCATCCTGTATAATATTATTTTTTGATATAATATATAATTGTGAGGTAATAGTCGTGTAGTAGCAAAACATTTCCCTTTCTCAATGCTTCGATTATAAATTATTAAAAATAGATTGTCAAGAAAAGTAAAAAATATTGGAAAAATAAAAAAAAGCCAACACCACACGGAGTTCCCAGGCGGTCACCCATCCAAGTACTATCCGTGCCCAGCGCTGCTTGACTTTCGTGATCGGACGAGAACGAGTATTTTCAACGCGGTATGAGCGTTGGCTGAAGTAAGTAGTTTTTTTATTTGTCTTTGATGAGCAAAAAATAGAATATTGAAAGAAACAAGTGCGCACAAAAATGAGAATGATATAATGTATGGTAATACTCGCGTCATACTAAAACATTTCTCTTTCTCGATGCTTCGATTATAGATTATTAAAAATAGATTGTCAAGAAAAGTAAAAAATATTGGAAAAATAAAAAAAAGCCAACACCACACGGAGTTCCCAGGCGGTCACCCATCCAAGTACTATCCGTGCCCAGCGCTGCTTGACTTTCGTGATCGGACGAGAACGAGTATTTTCAACGCGGTATGAGCGTTGGCTGAAGTAAGTAGTTTTTTTATCTGTCTTTGATGTGCAAAAAATAGAATATTTAAAGAAACAAATGCGTACAAAAATGAGAATGATATAATGTATGGTAATACTCGCGTAATACTAAAACATTGCAATTTCTTGATGCTTAGAATATAGACTATTAAAAATTGATTATTGAGGAAGCCGAATGGATTTTTTAGGATAACCTAATTTTTTGTACAAAAGGAGATTAGGGGATTACTTATGACTCTTTCGAATATTTTGCTTATGTTGGGTAGGAGACTTATATATCGCAGGTTTGAGGGAGAGGAGTGGTCTTCATTTCTTTTCTTCTGTGATGGCTGTTAATTTAGCTTTTTTCCATTTTCTGGGGAAATACGTGTTACTTATTGCATATTTAAAGAGCACTGTGTAATATCATTTTATTTTGTTGGGTAAGCGTTTATTGTTTAATTTAGAGAAAATGATTTTTAGTTGGTTATAACTTGTAAAGTAGTTTATTTCTGTGTCTGGTTGTTTGTGGTTGTTCGAGGTGTTTTCNATCAGAGAATGTGAAGACTGTCTTATTTAGCGATATGTCTTGCTGTATATCATTTTTCAGTTTATCTGTTACGAAGATAATAATTCTGTTAATTATCCTCGATCCATGTGTTCGTTGTATGTGTGTGTGTGTGTTATGAAAAAGTGAGTGCCGATAACGTATAGTTCTTCCGTTGTTTTACATGATATGAAATAACTAGACTCCATGTTTTTATTGATGTTCTGTATCGCTTTACCTGCTTTTTGGAGGAGGGGAGCTTTCTCTGGAGGCAGTTTGAAAGAAGGGATAGAGCTAGAGTTCTTCTGACCAAAAAATTTGATTTGTCTGTGGTAACATGCTACCCGAGTCTTTTTAGACATATTTTTTTATTTTGTTTGTCCATCTTCTCTTTTATCGTAAGAATTGTTGTACTGTAGATTGTTTATTTTGGATAGTTTGTAGCTTTTGTCTCGATGTAGCTCGTTGTAGCTCGCTTTCGCAGTTAAGGCGCTATTTTAGAATGGTACTTCAATAGCTAAAACGATTCCCTTTAACATTCGTAGCAGTATTTTTGATTTCCTATGCTATAAGTTTCTTGTAAGGATAATCGAAGGATTTTAATGGTCCGAGAGGTCGAGCGCCACCCTTACCCAATAAGCCGCGCATTCATCCAGGTAGCGTTCACGCTCTTCCCGCGAAGGATCCCCCACACTTGGAGCGTATTCACGCAGTAAACGCCATCTTGTTGGCGAATATGCCGTTTGACGACTTTCTTGGAAACCAATCAGCGTGCGAATTTGGGGTCCTCCGTTTTGAGCCTTGTTGGAGTCGCCCGCTGGAGTTGGGCCCGCCCGAGTATAATAACGGTGTCAGCAGTCTCGTTCGAGTATTTTAGCGGTGAACGTTGACAAGAGAGTCAGCTTCCGTGCCTTCGAATCGCTAAACGTAGACTAAAGAACAGTTTCAATCTCTGAGCGCTCGTGCAGGCGAAATCGTTCCATCAGGCGTAACGATCAGTGGACAGTCCTGTGCGAAATCTTCAATTGTGAACAGCATCTCCAAGCACACGTGAAGGTAAGCATCATTTTAGTGAGCGAACGATTAATAAACCGTCTCGTGCGGGTCGTTCAAATGCGAGCGGCGTCGACACGCGTTCGCGGACGAGTGTATCGTTAATCATTCGTATCGTCGTACGATAATTCAGTCGTATTCGTAAATTTCGTCTTAATCGTCGGAACATTCTCATTGTTTGTTCTTCGATATTTTGTTTTCGAGTTTTAACTTCGTCAATTGTTCTTCGCGCATTGAGTCATTACTCTCCTTCGTGAATATGTTAGCCAAGGTTAATTAGACGGAGAACAAGTTACAGAGCGCAGTATCGTCGATATCGGACACACACGCATGCTAAAGTTATCGTTATTATTTAAACGTTTGAGTACCAAGCATCGTAATCGCACTGTTTAGATTTTGTGTCGAAAAGTCTCGGTATACTTGAACGCTACGCTGACGGTATTTTGTATTTCATTGTTATCTTAATAATTTTTATTGAACAAAACATATTTATAAACTAATAGTACACATATATAAAAATATAGATGTATTTATAATCAATTAATTAATCAATTAATCAAAAATTATTAAAATATTTTAAATATGTCGTAATAAAGAAACTATCTTTATTTTCACAATGTGGTATACAAAATAAAGTATTTTATCTTTGTATTGTAAATAGTGTTCAAAATGTTTCTTAACAATGAAAATAGATTAAGCAGAAGGTTACTATCAGAATGCAAGAAGCCAAAATGTTTACAAATTAAATTCATGTTCTTTTTAACCCTGCTGCGGTCTCCGGGTCTCTTTGTTCTTACTGCTCTACTTTCTTTCTCTAAGAACTTCTATATTCGTTAAGCGTATAGAGCAAAATTTTATTCGACTGGTGAAACCGACATATTTGAGAAAAAGACGTGCGATCATAAAAAATTTAGGGATCGCGCTGATACAAAACTATATCATTAGACGGTAATATGACCCGCGTCGGAAAGCTGCAAAAGAAATAACAGAGAGTGTTATAAATACATCGGAACAGTTCAAAGAGAAAATAAGAGTTCGTAAAAATTTCACTAATGCCAAAATTTTGTTTGCTAGATAGAATGTACCGGTTCTTTGCTATGAAAGTGTAGATGATTGGTAAATAGGATGTTTGACCGTGAGATTTACTAGATGTTATTGCTTGTTGTTGTAACCGTCGAATATATTTAAGAATAAGAAATACATATGCAGATTATATTCGCTGAGTCGCTCGTACAGAGTATAAATCGCAAAGTAAAATTGCTAATTAATAGTCAGTAAATGCTCGCTAGATAATCGTCGATAACTCGGTAGATAACTGGTGATAACACTTAGATAGCTCGTCGATACAGAAAAATACTCGTAGATGTTGATGATACTAAACTCTTTTCGGTTGCGTCGATTTATTTGTAATGGTCGGGAGGGAGTAAGAAAATTCGAATTTGTCTCCGTTCGACGGTTGCACGTAGCGGCAACGCTGTTTTTGCCCGGAGTATTTTTATTCTTACATTACATGTGTCCTAACGATCTTGATACTCCGAGGCAAAACAACAACATGATTTGAATTGTCTTTTATTCATGTGCCGTTACAAAAATTATTATGAAGAATATGGTAACATACTGCTACATTTTCCCGGCCCTTTAGTTAGAAGATAAAATAGACAAAAACGAATCTTCATATGCAAAGGTAATTTTTTTCTTCAAACTCTTACCGAATAATTTAGTTGTATGGAAGACCTCAGGTATTCGCAAGTAATAAGTGTTATTTAAAGTTTTCAGCATTTGGATTACTCCTTTGTGGGCAAACACACAACCTGTTTTTTTTTTTTTTTTATTTAATTTGTACTTTGCAATTTGTCAGCTGGACATTGTTAAATTTTTCTGACTTTATTTGCGTGTGGCTATCCCCAGCGGGATAGCATCTTCGAGTTTGACTATTTTATTACTGTAGTGAAGTCAGTGGGGTGTTTTCTTTTCAGTCTCTTTTTTATATGGGTTTTGTTCGATTCAGCAGCTAGCTGATTTGGATGTGTTGCCGTTTTTTCTTTGTATTTTTTTGCGTATCTGCTAGTTTCTTCATCGACCTTGTGGTATTTTTAAGCTTTGTGTAAATCCTCGTTTCTGACATACCATGGGGCGTTAGCTATTGTTCTGAATCTTCTAGAAGCGACTCTGGCTTATTTACATGACTCATTGTTCCTGTTCCCCATAGTGGTATTCCAAATTGGTTTTATTATCGTTTTGCAAATTTTTACTTTATTTTCTATGCTGACTTTAGAGTTTCGACTAGTTAGCCAGTACATCTGTCTTCTTTTTATCCGTATTTTGTCTATAATTGATTTAGTATGTTGCTTTTATGTATGTTATGAATCTAAGTGGAGTCTTAGTATTTAACTTGCTTTGTTTGTGTTATGTGCATGCTATTCGATTGGATATTAGGTGATTTCCGCCTTCGTATTGTAAATGTAACGTGGTTAAATTAACTGGGGTTTGCTTTTATCTTGCAGTCATTTTACTATTTTTCTGATACGTTCTGGTATTTCGAAAGCACGAGGGGTAGTGGAATTAAGAAATCACCGATCGTTTCCTTGCGTCGTTCGAATGATTTCGCTTAGGTTTAAACGTTTCACGAGCAAGGTAAGAAAAATTCAGACTTTGAGCATGGTGGCGGAGTTTATTATGTGAATTCAACGGAGTGACGGTTAAGAATGTTTGGACAGGGCGTGATATAACGACTCTCGATTGACGACTCTTGACTCTTCGGTGGCTAACTGAGGATCAACGTCTGCGGTGCCGAAATATATGGATGGCCGTCAGCCCTGAGGTGATTTTGGTGTAGGACGTGTAGGGTACCAAAGAAATACTCGATGGTGTTTAACAGTATATTTATTAACAATTCTCGCTTTCAACTCTTTACGTACCATTCTCGATTTCGACTCTACGTACAACTCCCGATTCCAATTGACTATTCTCTCCCCTCGGTTACAACTCAACTGCTTTGTTGATCTGATTCGTTTCTTTTCTCATCCGTCAATATCCCTCCTACGCACGTATTCGTTACGTGTCCGCAATCGTTGCCACCTACGGCTTCTTCCAAATATTCGGGGGAAGGACCGTACTGATATCGATGGCTTATTAATCCTGTCGACACTTGCGCTTCGGTGATACCGTTGGAAATTTTTGTCGTCAAGTGCCGCTACAAGCCTATTCAAGTGTTCCGACCCTTTCTGCTTGTCGGCATTTGCGCTTTATCCGCTTTACTGTAATAGAGACCATAGAAGCTGTTCTACAGTGTCGCCTGACTAGTACAGCCGTGTCGTCGGTGAATGTTAGTATTTTGCTGTTGGCAGTTATACGCAATCCAGTGAAACTAAATAGTTTCAAAATTGAAGTACGCGAGAAAATTTGAGTATTACGAAGGTGCAAGACGAAAGGGCCTGATTTCCTATACAAAAATGAGTCGAGTATGAAGTGACAAGTTTCGACACAAGACTTGGTTTACCAGAAAATCGATTATGAAGTTCCGTCCATTTGACTCGCTACTTTTTAAGTATACGCGTACCTACATGACGGAACTTCACAATCCATTGTCTGGGAAACGAAGCCAGGAAAAATGTCGTATGTCTGAATGCACGTCTCAAAATACCATGTTTCCTCATACATGCATGTATGTTTTCTTAAATATGTTGTCTATTCGATAACATGAAATAACAAAACCGATCACTTCAGCCAACGCTCATACCGCGTTGAAAATACTCGTTCTCGTCCGATCACGAAAGTCAAGCAGCGCTGGGCACGGATAGTACTTGGATGGGTGACCGCCTGGGAACTCCGTGTGGTGTTGGCTTTTTTTTACTTTTCTTAACACTTAGCCAAGCGACCGGACAGATCTCCCTTTTTTACTGTACCAATTCGTTTTCTTTTTTTGTTGTTGTTGTTATCATGAGTTATTGTTTACCTGCAATTGACCGCAATTAATTGCGACTCTATTTCTGCTTTTATAAAGTACAATGCGTAATAAAATACACCAATTTAGTGGTTTTAAAATTGATCAAGAAGTTACACTATGACTTGTCATTTGTCGTGTCATTTATCTTTAGTCATCTTTAATGTTTTTAATTTTACCTATATCTTTTTATACTTTTAATATATACTTTTAATTTGATGTTTTGTATAAACGATATATGAAATCATTAAACAAAATCATTACCGCAAAATATAATTGATTACTTAAATAATTTTTAGACTTCTTTGTTTTTCAAGTATTTGTGAATATTAGTCCTCCTTACTTAGGAAAATGCACGGTGGACAGCGAATAGGTTGGCCTGTGCGGTCGCGGTGGGCAGAGAAGCGTATAGCTCGCTCTGGCGCGCGCGGTTGGCTAAGTGTTAATAAGCTATAATCGTATACACCAAGAAAATATCTTTTTAGCATTAAGCGATTATCACCATAAGTTATATCATACTCGCATATACGCTTACTTATATATTGCTTTGTTTATATTTTCCGATGATGTTATATGTATTTAATATTCGGAATTGGGGAATGTACAAGTATTATACATACGTATGTCGTTTGAAAGAATGCAAAAATACATGTGCCGAAAATTGCGATACGAACCGAAGGGTGATGATTCCCTGCGCGTGGCGAAAATGGAGTCGAAAATGTAAAATGACATTTTTCGCTTTGTTTTCGCGAAAATCAATTATGAAATCGCCCCTACTTAACCTCACAGTCCATTTTCTTGAAAACGAAGCCGGGAAAGATATTACATATCTTTTTTATCCTCCTACATAATCGTACATGTGCTACATAATTATGTCCTACATAATTTTATTCAATAATATTAAATAAGAAAATTGATTACTTCAGATAACGCTCATACCGAGCTGATGTATCCTTTTTCGTCAGAATGCTGCAGAAGAGAAAGAAAGAATGCTGTGAACCTCCCAACAGGTCGGACTTCACTGGCCAAAAATACCAGGCGTTAAATTCGTTAGTGAGTTTGCCAATTTATACTGTGATATTCAATAACGAAAAGTGATAAATAATACTCACTATAAAAAAAAAAAACAAGGAAAGAGAAGGAAAGAAAATAAAAAGAGTGAATAGAGCAACCAAAAGAAAAATACTACAGCAAAAATGGATCAGGAACTTTCTTAGCAACACAAGCTTTGGCTCCCAAAGTGGTGAACAGGAATAAAAGGGCAGAAAATAGCCAGGAAAGTGTAATCGAAGAGAAAAGCAGAACAGGAGGCGCGGATCGCGAAAAAAGCGAAATCATAAATTTAGCAGATAGTTTCCCATTATCTGCAATACGAACGAAAAATAGGTTCTGCGTATTGCGATCTCAAAGGTCCAGCCTAACTCAGACACAGCAACACCCTTAAATAGTAACAATAAAAGAATCCACAATAATAAGGAAAATGAACGAAAAACTACGGAAGGAAGCAAGTAGGCATATGGCCTCTCAGGACGGGACGTCACAAGCTGAAAGAGAATAAAGAATGGATGGAGAGGATCATCCACGAAACCCTCAACGTCCCAGGCACAACCCAGCGAAATGGACAACGCAGGGGGCCCATCTCCAGCGACAACGCTACCGAGAAGCCAGACACAACCTGAACAGGTCACTAACTTTTCCAAGGAAGAACGCACAGCACCCACAAATAGAGACAAACCGCCTCCAATATACATCACCCACCAAGACCCGAAGGAGACAGTAAAACTCATTGAAGAGACTCTAAACACAAAGTCATTTCACATTAAACGAATACACAAATCAGAGAAGTGCCACACGGTCTTACTAAAGGGTCCAAACAATAGCTTCTCCGAGACAGAGATACTCGCAGAGTTGCAACTATAGATGTGCAATTGACAAAAGTTTGGCGCTTCTCAACAAAAAGATCAATAGAGAATAATGTATTGCTCCCAATTTACATAATCCAAGTATTCCCACAAAGCAATATGAGTAGCCGACTAAAAATGAACCGTCTAAATTAGTTTAGGGTAAAGTGGGAAAAAATCAGAAAAATGACATAACGCAATGTCACAAATGTAAACTGCATAGAGCAACGGAGCAACTCGCACGGAGCAAGCGAGTGTAAAATCAAAAAAGAAGACGCGGTAAACAAAGACGAAGTATACGTAAACGGTAAAATCCGAAAAAGTATAAAGGATGCCCAAAACTCGTAAAACTCGACTTGAGTTTTGACACTTGCTATTCCTTGAACTGTATTTTAACTCGAGCTGGTGTTAACTGTTACTGGTGAGATTTGACTGTTACTTGAATGTTACTGTTTGTGACAAGTCTAGAGATCCAGTATAGAGATGAAGTCGGGAGCACAAGTTGACTGTTCTGTAGTCGTGAGAACTAGTATAGAAATGGAGTGACTGCTCTGCAGTTACGAGAACAAGCTAAGTTCGTTCTTGTGTGATTACGGAGGAAAGCTCGGAATGGCTGTCTTTGCTATATGAAGAAAGTTTGCAAAAAACTTTGCGAAAATATCAACAAATGCAAAGAATCAAAAACGAACGCGTTGCTCAAATAAGCCGCAAATTCATCTCGTAATTAAAGTTCTCAGAGATCCTAAGACGAGGAATAAGCCGAAACCAAGTCTCCAAAAGCCAACCATATCAAACAAATTTATTACCGCGCGTAATTCAAAATCCAAACCCAATTAAAACCATACCACAATTGAACGTAATAAACTTATCGAACCTTCAAAGAAAACATATTCAAAGCCCTAAATGAACAACAAACACAATTAAACGAATTAAGGCAATCATTCAAAAACGCACGAAGAAAGGATTGAGTCTTGACCAAAAGGAGGCTCATTACCTAGTCATATGCCTTGGAGACACACAATTACAATTCCTTAATTTACGGGCAACTAACACGCTCAAAACCATAGACTACGATTGCGACCATAACGCTCTCGTATTCCAGATAAACAAAAATACATTTGACTTTCTAACGCTAGAAACACGAAGTGACGGAGCCAGGTACAAGTACAAAGACAATAAACTAGGAGATATTACAAAATCAGCTCGAAAAGAACTGCGACCTAAATATCCACAACAATGTCAACCTAACAAAGAGGCAAATCGACTCGTTTATAGACGAAATAGAAAACATGTACAAATCGCCCTTCAAGAATCCGTACTAGAAATAAAACAAAAGTCGGCTTACGAGCCTTATATCTATAATAAAAACAAATTACGAGACAAAAGCTTCATACCATCCGAAATAAACAATCTAAAATAAAACTATTCCTACGACAAAAGGGAAGATTTGAAATTATTAAAATACCTTTTGCACAAAATAAAGTTGTGTTTAAAACAAGAATTCGCAAACTCTATAAATCAACACCGGGCAAACAAAATAAAAAATATCTCTAAAAAGGACTGTGTTAGCATGTCCCACAGAGAAATCAAATTTTTACATCAAAAGAACCAAACTCTATTCTGTCTCTCAAAATGCCTTCAGACGAGAACGATTCCATTCGGCGCGGTATGAGCGTTGGCTAAAATAGTTTGGTTCTCTTATTTGTCTTTGATGTTAAAAAAAATAGAATATTTAAAGAGAAATAAGTGTGTGCAAAAATGAGAATGATATAATGTGAGGTAATAGTCGTGTAATACCAAACATTTCTTTTTCTCGATGTTTAAGTTATAGATTATATTAAAAGCTTATTGTTATGGAAAGTAAAACAAATTGGAAAAATAAAATAAAACCAACACCGCACGAAGTTTCCAAGCGTCGCCCATCTAAGTAGTACAATGCGTGCTCGGCGTTGCTTAACTTTCGTAATCGGATTTAAACGAGTGTGTTACGTCGAAGGCACGGAGAGTAGCGAAATTAAGGAATCACTGGTCGTTTCCTCGCGGCGTACGAATAATTTTGCGTAAGTTTAAACGTTTCACGAGCAAGCTTTAGACCAAGCAAGTATCTTTTATTTCAAATGTCCCGTAAATTTATTGTTTACTACGTGAAGATACCGGAAAGTTGGTTTTTCTCACGTTTGGTGTCTCCCGCTAGCAACTCGGGGGCGGCTAGAACCCTTCCTTACTCACCAACCTTTTTCTTATTCAATCAGGAGCAACGATTCCATGGTCCCGTGCGCTAGATACACCACTAGTTTTCCTTCACCACAGCATCGTGACCGAACTTCACTGGTCTTACATTTTTAGATCAGTCAACATCTCTAGACTGATCTTCCATCCTTAGTTCAGTCAATCTCTTGATCGGGTTTCTACCCTTAGTTCAATCACCTAGTTAGCTTACGCACCGAGCGCAACTATCTTGTCTATAAAGTTGTTGGAATGAAGTGTGTATTGTAATCTATTACCTCAGTGTTATCATCAATTCAACCACCCCTTTATTATCCTAAACGAAATAGGGGATCGATTATTTCACGTCGTCGATTGCCTAATCCTAACGGGAATCTACGGCTCCCGTTGGCGTGCTTCCTCGCGATCACGCCTCTCCGGGAACGTTCTTGTTTCGATGGCATGCAGGATGTTCCTTAGGGTTTAATCCCACTGGTTTTTGTATTGTTAATTTATGACTCTGCGACAATATCCCGCTTTTTAGCTACGCTTTGCTCCGTAAAAGCGCGTGGCTCCAGAAGATCGTCTAGGTCGAATGATCCATTTATCTTCGTTCTCGGTGGTGTTTTGGAGAGTGACTGTCTACTAGATTGCCATTGACGTACTCAAGGGATAGAATTGTTAATGTTATAATGTTAATGTCCATACATATTAGTCTTAGGTTTTCGTCCCAGTTGTTTTGTCGGTCGGTAATGCAAGTTCGAATAAGGTCTTTTATTACAGCATGTGAAAATATGTAAGCATAGTGATCCAAAATTTCGTTAATGATCGACTTGGCTTAAATTAATGATTGACTTGAGATAAAGTGTCGGCTACATTGTTATCTAGCTTTATCTAGCTTTAGTTATCTAATTATCTTATTTATATACCGGATGTTGGTCGTGTATTGTTCAGTATAGTCAACGTGACGGAATTGTCGCGGCAAACACTTGTCGACGTTTTGATTGAATGCGCTTGATCTGAATAGATGGGCGCGTTGCCCTGTTTCGCACCTTTTAACAGGTCGTTGAATGGTCGTAGATTTGCTGCGTGCTCCTGTATGAAACGTCGGTAGAAGTTAATCATTTCGAGGTATCTTCGCATCTATCTATGTTTGTCAGGTTGCGGTACCTCGAAAATGGCATCAACAAGGTTCGGTTAGCGATTTTATCGCGTCGGTGGTTACGATGTATCCTAAAAATGTGATTTCACATTTCGCAGGATTTATTACTTACTCGTCTAAGCGTTTGAATAAAGTTCGCAAGTGTTGGCGGTGTTGTTCTTCATCTTCCAAAGCGATCATCTAAACCTTTGATACGTTTGTGACGCATTTCGAAATCTGAACATGGTATTAATTGCTTCGAACAATCCGAACGAGGCCGTGATCGCTGTTTCTTCTACAACCTCGGGAGCTACCGGAATTTGATGATACGCGCGTACGAGATCGATTTTCGAGAAGATGCACTTATTATGTGCTTGCTGTGCGAAATCTTCGATGTGCGGTGGCAAATACTTATCGGGTATGTTGTGAGCGTTCAGCGCCACAAATCGTACGCCTCCGCCTTTTTTGGGCACGACGAGCAAGAGTGATGCCTATATGGACTCTTTGACGATCTAATCACTCCTTGCTCTATCATCATCTCAAATTCCATCTTCATCTGTTTGAACTGGTCGGGGGCGAGGCTTCGTTGAAGTTTGCTATTGATGGTGATCATGGTGTCGTCTTGATGTGGTGTTCCACACCGTGCCGTTCTGTACTTCTTCCGAAAAAGGACAGCCGTGTTAGGTCCGAGAATTTTGGTCGAACTTATAGTAGGTTTATTCGCGGATTATCGTCTTCATTGACGCTGCGTGGGCCTTGGCCGCGTATCCCATTGATGACAATTGTGTAGTCGTGTAGAACAGTCGTTTATCTCGCGGGTTCACGTGCAACCATAGCAGCTGAAAAAGTCCATGTCGATGATGAGAGTTTGATTGTCAGCTAGAACAAAACGCCATTTGAAAGCTCGTGCGAGGGACAAGTTCAGGTTAATCACGATGTTACTGTATGTCGCGATTCGTGCTCTGTTGGCCACGAGTTCATACTCGCTTCTGATCGAGGGTGCGCGTGATCTGCTCTGCTAGTGCGCACAAATATCAGCGCCTGTGTCCATAAGGAAGGGAATCCTCGAAGTCTTGTTTGTGATGAATATTGGCGGGATACAGGACCGTCTTCGCGCGCCGCGTTCACGGACGGCTACTTCCGTGATTCCAGGTGCTCGGAGAACAACACCTCTTTGCGCAGCCTTGCATCGTTGCGTGGTTGTAACAGAGGCCTGACAGATGCGATCTTTTCCTCGACTACGATCTACGATGACTTCTGCTTCGTCGTCGTGAAGTGTGGCCATTGCCGAAACTCAACGCTCTTATATGGGCCCGCAGTTGGATAATTTGCTCGATCAACGCATTGTCGCTCCTGGCTCATGGTTCGCTTTCTCTGTCATTTGGTATTCGTTCCCGTGTCTCGCTTACCGCTGCCATTCGGGATGTGCCTGGTCGAGTCTCATGGATACAGTTCGTCAACGCCGTCAGGGCTTTCGAGTTGGATTCCGTCGCGGCGACTAGTGTCAGCTATGCCTCTGTCTGCAGGCTGTTCTTCCAAAGCGTCAGGACGAGCTGGTCTGAGAGCATGGGGATGGCTATTTCCTTCAAGTCGCGGTAGAACTGGAACGGCATTCGGTCTCCGATTTCCTCGCTCTCGAGCAATTTTCTCATTTTTATACCGTCGGAATTGGCCAGTCCTTTAATCAGCTCCCTTTTAATGCGTTCATAGCGTCCCGTCTCCGGCGGATCGACCACTATATCCTCCACCTGAGCTAGGATTGTTTCATCTAAGTTCGCGACAATGGTAAGGTACTTCAATTTGTGACTGGCGTTACGCGTAAACTTAAGGTACGTTTCAAACCTATGCGGCCAAATGTCTAGGTAGTTGATAAGGATTTTCTCGAGAGTACGATTTGTGCAAATTTATTGATCCGATTTAGTTTGTCAGGTTTTTCCATTCCGTTTGCAACGTGACAGATTTGCTTACCGGTGTTGACTAAACATATTAGTGTGGACTGTCCTTCAGTGTATTAGCTTGAAGTCGGAGTTTGATCTTGTTCTGTCTGGTGCTCTGAAATGATTATATAATCTCGTATAGAGATTGTGCGTTGTTAGCGACGTTGTACTGATACTTTGTAAGGAATGTGATTCGGAGTATTCCATCTTCGATTAGAGGAAAGTTGTTAGGGACTACGTCGAATTGATAATTTTTCTTGGGCATGGTCAGGTTGCAAATTTTATCGCTGGTGTGTTTGTCATTGCCCATTAGAAAACTCTTTAGGTTAGAGGTTTTGTCCTTTAGTGAGACTTCTTCCCTTATGAGGTTTATTACTACTCCACTATAGATGAGGAAGTGGATCCTCTTCATCTTCTCGTTGCAATAAATTTGCCAGTAATCTTTCAGTGGTGGTGCAATTGACTCTAGGTACGTTGCTTCTGGGTTCCTCTACTGTTTGGTTCACTTACATGCGATCTTTCCATTCCGTGTGAATGGAAAATTTCGAGAGTAACAGCTGTCGTTTGAGTGTCCGATCCGTAACACTTGGAACGTATTAGTTTCGTTCGTCCATTCGTTATTTACGTGTTCGAATCTTCATTGAGCTTCGTTCGGTTTGCGTGATGCCAGTGTTATCGCTGGTCACTGTGCTCCTTCTTCCTCTCTGATATATAGCTCCATTTCCGACGCGAGGTTCTGAGCTTTGGCCAGTGTATCTGGCTGACTAGGATAACTTATTGTCCGTTGTCTTCTTTCAGGTTCATGATGTATGCTTTTATTGCTTCGGTTTTCTCTTCTTTTGCAGCGATTTTGCTGCTTACAGGTTTCGAATGTTTGTTTGGAATAGCACAAATTAGTTCGTTTAATTGTTGTCTGAAGCGCATATTTTATGATGATATGCCTTCCCTGTGTCATTCTCTAGTCGTTCCAAGTTTGTCGTTGCAACTGGTCACTGTATTTGGGATTGAAACGTTTTGCCTTTGTGCCACGTATAGATCATCACGGTTTTCTATTCTAACGAAGTAGCTACTTCTTTTCTCACTTTCAATTATTTCCTTTATAAGAATTAATTTTAGAAGCAATAGTTTTTGATAGCATTGGCTTTTGGCGTACCTCACATACTTTATGAAGTCTTCTACACAAACGGTGTGTCTGCGTCACAAGGTTTCGACTTATACGTTGACAGCTTTTAATGGTATTTCGCCAGGGTTTTCCATAGAACTCGTAGAACCGTAGGTCTTCGATTTCTATGGCTTATAAAAGCCAGTTTGGTACACTACTTGGGCTCGCAGAATACTCGTGTCTTCAACTGGGATGACCGTAGTCCTTCGGTTGCCACACGTCCGTAAAGTTGGTTGAAAGTTTTCCCCTTGAGGATGATAAGTATCCTGGGAGGGATCGCCAAATTTGTCAAGTCGAAGACACGGGAAGCTTCCTGCGAACTTAAGTTCTCGATTCGGTGGTACAAACCGTATTCATCCCTTGTGCACAGTGTGTGGAAAATGTAACATCATAATTTTTAAATGCAAAGCTTCAGTTTGAAAAAAATTAATTT
Source organism: Bombus picipes (assembly GCA_014737485.1). Taxonomy (NCBI): domain Eukaryota; kingdom Metazoa; phylum Arthropoda; class Insecta; order Hymenoptera; family Apidae; genus Bombus; species Bombus picipes. The sequence continues at coordinate 446,830 of JACXIP010000067.1, forward strand.
AAAAAGTTCCGTCCACGTCATCCTCGCTATCTTCCAAGAGCACACGTACATGACGGAACCTCATAGCCACTTTTTTGAAGGTATGCAAATACAACTTATTTTTACATCAATTCATATTTCTTCAAGTATTCTATTTCTTTGAAGATCAAAAACAAATAAGAACACTAGTTACATCAGCCAACCTTCATACCGCGCTGAGTGCACTGGTTGTCGTCAGTTAGCTGCGAAGTCCGAGCAAGTCGGATCGCAGTACCCAAAAAAATACCACGCGTAGGACTTGCCAGCGAGTGTATCAAATTATACAGTGACATTTAGTAACAAAAGTGATAAATAGTGCACGTGTCATCCTCTCTATGAAAACAATCAAGAAAATAAGAGAAGAAAAGGAAATAGAAGACAACGGAAATAGTGACGGAAGCAATGAATCGGAACCCTGCATAAGCGAAAATGAAACAACCAACCAAAAGAAAGATCCTACTACTAAAATCGACCACGGACCTTCTTAGTTTCACAAGCTTGGCTTTCCAAAAGACGCGGAAACTCAAGCCTCCGCCAAACCTAATGAACAGGAACAAAAAGAAAGAAAGTAGAAGGTAAAAGCAGAGAAAAGAACACAATAGGAGACGCAAATCGCGAAAGACACGAAATCATGAACCCAACGGAATGCTTCCCATTAGCAGCAATACCAACAAGAAAGTGGCGAGCTACCTGCAAAAGCTGTCAACGAACAAATTGAAACCTTGTTAACGAAGAGACGACGTTGGTCAAATAGATTTCGTAAACAATGTCAGATACATCAGAAGCCAATGCTACGAAAACCATTATTTCTAAAATTGCTCTCTTACAAGAAAATAAGTGAAAAAAATAAGTAAGTGCGAAAAGAAGTATGTCCTTCCCTATGATGGGAAACTGTGAAGATATATAGGCCGTACAAAGGCAAAACCTTTCAATACCAAATACAGTAACCAGTTGCCACCTCAAACTTAGAACGACTAGACAAGGAAACACGGAAGGCGTACAATCATAGAATATGCGCTTCAGACAACAATTAAACGAATTAATTTATGTCATTCTAATCAAACGTTTAAAACCTGTAAGCAGAAGAATCGGTATAGAAGGAGAGAGAAACGACGCAAGTAAAACATATGTCATGAACCTCAAAGAAGACATCGGACAATAAGTTATCCCAAGTCGAGCAGATACACTGGTGAAAGCCAAGAACCTCGCATCGGAAATGGAGCTACGTATCAGAAAGAAACAAAGAGCACGGAGACCAGCCATAACACTGGCATCACGCAAACTGAACGAAGCCGGAAAAAAATCTGAATACATAAATAATCACCCTCCCAATGGACGAACGAAACTAATGTGTTCCAAGTGTTTATGGATCGGACACTCAACCGAGAGCTGTTATTCTCGAAATTTTCCATTCACCCACCATGGAAAGATCTCAGCTCGAGTGACCCAAACAATAGAGGAATTCAGAAGCAACATATTTAGAGTCAACTGCATCACCACCGAAAGATTACTGTCAATTGTATTGCAACGAGGGGATGGAGAGGAGCCTTGTTCCTCATCGATATCGGAACAGGAATAAACCTCATAAAAAAAAGCGCCACCAAACGACAAAACCTGTTTCCCAAACAGTTTCCTAATGGACAGTGACGAACTCGTCAGCAACAAAATTTGCAATCTGACCATGCTAAAAGAAAGCTATCAATTCAACGTAGTCTCTAACCACTTTCGCCTAATCGAAGATGGAATACTCTGAATTCCATTCCTTACAAAGTATCAGTATAACGTCACTAACAACAAACTAACTCTACACGAGATTACATTATCATTTCAAAACATCGGATAGGACCTGGTCAAACTCCGACTTCAACCCAATACGTCAAAGGAAACTTCCGTGAAAGAGGTGGTGAACGTGATAGCACTACGGAGACCTCCATTGCCGCAAATTAGGAGCGTTTGTGCAATGGAAAGAGCGAGCGAGCAAATACCCGCGTCGAATGCCGCAGACAGGGTTGACGCAGTGCAACGACACCTAATGCCGTTTTGGCCGCATAGGGTGGCGCTGTGGTACGTCACGTTAGCAACGTACTTTAAGTTCGCTCGTAGCGCGACTGACGAGCTGAAGTATTCTATTACTATCGGGAACCTAGATGAAACAATCCTGGCTCAAGTGAAGGATATAGTGGTCGATCAGCCGGAGACGGGACGCTAGAAACGAATTAAAAGCGAGCTGGTTAAACTACTGGCCGATTCCAACGGTACAGAAATGAAAAAACTGCTCGATACCGAGGAAATCGGAAACTGGATGTCGTCCCAATATTACCGTGACCCGAAAAAACTAGCCCTTATGGTCTCAGTCGAGTTCGTCCTGGCGCTTTGGAAGATCCACCTGCCGGCAGACGTACAGTTAGTCCTAGCCGCCGCGACGGATTCCAAGCCGAAAGTCCTGACAGACAGCTGGCGGACAGGGTCCATTAGACTCGAACGGGCACATCCCGAATTGCAGCGGTCAGCAAGCTACGCGAACGAATACAAAACGGTAGAGCAAGCGAACGATAGATTGGGCGCAACAATGCGTTGAACGAACAAATTATTCAACTGCGGGCGCAAATAAGCACGCTGAGTTTCGACAATGGCCGCTCTCTACGGCGAAGAAGCAGGAGTCGTCGTAGATCGTATTCGAGAGAAAGACTGCGGCAGCCCGGCCTCTGCTACCACCACGCGACGTTCCAAGACCACGCAAAGAAGTGTCGCTGCCCATGCACCTGGAGTCACGGAAACAGCCGTCCGTGAACGCGACGCACGAAGACGGTTCTGTATCTCGCCGTATATTCGTCACAGACAAGGGTTCCAGGATTCCCTTCCTTATGGACACAGGCGCTGATATATGTGTGCACTAGCAAAGCAGATCACGCGCACTCTCGATCAGAAACGAGTAGGAACTGTTCGCGGCCAACGGGAAGCAAATCGCGACATACGGCACCATTGTGATTAACCTGAACCTGTCGCTCAGGCGAGCTTTCAAATGGCGTTTTGTTCTAGCTGATAATCAAACGCCCATCGTTGACATTGACTTTTTGAGCTACTATGGGTTGCTCGTGGACTCGCGAGACAAACGACTGCTTTACACGACAACACAATTGTCATCAATGGGATACGCGGCCAAGTCCCCGTAACATCGATAAAGACGATAATCGGCGAAAAAACCTACTATCAAGTCCGGGAAAAATTCTTGGATCTAACACGGCTGTCCGTTTTCGGAAGAAGTACACCACGGCGCGGTCTGGAACAACACGTGAAGACGACGTCAGGATCTCCGGTCAACTGCAAACCTCAATGACGTCTCGCCCCCGACCAGTTCAACAGATGAAAGTGGAATTCCAGATGATGATAGTCCATAGCGAAGTGTCCATAGGCATCACCGTTGCATGTCGTTCCCAAAAAAGACGGAGGCCTACAATCTGTGGCGACTACCGAGCGCTGAACGCCCATAATATATCCGATAGGTATTTGCCGCCGCACATCGAAGATTCCTCATAGCAACTACATGGCATGCGCATCTTCTCGAAAATCGGTCTCGTCCGCGTGTATCACGAAATTCCAATAGCGCGCGAGGACGTCGAAAAACAGCGCTCACGACTACTTTTTAGATTGTTCGCTGCAATTCATACCATGTTCGGATTTCGAAATGTGGCACAAACATATCGAAGGTTCGTCGATAAAATCATACGCGGATTAGATTTCGTTCACGCGTACGTCGACGACTTTCTGATCGCTTCGGAAGACGAAGGACAACACCGCGAACACTTACGAACTTCGTTTAAACGCTTAGACGAGCACGGCGTAGTGATAAATCCCGCGAAATCTGAATGTGACGTGAGCGAAATAACATTTTTAGAATATAGTGTAACCGCCGACCGCCAGCCGAACCATGTTGACGCCATTATCTGCGAAGGTACCTCAAAATGATCAACTTCTACCGACGTTTCATACAGGAGCACGCAGCAAATCTACAACCATTCAACGACCTGTTAAAAGGTGCGAAAGAAGGCGACGCGTCCATCGAATGGTCGCCCGGCGCAGCGAAAGTGTAGCGCGTAAGACAGACTTTGCGATTTATAGAGATCGCAAACACCTTACATACGCATTCAATCAAAATCTCGATAAGTGTTTGCCGCGACAATTCCATCACCATGACTATAGTGGACAATTCACGACCAACATCCGGTATATAAAGGGGCTAGATAACACTGTAGCCGACACTATATATCAGATCGAAGCGATAGGGAAATCAGTAGAACACCGAACTTTAATAGCCGCGCCAGAGATCGTTGCCGAATCACACGAAATTGTCAACGAGAGAACCTGGACCGTATAAGAGCAAGAGAGCAACCCGTAATAACCGACACACCCGTCAACCCAAATGACAAAATTGCAATGGACATATTCGGATCTCTCAGAAAAACCAAACAAGGTACCAATTTATCCTGTCTATCCAAGACCAATTGTCCAAATACCTCATTCTCTCCCTTTAAAAGGCCAAACAGCCAAGTCGATCATTAACGGAATTTTGGATCACTACGCGTACATACGATAAATACATTTGAACAAACGTTCGAGATCCGATACATAGAAACTACCATCTTTCCACTCGCGATCTAACGAACATATGCTGTGGTAAAAGACCTGTGGCAGCACTCGACAACAAATTCCGCCACTCGACACTAACTTCAACCGGACGACGGTGGCGCAGTGGTTGGCGCCTTATGGTACGAACGTTCGGGACCCAGGTTCGAATCTCAGCGCCCGTAATCCTATTTTTCTTTCACGCATCTAAATTAGAAGAAAAATAGCAGTACCCCAGCAGCGACATCTGCAGCCAGCATCTCCAATCATCACGGACATCATATACACCTCAGACCTTATTCGAACTTGCACAACCGAGCGACAAAACAACTGGAATAAAAACCTAAGTCTGATATGTATGGGAATAATACTTCAGTACACGAAACGATGGGACATATACCCCATTTGAACGTACATTTGGACAACAAGCTGACATGCCATTCTCAATATCAACTATAGCCAGCCTAATTAAAAAATAATTGTTTAACCTCTGGAAAAATTGACATAAAGCATATATAGCGAAAGCAAGACAAATAACCGAATGGAACAAAAGGCGATATCAAAGCGATCAGACACGAAAAGTTATTGAAACATAACGAGTACATAGTTCACTGACGAGACCACGAATGGCTGGGACCAGCAGAAATTCTTTTATCCAATCGACCCACTTATTTTATTAAATATCAAACGCAAATAATCCATGGCAACAGATTACAACTTTACTATCCAGAAAGAAGGCCATAATATTGACAATTTCGACCCTTGAATACATCTGTGGCAATCTAGTAGACAGTCACTCTCCAAAACACAACCGACAACGAAGATAAATGGACCATTCAACCTAGACAAACCAATCGATAGTCCACACTAAACCATCATTCAGTCGATATCTACCTTGCGGACCCGACAGTTCAAAAAATGTCTGTAATGGATAATCTTGTCGGTGCCTTAGGACTTCCTTACAAATGGATAAATCACGCTAACAGGTGACACAGACTCAATGTATTTTGCATGTAATTATATACGATCGAGTTTTGTACGCGATAATTGATCGCCGTGGAGTCTCGATTTTCGACCAATTACGGAGAAAATACTGCACATCGTTCTTTGCGATCATTAAGTTACTACAACAGCACTTCATAATGAACACTCAATACATTCATAAAGAACTCTAGCGTGAGTCGAAATAATAAGTCAATATATTATAATAATAATAAGTTAAGTTCCTTCATTGACAAAGATGGCATAATAATGGTTGAAGATGATTAATGTACGCGAAGCTGCCATCTCACACAGCTAATTATTCAAACAAAACACAAATCACAGAAACCGTTGGGATGTTTACTGTCGCGTGCCGCTACAAATATTTCTTTTAAGGAGAGCTATAGAATTACTCCATACCTCTGTTAGGTAAAAACGTTCGTCCCCTGACCGCGGCTACGTTTGGCGACTGGTTGTCGCCTCGAGCCCAAGCTCATTATCATAAATCTCGCACAAATACAATCGGTTTGAATGGCGACGATTGTTTAATTACACCTGAGGTAGAATACGGTGTCAATGGATTTTCCCGAAGTTCCAGAGGGAAGGCTCCGATGTCCTTCCATCTCCGACATATATTATCTGAATATGTATCATATATAATATATGTCGGAGATGAAAGGACATCGAGGCCTTTCTTTTGGAATGTTTGGGAAGGTCTCCAATATTTTAGTCCAGACTTGTATTATAGCTACATCTCAATAATAAAACTGAGAAATAGTTGTAATGTTATGGAGGCCCGAGGTTTGTGGGCTTGAGAAACATGTACCTAGCACAGGTATGGAATAATTATATAACTCTCCTTAAAAACAAAGATTGACCCGAGAGGTACGGAGAGGAGTATATAAGGACAGTTCCATTTGGATTGCGATTCAGTTCATTCTGATAAATTCTACTTGTACGTTCAGTCATACTAGAATCGTGTGTCACATCGCATTCGTTATCCCGTTTACCGTGGATTCGTTATCGAACCTAATGTTCTATCGCCGCTATTACTTGTTAACTTGTTGCCGGTTTAAAAGACACTATAAAATGTAAACGAAATTGAAAATGTTCAAATGTATTGACTTGTGAAGTATGCTACGAAAAGATTCATACAATAATTCTCATTTCGTATACGTTAAAAGAATTTTGCAAATTCTGTGATATGGCAAAACATCAACCAGATTTAATTTTGTGTAGAAAACAACCGGGAGCTGGTAATATTTATACATGCACTAGGTTAAATTGCAATTTTGAATTTTAGGTTAAGTTTGCTTTATTAGTTTTAAGAGTACTATACTTTTTTATGAAATTCTTACTTAAAGACAAAAATTATTTTATTACTGTTATATTTAAATAAATATTTAATTGCTACAGATTTTAACTCTGATATATTTTCATATATTATATATATATATATATATATATATTAGTGACATTGTTACATAAACAAACAACAAACTTCCTTAATAAATAATTAGATCTGTTTGTGCCTTCATTATTAATGGATTATATAACAGTAATTTTGCAAAATATATGTGTCAAAATTCTTGTATAGATATATGTATCTGTATACAAATTTTTACCTTAACTTCTATAAAATTAACCTTCTATTTACATTGTACTCCATTTACTTAGAAATTTATGAAATGAGGAAGTAAAATTACAATTATTGGGTAAATAGATTTATATATAAAAACATTACCAATATCGTATAATTGCTATATGATAATAATGACATCATGTATACATATATAATTAAAATAGTCCATTATTGAACCTTTTATGATGAAAATCGAATTTTTTATTTTCAGCAATAGGGAGGTTATGCGAGAAATGTGCCAGTACATGTGTAATTTGTGATTCTTATGTAAGACCTTGTACTATGGTTCGGATTTCTGATGAATGCAATTATGGATCTTATCAAGGCAGATGTGTTATCTGTGGTAGACCTGGCGTGTCTGATGCCTATTATTGCAAAGAATGTACAATCCAAGAGAAAGATGTAAGTTTTTAAAAAAGTAATTTAATATGTGTTTCTTAATATATTACATTCATTATTTTTGAGTATAAAATTATGAAATTTGATTTATTAAAAGGTCAGATTGTTAACTATTATGATTTGTATCTTTGTTATTTTTGATCTCATGTCATACTTCAAAGCTGGTTTACGATATTACTTAACTTTTTATATATTCCCATAAGAAAAGCCGAATAGTAAAAGATTTAAAGAAATACAAGATTTAAGAATTGATTATGATTAAATAGATTGATTAAATGAATGCTTTTAATGTATCTATTTTATAGACTTTGTATGTAATACTTTATTTACTTTGTTATAATGAAAATAAAGTAAAAGTAAGGAACGAAGAAACTTTAAAAATGATTATATTAGTTTAATTATAGTCTGGGAAACATCTTATATTATAATGGAAATTATTTTAAAGAACTACATTGATAAAATAAAATTTCTTCGCATATAAACTTCCTTATTTAGAACTGCAATTTCATTTGAATACAATATATGTATATCAATTATTATATCTATCTATAAATTTATTTATAAGTAGCATGAGCTTTGTAAGATTCTTTAAACAGAAGTACCTTATTTTGTCACCTATATTACAAAAGTAGTTAGTTTCATGTAGGTTTACATTCAAAAGGACTTAAATTAATTCTTGTTTCATGTCCTATGGGAGATAAATGGAGATAAATTCAAGCACACATAAAGACTTTGTAGGAAGAGTAAATTCCATTTTTGTAATTTTTAATAAACTGTTTAATAGAATCATTCATTTTACCATAACTTTATGATCATATTTACAAGCATTTTAATTAACTTGAAAGCATATTGAAGTCAGTGAATTTGAACAGAAATAATTTTATAATATTTCAAAATCTTCAGAACTTATATATATATATATATTTTTATTTTATTTAAAACAAGAAAGGCAACAAAAGGAATTCAATAATATTGTTCACGATTTTTCATGATGAATGGAAAACATTTAAACAACTTTTTTAAAGAAAAATTTATAAATTTAATGCTCGAATCTTTTAAAAGTATAGTTTATTCCTCTGGCCCCATGCGGGCTGGAAATACAATAAATCTATCTATATTGAATAATGTTTAAATTCGAAATGCACATTGATCAACCTGATTGATATAATTATAATAAATGTATAGTTCATTTCTCATATTTTGTAATTTATAAAATTTTTAATAAAAGCAATTTGTTAATGTTATATGTATAATGTTTCTATATATTTGAGATTAAATATTTATGTTTTATACCCCAGCATAAACCCAATATCTTTGTAGCCAGAATTCTTATCTTTTTTTTAATTAGCTATAAATTATACATTAATATACAGACATTTATGATATATATTATAATTTAACATTCATATTCTTTAGCAAGCAGAGGGAGATAGTGAGAAAGGAAGAGGTAGAGAGAAAAAGGGAGAAATATTTACATAATTTTCTTGTTTATGTATTTAATAAATACTTCAATTCACAATTTCCATTTTAAATAGTATGTTGGATTTACATCTAAATCTTGTTTAAAGCACGTTATCAATTCTTTTTCTATGACAATGTCAATCGAATAGAGATTGTGCGTCACTACTATACTATGTATTGTGTACTCCGGTAATANATAGAGTGCTACAGTTTAATTCATTTAGATAAGTATTTTCATAAAATAGATATGAAAAAATATCTCAATAAAATCAGAAGTTATAGACAGTTACAGCATATCAAGGAAGACAGAATGTGCTGACATTTATATATATATATATATATATATATATATAGATATGTGACTTATCATGTGTAGGAATAGACTAAGATTTGAAATTTGGTTTGTTGCAGCGTGATGGTTGTCCAAAGATCGTAAATCTTGGGAGTTCAAAGACTGATCTATTTTATGAAAGGAAAAAATATGGATTCAAAAGAAGATAAGGACTGGTACCAACAATTTTTGATGTGTACAAAATGTTTCTAATGTTGCAAATAAACAACTTTTTTTATAAAATTGTAATAATATCTATTTTTTAAGTTAAAAACTTAATTTCAAATTCGCGATCATACAATCTTTTTGTTACAAAATGTGTGTATGAATTAACGTTTTTGTAAGTTGTAAAGAAATTTAAAATGGAGGAATAAATTGTAATCGTGCGTAGAGAAGCGTTGCACTTCTTCTTCTACATAAATGTTATCTTGCAAAATAATATAAGTATTATTTAATAATATAAGTATAATAAAATAATACCGTGTTTTGAAAAATGAATACCAACACTCTTTGACAATTTCGAAAATCATTATTTTAATTGAATATTTAGTTCATAATTTAATTTATAAAATTAGATTTGTAATAGAATTGCCACTCCACCAAAAATCCACACATAAGTAGGACCTCGCGATCGTGTTTTATACACAGAACATTTATACATATTCTTTAAATCTTGTTTGTCCTGTGTAGTCGCCTAATATACATTATTGGTAATATTGGAACCAATTCTTTAAATCGAGAGTCCATGATACATTCTGTTGATGCTGTAAAGTTTTAGTGAAAAATCTATTATTACTACTCAGGAATAAAATTTATAGAAATTGTAACTGAATTTTGTTAACGATGAAAACTAGTGAGTTTATTTAAATAAATGTACTTGAAATAAAATATTAAAAATATTTAAAGATACAGTTAAGATATCTTTATTTATTAATACTTTAAAATATTTGCATATAGACATGTATACATGTATATACGTCGGGTGATTAGGGTTAGGGCCGTGTAACGAATCTTCGTTTGGGTCAGACATTGTTGTTATGCAATAGAGAAGATATTTATTAGTACAAATATGATTATTACAGAATTTGACAAGTAACCGTGGTAATTAGATACTCGAGATGCTAAAGACAAGGATCCTAGGTTCAATAACGAATCCGCGGTCAGCGGGATAACAAAATGCGCTTTCTTCCAAAGTCCAAGTTGTACTCAACTTGCTTGTCTACGGTACAAGTATTACTAGACTATACTCTTTGTTAAAACGTGCAATATCCACCCAGATTAAAAGCGCTAAGTAACTCGCTAATACGACCTTTTTCCGCCGTGATGATGCAGAGGAAAACCATGATGGAGTGTGTCTAAGGACACGAGATCATCGGATTCGTCGAGGAAAGTCTTCGTTCGGAAAGTAAGGGAAATGGACATTCCTGTTAATTGGTTAATTTCTATGTTGGGGGTTAAAGAAGGATGCTAACCGCTCTTGAGAGAAAGTTACTAGCGGGGAGCGTCGTTCCTGAGGAAAGCAGATTTCCCGTATCTTCCCCTAGTAGGTGGTAGATTTAGGGATCCAGGTAATTAAATAATACAGATACGCTGATTATTAGATCATCGAAGTTAAATGGATAGGACTGACACCAAAGAAAATAGTTTTTCGAATATACATATATGTGTAAATTTAATATATAACTTAAAAATTTATTATAATTATATAAATTTGTTTAAACATGTTTTGAATGAGAACAAACCACATTTTACTAAACAGAAAATTACTCTACAGAAAGTGTTGTTTGAAAAAATTGCCGAAAATCATTGCTAATACCATATCTAATTACATTAATAATTACTTACCTCTGAACGTTATACATAAATTTCGTGATCTTTATGACTGATTCTAGTATACCCTGTGTACAATATAACGGACCTTACATTTTATAATTAGTGTTTCCTATCAATATTATCTACCTATTGGCTGAAGTTCCACTTATTTAGTAAATTAAGGACAATGATAGGTGTCTCAGAATTTTCTTAGATTTTTTTAAAGCAAAAATCAGTAAGAAATTAGGCAAGTTACAGAAAGACCTGTAATGCCGACCGCGTTAGTGGAATACCGACGTTAGTGAAATATCATATTACCGACGGAGGGTTAAAGAATATAATTAGTACATGTTAGCTTAATTAAAAGTGCATATTTTCTCTTGTTTTTTCAAATTATACAATTGTTTATTACCTGAGGCATTATTGGTTCATGAGGATCAGGACTGGGTTCCGCACTAATGAACAATCGATAATCATCATGTGGATTCTCCGAGCACTGTCCATTTATTTTTCAAATGTAGGCTACCATTTACTCACCAAATGGACATTTTGCAAAATTACCCAGTGGTCTTCGTTCGCGGAAAGTTCTGTGGCTTCTTGCGCTATGGGTTCTTGATCTTGATCCAGCGACACATTATGGAAATTTCTTCCTCCAAAAGTGAAACACAATTGCATTCCCAGTTTTTCAGTGTCCCGAACGTACATATTCGATGTGATTACGTTGATTTTCGTAACATGTTTTTGTATAATTCATTAGGTATCTATAATTCTTAATTTTAATTGTCTTCGATTCACGTTATAAACTGGTAAACGAAAGATATGTCATCGAAAGCAACAGAGTATCGGAAATGAGAAGAGTAAGAAGGTATTACAATTATATTGCATTAAAGAAAAATTATTAAATGTTGCGCAGTTTGGTTTATAGCTTATTGGTTGTTCAGGGTATGCAAGAATTATATCTCATGACTTTGGTAGATGATCCCACACCTTCAGATTGGCGCAGATTTATTAAAGAAAGATACCGTACAATAGAATTCCAAAGCTAAATTTTTTGTATGGCATCGTGTAATGGATATCTAATGAATCACGTAATATCTGCAATGAACCATGGGTCGCAAATGAACCGTTCTTTGGAAAATGACCTTAAAATTCCATTAGTTCTTATATTGAAATTACATTAGAAAATGTTTACATTTCCCAGTTAGATAAAAACTAAGTAATGCTATATTAATGAACAAACAGAAAGCTATTCCTTTGAATGTATGATAATCTACGCTAAATAGGACGAAGCATCTAACTTTATCATTTCGAACTATTACAAAATTACTTACTTTATGGAAAAATCTTTCGCATAAAAATTGCATAGCGTTGAAGAAAATATGATTTGGTAGATGGAACTGCAGAAACGTTAACTACTCTTCGATTTCGCTGTTTTTGAATATGTTGTAGAAATCGATATTTCAAATAACCTTTTCCTATATAAGAAGTGAATTCGCTCAGTTTCCGGGATATTCGCACAAAACTACCGATGTCACTGCAGTGAATTCTGCGTCTGCAGTTGTGCAGCCATGATAACGTATGCGTTAGTTTGGTTGCCGATTGCCGATCACTTATCTTCTCTTTGAAAACGAGGGTCGAACGAATTCAAAGGCTTCGTGCACAACGTACACGTGCGAGGCTGCAAGAGTCTGTTATAACTGGTAACTTATAACTCAACTAAAAGCGAATATCATCAATATATTAAGTTCAAATATTAAATAATTAAATAACTGTCAATACACAGAAGATAAGAGACCGGCGACTGGCAACCAGACCGACGCATACGATGTCAGAGATGAACATCTATAGGCAGAAATACTCTATAATTGAGCCGGTAGCTTCTTGCCAATATATTGAAAATTAAACAAGCTCACTCCCTATATACAGTATGCTATAAAGGTAAAAGTTGTTCAAAATATTTCTATAACATATCCAAAAATCATAGAAATTCGAGGGTAGATAACGTTTCTACAGTTTCGCCCTATATAGCGTTATGTAATATCAAAAAGTTGCGTAGGCTGCCGTGATGAATAAGTATTCCTTATTGCTTATTTTTATTTTTATGATCGTTGTTTCAAGGATTTTGAAACTTGTTATTTTGTCAATTAGAATTGTTTTGTATTTTATAGGGTTTTTTATGAGGATTGCTGTTCCTCCTCCTTGGGTGGCGTTAGGTCTGTCGTGTCTTATCATGGAGTAGTTTTTGAAGTGTACTTTGTATCTTTTGCTCAATTTTGATTCTGAGATAAGTACGATGTCGAGGGTTTCTTTATTTATTAGGGTTAGCATACTGTATCTTTTTTGGTTTGAAATTATTGAGTTGGCGTGACTTCTTTTAGTTTTAAAACGCGCAACAATTTATTTGTACGTCTATGAGAGAATGATATAATGCATGGTAATAGTTGTGTAATACTAAAATATTTTTCTTTCTCGATGCTTCGATTTTAGATTATTAAAAATAGATTGTCAAGAAAAGTAAAAATATTGGAAAAATAAAAAAAGCCAACACCACACGGAGTTCCCAGGCGGTCACCCATCCAAGTACTATCCGTGCCCAGCGCTGCTTGACTTTCGTGATCGGACGAGAACGAGTATTTTCAACGCGGTATGAGCGTTGACTGAAGTAACTAGTTTTTATATTTGTCTTTGATGTGCAAAAAATAGAATATTGAAAGAAACAAGTGCGTACAAAAATGAGAATGATATAATGTATGGTAATACTCGCGTAATATTAAAACATTTCTCCTTCTCGATGCTTCGATTATAGATTATTAAAAACAGATTGTCAAGAAAAGTAAAAAATATTGGAAAAATGAAAAAAAGCCAACACCACACGGAGTTCCCAGGCGGTCACCCATCCAAGTACTATCCGTGCCCAGCGCTGCTTGACTTTCGTGATCGGACGAGAACGAGTATTTTCAACGCGGTATGAGCGTTGGCTGAAGTAATTAGTTTTTTTATCTGTCTTTGATGTGCAAAAAATAGAATATTTAAAGAAACAAATGCGTACAAAAATGAGAATGATATAATGTATGGTAATACTCGCGTAATACTAAAACATTGCAATTTCTTGATGCTTAGAATATAGACTATTAAAAATTGATTATTGAGGAAGCCGAATGGATTTTTTAGGATAATCTAATTTTTTGTGCAAAAGGAGATTAGGGGATTACTTATGACTCTTTCGAATATTTTGCTTATGTTGGGTAGGAGACTTATATGTCGCAGGTTATATCTATATTGAGGGCGGCTACGACCCTTCCTAGTCCACCAACCTTCGTTTATCCAATGAGAAGCAATGTATACTGCCCTCACTTTCCTGACCAAAAATGTCATGAAAAATCCTATGGTCCCGTGCGCTAGACACACCCATCACTAGCTTTCCTACGACACAGCATCGTCACTGTACCTTACTTCTCCTACGACTTCAGGAGGGTCAAGTCAACGACTTCTTCTACACCGCTAGAAAAGTCAACCACAAAGTACAGAATCTAACGTCTAATGTACTAAACTCAATTGTAAGAGCCAAGCTCTTGTGTGCATACCGATCTTACCTTCGAACGACAAGTCGTTATCTATTTGTAACTGCTCAACAGTGTAATTTAAGTGTTGAAAATATATATTATAATTCTGTGAATCACAGTGTTATACTAACTGAGTCACCCCTATTATCTTAACGGAAATCAGGGGATCGATCAACTCGTGGTGTCGATTATCACAATCGTAACGGGAATTTACGACTCCCGTTGACGTCTCTCCTCGCAATTGCGTCTCCCCGCGATTGGTCGAAAATACATGGTCTTTCGAGCCGGATTACGTGTCTGTGAAAAGTGCACTTACCAGTGACCGTACAGCGCCACGTGTATCCAACAATCCAGCCGCGGAAGCGTTATCATCGCAACGAAGTTAGTGACCTCAGAAGCGTCATCTTCGAACAAGCATAACCCATTGGCCGAGGAACGCAACCACGCAACCTCCCGCTGCAGCTGGACAATAAAGCTTTCAACCGCTTTAATCACACTGTAACGAGTAGCAACCGACTTTCGGACCAACGTCCAGGTAAGATCGTTTAATTTATTCGCATAACAATGACCAACGCTGAACAGCTCACCATACTGCGGCGGAGACGAAGCGCCTTAGTCCGCCGATTTGCAATCCTGGAGCATATACTCGACAAGTACGAAGAAAACGGACAGGGGACTACCTAATATCTTGCCGCAAATCTGTCCACGAGATTTGGAGGAAGATAACCGAGGTTCAATACGAATTAGAGGCGTTAGATGAGGAGGAAGCTGATCATGCAGAATCTTCAATGAAAGAGTACAATAAGATTGACATGCGGATCCTAGACCTCCTGGACCAACGACCATCTACTCCGTCGAATCCCAAATGCAGCGGTAACTTGTTTAATCATTTCCAGGGAACCAACAATGACTTAAATAAAACCAGCAACGCTGTTCAAACTCCGCCGACGGAGAAGATCGCATCGATTCGAAAGCCGATCTCGTCGTACGATATGCGGAGCTCATTGACGCGGCTTAATCGCGACCTGACGACGACCATGTTAACATCGTCAGCATCGCAACAATCTGATTCAACGCAACGAAACGCCTTGAATCAGCCAACAGTCCAAGATACTCTGGACCAGAAGGAACTCAATCCCGTCCAGGACAACAGCGGTCATACCCCGCCGAAGGAAAA
The DNA here is from genome assembly GCA_014737485.1 of Bombus picipes. Taxonomy (NCBI): domain Eukaryota; kingdom Metazoa; phylum Arthropoda; class Insecta; order Hymenoptera; family Apidae; genus Bombus; species Bombus picipes. The sequence continues at coordinate 462,837 of JACXIP010000067.1, forward strand.
TATCGCGTCGAATCTAGCGATGATACTGTGACATCAACCTCATCTCAAACATAACATATCGACCCCGAGCTTTACACTCCTTTGGACACATCACCACCGTATAACCATATAACAGGTTCTAACCAGGTTATAACCATATAACGTAATACGTTATAACGTTATACCATATAACGTTATACGTTAATACGTTATAACTTATAACGTTATGCCATAAAACGGTATACCATATAAAGTTATACCATATAACGTAATACGTTATAACGTTATACCATATAACGTTATACTATATAAAGAAATACGTTATAACGTTATACTATATAACGTAATACGTTATAATGTTATACAATATAACGTTATGCTATATAACGTAAAACGTTATAACATTATACCACACAACGTTATACTATATAATGTTATACTATATAACGTAATACGATATAACGTCATACCATATAACGTAATACGTTATATCGTTATGCCATATACCGTAATACGTCATATCGTTATACTATATAACGTAATACGTTATGACGTTATACCATATAACGTTACACTATCTAACGCAGTGCGTTATAACGTTATACCATATAACGTTATACTATATAACGTAATACGTTACAATGTTATACCATGTAACGTTATACGTCAAAACGTCATAACTTATAACGTAATAGGTTATAACGTTATACCATATATCATAATACGTTATAACGTTTTACTATATCATGTAATACGATATAACATTATACCATATAACGTTATACTATGTAACGTAATACGTCATAACGTTATTCTATATAACATAATACGTTATAACGTTATACTATATAACGTAATACTATATAACGTAATAACTTATAAAGATATACCATATAATGTTATACGTTATAACGTTATACCACGTAACGTAATACTATATAACGTACTATGTCATAACGTCATACTATATCATGTAATACGATATAACGTTTTATCATATAACGTTATAGCATATAACGTTATAATATATAACGTTATGCTATATAACGTAATACGTTATAAAGTTATACTATATAGCGTAATACGTTATAACGATATACCACATAACGTTATACTATATAACGTAATACTTCATAACGTTATTCTATATAACATAATACGTTATAACGTTATACTATATAACGTACTACGTCATAACGTTATACTATATAACATAATACGTTATAATGTCATACTATATAACATAATACGTTATAATGTTGTACTATATAACGTAATAAGTTATAATGTTATACCATATCACTTTATACTATATAACGTTATACCAAATAACATAATACTATAAAACGTAATACGTTATATCCTTTTACCATACAACGTTATACTATATAAAATAATACGTTATAAAGTTATACTATATAACGCAATACGTTACAACATTATACCATATAACATTATACTATATAACGTAATACGTTATGACGTTATACCATTTAACGAAATACGTTATAACGTTATACCATATATCGTTATACCATATAACGTTATACTGTATAACGTAATACGTTATAACGTTATACCATATAACGTAATACTACATAACGTAATACGTCATATCGTTATACTATATAACGATATACGTTAGAACATTACGTCATATAACGTTATACTATATAACGTAATACCTTATAACGTTACACCATATAACGAAATACGTTATAACGTTATACCTTACAATGTTATACTATATATCGTAATACGTAATAACGTTATACCATATAACGTTATACTATATAACGTAATACGTTGAAACGTTACACTATATAACGAAATACGTTATAACGTTATACCA
>JACXIP010000068.1:0-11523 GCA_014737485.1 Bombus picipes
AAAAATACCAGCTTGCCTAAATTTGTACAGAGCGTTGCGTCTCTAAGATCAACTTTATCGGCTCCGAAACGACTAGGAAACGATCGGTAGATATTAAAATAGCCCGCTCCCCTTCCCGTTCCAGCTTTCCACTCACTTTGAAGTTAAAGTTATACAGAGAATTGCTTTCAATTGGAAGAGAAAGAAGGCTAAATAGCAAAGTCGAGAACATATTGGATTCAACGGATATATCTGTTATCCGTATGTCAGTACGTAAGTGATCGCTCTTGGCTTTCTCGCGTCACAGATTTCCGAGGGTTTCGTCGTTTTTTCATCAGCATCGTTAGTCAGTTTTCTCATGCGAAGTATATTCACGTATTAAGATTGCTATGAAGTGATATATCCGATGACATATCCGATTTCGTTGCGAGTTTCAATTGCAATTTTCTGAAACTTGCCTTTATGAAAATGATCATTTTATATATCGTTCCTAGGCCTAAGAACTTTCTGCCTGCTGCGAAATTTTCCTTCTTTCATAATTTTCTTTCTTTACGCCTCTTCTTTAGCATTCAGTGAAATAAGATTTGTTTCAAATCGAACGTTTTACATGTTACACAACCCCAATACGTGCATCAAGTATGTACGTACATGTTTGAAAGCTATCGCTGCTGAAAAGTGACAATGTTCGTTTCGTCCGTAAATGCTGGATACTGGGTATCCATGTAGAACCTCTCAATGTTCGTTACATCGTAAATATAAATACGTTGTCTATTGGCACAGGCTCTGATAACAACTCTGAAACGTTTAACATACACCCAGCTGTAATATTATGAGAAACGTTGTAAGTATAAGAATATATATGTAACCGATTGCGTTGAACACATTCCAATTATAATATAACGAAAAGTGCAATAATGTATAGTACGAAGCACTGTAATAACGATAAATGTACAGGCTGACCTGCATAGCAGCTTATGGGTGCGCTACGTGAATGCCATGGGCAGGTTAATTGCACTGATATTCAGAGATGGTTCCATGGGTGGCCTGACCGAATCGCTCCATTCTTTACCTCGCAATATCATGTAGAACAAGTATATTATGTTCTATCGGTAGAACTAGCATCAGGGGCACTGTTTAAACACGAAACACGTAACTGCGATTCAAAATTTCAAATACGTTACGTTATTATGTTCCGTCTTGTTAGGATGTTAAACTTTTAATAAAAAATAAATTCTTTATACACTAATTACTTATATGTGTACTCAATAAATAACGTGTGTGTGTGTCTATTTATCAACTTGTTTAGGCGGTTCCTAGGTCGTTTGCAGCCGCCTTGCTCGGTCCGATCTTCTCCCGGATGCCATACTCTCCGGTGGATGTATCTCCTTTTGAGCGCTAGCGCCCGGAGTTCACACGGTGGGGATGCGGCTAGAGCGGTCGCCGACGTGTGGGACATCGTCCGGTATCCCCTAATGATTCTGATGGCGGTTACCCTGTGTAGCCTCCTCAAGAGTAGGATGCTGCGGCGACTCGCCATCAGGTCGTCCGCTCATACCGGGGCCCCGTACATCACTCGGGACCGAACGACGCCCTCGTAGAGTCGGCGCACCGGGTCTCCCGCCCCGCCGATGTTCGGTAACAGGCCACACAGGGCATTAGCGGCTGCCGACACTTTCGAAATCAGGGCGTCGAAGTGTGGCTCGAGCGTCCACTGGCTGTCGATGGCGAAACCCACGTATTTCATCTGCGATTTCATCCGGAAGGTTTCGGCTGCCATGTTTATGCATAGGCCGGGCGGTGGTGTTCCTCGCCTCTTCTTGTCATAGAACCAGATGGCCTCCGACTTCGCAGGAGAGAACCTCAGGACCAATCCGCGCACAGCGCACGTCGCGCAGGCCGTTGCGATTTCGCCGATGCGCAGCGTCTTCGTGCCAGCCATGACCCCCGACCAGGACCAGGGTGCCATCCGCATAACACACCATGACCACGCCTGGAGGCAGCGGGCATAGCAGTACCTCGTCGTACGCAATATTCCATGGGATCGGTTCCAATACCGAACCTCACGGGACTCGACGGGTCGCCTTTCCTCCCCTTCCTTCCTGGTGTAGCGTATCCACCTGTCGTCGAGGTAGGCTCGGATCAGCTGGACGAGGTAGCTGGGAACCTCGAAGTGCTCCCAGGGCCGACACTATCCTGTCCCAGATCCGGGACCGAGTTCCGTCCGGGCCCGACGCCACGTTGCGGGAGGCCATTCTTCTGGTTGCCTCCCATATCTCTTCCTCTGTGACTTCCCAGTCGTCCCTCCATTCCAACGGCCGTGTCGCTTCCCGCGGCCGTTCTACCGCCCTGTCTTCTTGCGGGGGGAAAAGCGTTCCGATGATTCGCAGCAGCAGCACAGATTCCATTTCCATCGTTGCCAGGGGGGTCATTCGCGCGGAGTTTCCGCGTCACCGTCCTGTATGGTCCTGTATGGTCTTCCCCATGGGTCAGCCTCGACTGTTTTAACTAGTTCAGACCAGGTACGGGTAGTTCACGTTTTTAATCTCCTTTTGCAGCGAGCACCGTAGCACGCGGTACGCCCGGTAGCGCAAGGGGACTTCTTCGTAGCGTCGTCGGCAGCGACGGGCCCTCAGGTATTGTCCTTTGGGCCCGGACGCATCTCGTCCTCAGCTCCGCGATATCAGGGTTCCTCCAGTAGACTGCCCTGCTTCGCACCGTGCCTGACGTGGCACGTGGCATCGATGCGTCGAAGATCGCTGTCACGGCCCGGCGAAGTTCTCGGCCTCCTGTTCCACGTCTGTTTCGGTCGTCGTCGTCGAGGCCTCCCAGCTCCAAGCTGTTGCTATAGCAGCCGCCCGGAATAGATCTCCGTTCATCTCCTTTTACCTTCCATCTTGGCGGTGGGCGCATGCGTCCTTCCCTCGGCCACACAGATCCAAGGCCGTTTCGGACGGGGTGGATTTCTCCTAGTCGGACGTCCTCCGGCTTGCAATCGCTCTCCTTCGCCAGGGTGTTCTGGATTTCCCCTCCTTGATGGCCGATATATCTATCATAGACACCCTTGCTTCCACAGCTCGGCAGGGTGTCCGCCAAGCGGACCTTGTTCGGATCCAGAGCCCGCGTCAGGCCTCCTGCGAGCGCTGCGGCCTTCTCCCTCTCCTGATCCTCGGGGACCTCCAGAATGACGCCTCCGGTGATGGGGTATTTCGCATCCTCATCGTGTTGATGCCGACCTTAGGCCAGGGAGACGCTGTCCCTGGCCGCAGCCAGCACCTCCGCGTAGGATTGGCTCGATTTATGTGTCAGGGTAATCGTTAACGCCGACGTTCGTGGTGTATGTGCGAGGGGCAGCTTGCCTCCCCCTCTTCGCGCGATCTCCGATCCACTTCTCTGGGGCTTTCCTCAGGCTCTTCGCCCCTGTTTCGGAGGTTAGCTTCGCCGACTGTTTCTTCTCTGCCTCCTTGTTTCTATTTTTTTTCTTTTCGACGGTCTGCCATTCCGTGGCAGCCGCTCGTCCTCCCTTCGTCACTGCGGCGTTGGTAACTCCAGACTCAATCTTTCTGGTGCCCTCGTCCGGAGCGACCACCTTTTCTTCCCTCCTTTTCCATGCTCTGAAGGCGTTCTTCCAACCGGTGCAGCAAGGGTCTCATTTCCTCTATCTCCTGTTCGATTACGGCGAGACGCGCCGTGTCACTGCTCTTCTCTGCGGCGGGGCGCGAGGCCAGCTCTTTTCGGAGCGCCTTGTTCTCCGCCTCTAGTGTCGCTATGCGTCCTTGCGCTATAGCGAGGGCGCTGGCGGCTAGGTATGTTCTCCTCACCATTTCCGTTGCGCCCGCAGCGATTGTTCTCGCCGCTTTCTTCAACTTTTTTTCCTGCGTGTCCTTGGGGTTGTGAGATGCCTCGGCAACATTGTTTCACCTCTGCGGCTTGACGGATCAGTTCCGCTCCTATGTCCGCCGTAGTAGCTGATAATCGCATCTCTTCAGCTAGAGATCCTCTTCCTCTGTCGTTTCCTCCGTCCGTGGGTAATCCGTGTCCAGTGTGGGGTGGGGGCCCCTCTTTTGGCGGAGCTGCCCTTGTCATGCTCCTGGTGCTGACGTGTGGACGGCTCAGCAACCAGCTCCGCTTCGCCCCCCCCCTCTGACGATTCCCCCTACCACCTTTATCTTTCGCCACGATTGCGTCTTTTTTCGCTATTGGGCGCAAAATGGGCACTTCTTCCGCGCCTGTTATTTCCCCCGTCACTGCCTCTTTGAATGGCCCGCGCGGCGCTCCTTTGGCGCACGTGCCAATATGGCTGCATCTGTGTAGTTCCTCGGGTAGCCCGTGTAGCGGCGCTGTTGTCACGCGTCCTAATATGGCTACTCAACCGTCATAACCTCATCCTCGGTTTAGTTCCGTTTTTACCGCCTTTCCAAACCAGATGTCGTGGATTCCTAGACCCGCTTTGTTTTCGCGGGCACTAATCCTTCACCCTGGTTACCTTCCTTGCCTGAATTCCCCAGTTTTCCGGAGATTTCGAGTACGCTCACGGCTCCGTCTGCTCCACGCCAAAGACACGCGCGAACCCCTCATTGATCAAGCTAGATACCGCTGGATTGACTGAATTCTTAATGTTTAATCAGGGTACCGTATTTGATAATATGTTCAAATCTCGGTGGCCCTAATCCCCTTTGGCTTTTGGAGCATAAAAGAAACCAGTTGCTGTCGAAGGCACAAGATGTAATATGGCCTTTATTTCCTGCCTGACTTCGCTGTCCAATAATTTTAAGACACTGCCACTTGGTGGATTTATAAGTAAATGGTAAATATATCGAGGGAAAATGTACATCGTAACTAATTCAATTTTCTAGCATGGCTTCAGAAAGAGTTTTCCAACTCTTCTGACCATGCTCAAAATTTCTGGCACTATGGTGCCACAATGGATACCCTTCCAAGGCCCCATTTTGGCGCCTAAATACCTGAAGGCCTCATCTGGGTCAACCATAGGTATGTTAATATTTTCGAGCCAAATAAACTAAATTATTCGTAAAATATAACGTTTCGCGTTATTTCGTAATCGATATTCAAACTTCCCGAAATTCAATCCTTCTAAAACAATTTTTTTTTCTTCATAAAACGAGCAAATATTGCCTCGGTTCATCGATTTAATCTTCAGTTGCACCTTCGTATTTTCCTTTCTCTTGAAAATGAGTGTATTACCAGCCGCGCGTTTATATTTCGACGACCAAGTCTTTCGAACGTACTGCAGAAGTCAAAGAAAAATTTCATAGAAAAAGGAAAAGTAATACCGAGAAGAGTTTCTCACGTTCCTCTGGCTTTCAAAAATGTTGATCGTGCGACCTGTATTCGATTTTATTGGAGATCGTGCACTCCATTAATTGTCCTTTTCGTCGAATCAGCAAAAGGAAATCTAACAAAGGATACGTTGATCTCTGATTACAATTTTTTCAGTTTTGTATCGAGAGAAAAGACGCACAATACAGAGGACTGTAATTTTTTATGGATGAGGTCAGGCCTCGGATGTATCGATACCAGGGATTACAGCTGTCAAATGATTAATTGTCGTTGTATGTGAAAAAATAAAAAAAGGACAAAGAATCAAAGCTAAAACGAATTGCCCAAATAAGCCGTAAATACGTCCCAGAACTAAAGTTCTCAGACGTAGTGAAACAACAAGCGAAGACAAGCCAAACAATAGAAAACACACCACAAATAACAAACCTAAACCCGCGCCCAAGCCAATCCTCAATAACGACCGAAAACACCCCCCCCCCCCAACTAAACATTATAAACATTATCGAAGACTTTAAAAAAAGTATCCTTCAAGCGCTAAAAGAACAACAAATGCAATTAAATGAAATAAAAAAAAACGCTATCAACGCACGAAGAAAGGTTCGACGCCATCTTCAGCACTATGAATAGTACAGACGACGAATAACCAAAATCCATCTAACCAACAGTCACAGCAAAAAACACATAAATTAAACCTAAAACATCTGAAAATAACTGCAATAAATGCCAACTTTCTAATTTCAAACCAAAAAAGATACAGCATGCTTACCCTAATAAATAAAGAAACCCCCGATATCATACTCATCTCAGAAACAAAACTAAACAAAAGACACCAAGTACACTTCAAAAACTACTCCATGATAAGACACGACAGACCGAACGCCACCCAAGGAGGAGGAACAGCAATCCTCATAAAAAACGCTATAAAATACAAAACAATTCTAATTGACAAAATAACAAGTTAAAATCCTTGAAACAACGATCATAAAAATAAAAATAAGCAATAAGGAAAACTTATTCATCACGACAGCCTACGCAACCCTCGGAAATCAGAAAGAATTTAACTACGAATGCAATAAACTTTTCGAACTCTCACAGCTCGACAAACCGGAAAATTACTATATAATAGCAGGCGACCTTAACGCAAAACATACAAGCTGGAAAAACGTAATAAACAGCACGAGAGGCAACTTCATTAGAAACTGGCTAGACAATAAAAGTATCCTTTACAAAACGAACTTATACGGTTCCGAGCTACCCTCTTACCCAAAAGGAGGCTCATACCTGGACATATGCCTAGCAGATGCCCGACTAAAATTTCAAAACCTACGTCCAAATAACACTCTCAAAACCTTAGCCTATGACAGTGACCATAACNCAATTACGAAAAGACAGACTGGAAAAAGTTCCAAAACATACTCGAACAAAACTGCGACCTAAAGATCTCCAACAACGTCAACCTAACAAACAGACAAATCGACTCATTCATAGACGAAATAGAAAAACATACACAAATCGCTCTCCAAAAATCCGTGCCAATCATAAAACAAAAAAATTCATGCGAGCCCTATATCAACCAATAAAATAAAAGATCTACATCGAGACAAAAGCTACATACTCTCCAAAACAAACAATATAAAATACGACTATTCTTACCACAAAAGAGAAGAACTAGAATTCCTAAAGTACCTACTATACAAAATAAAAGCGCAACTGAAACAAGAATTCGCAAACTCTATATAAACCATTACTGGACAAACAAAATAAAGAACATCTCCAAAAACGATTCAGCCAACATGTTCCCACAAATAAATCGAATCTTCAGACCAAAAGGACAAAACGCCATCCCACCTCTCAAATTGCCCCCAGAAAAAGCCCCTCTCATCCAAGAAGCAGGTATAACGATACACAATACCACCAAAGACACCGAGGGTAACTTCATAATAACTAAAACAACGGAGAAACTAGACATTATCGGCACCTACTTTTCCAAAACACACACACAAAACGAACACATGGGCCGTGAACATCTAAACAGAATTATCATCGCCGAGACAAACAGACTCAAAAATGAAATGGAACAAGACACAACGTTAAACAAAACAGTCTGCACATTCTCAAACGAAAACACCGCAGACAACCCCAAACAACCACTTCTAAATAAATAAACTACTTCACAAATTACAATCAACTAAACACAATCTTCTCCAAACTAAACAACAAAAAATTCTCCGGCATCCCAAAAACATTTTACTCAAGCGCCTACCGAACAAACTAAAATGGTACTGCACAAGTACTCTTCAACAATGCACTAAACAACACATATTTCCCTGGAAAATGGAAAAAAACCAAATTGATAGCTATTACAAAAAAAGATAAAGACGGCTCATCGCCCGCAAACCTACGACTCACAAAGTCTCCTCCCAACATGAGCAAAGTATTTGAAATAATCATAAACGACCCCCTAAACTCTTTCTGCTCAAAAAATGACATAATCCCAAAAAACCAATTTGGCTTCCGGCACAAACACTCCACAATTCAGGCAATAAACGATCTTACGTCGGACATCTGCTAGGCACTAAACGCAAAACAACGAGTAGCGGCCTGCTTGATAGACCTCGAAAAATCTTTCGACACAGTTTGGATCCCAGGTCTCATATATAAATTGATCAAGAAAAACTTTCCTAAATACCTAATTAAAATAGTCTGGGACATGATCACAAGCAGAGTATTCGTAATGCCCGAAGGTTCACACACATCAAGCAAAGAATTCTCCATAAAAAACGGTCTGCAACAAGGCACGGTAAATTCCCCGTTACTTTTCAGTATTTACAACAGTGACTTAATCTCTTTAATCTCGATACATCCACCTATAAACGCTCCATAGCCTTCGCAGATGACCTAATCATCTACGTAACGGGCCGCAAAACCAAAACAATAAAAACGGAACTCCAAGAACTTTTTGAGAAAATAAACGACTATTACCACGCATGGAAACTGAAAATCAACACAAGTAAATGCGAAACCATACTGTTTAGACCCAAGTCAAGTGAAATCGGCCCAATAGAAAAGAAAATACTGCAAAAAATTCCAACTAAGAGAAGAAACAGACCAAGGGGCACTCATATCACATAAAAACTGCGTAAAATACCTAGGAGTAAATATAGACTACAAATTAAACTTCAATAAGAACACATAAATTCAACTTGCTAAGGCCAATAAAGCATTCTGGAAAATGAAAAGACTATTCTACTCCAAACATCTCGACAGCAAAGTAAAAATACAATGCTACCACAAGCACTAATCAGACCGATCATAACCTACGGCTGCCCAATCTGATACAACAACATATCAGCTTCCCAAATGGGAAAAATTCGCATATTCAAAAGAAAATGCAATAGAGCTTGCTTGAGTATTTACAGATCCGAACACAGCGGATTCAAAAAATATGTAAAAAACAAAATAATCTATGACCTAGCCAACATTCACCGCATAGACTGTCATATTCGAAAACTAATAAGAAACCACTTGCGCAAGCGGCAAAGGTAAAAGAAAACAGCTTAATCTTCAGTTGCTTATTCCCGAACGACGCATATCGCAGGCTAGATCCCCCCAGAAGCTTTCCTATACCTAGACGAAAAAAACTATCTCCAGGACCAAAATAACATCCCGATAATCTATCACATAAAAAGAAAAATAGGGATCAAAACTATACTCTACGAAGAAAACCTAAACGGACAGACCGCAGACACTAGGTGGAGATACAACATGGCCCTCCCTCTGAAAGACACTAAAGANCAAACACAGAAAAAACACAAAAAAATATTGGTGGATACCGAATTCATAATAAAATAAGAGATAAAACCATTAAACCGACAGAACTCAATTTCTGCCCTCGCATAACACAGGTGCAAACATTGTAATTATTGTAAATTTTTTTTTAAATAAACCTATTCAACATCCCCCCTCCCGCTCAGCCTCCCTCTCATCCCATCCCTCCCCAAAATCACACAGCACCCAAAAAGTAGACTATTGAAGCGTCCTGTTTTGCGACCAAGTTTTGAGGACAGAAAAAATCAAATAAAAACAAAATCACATAAAAGCTCCGCTCCCCAGCGGCTTGAGTTCAAAGATTGTATCAAACACAAAAAATGTAAAGCACCGACACATTGTATAGCATGGCTACGTCGTACCATCGCGTATCGGTACCTTTGCCTAACACATTATTACCAAAATTCATAGTTTGTTGTAAATATCCAAATGTATTAAAATTGTAATCTTGGTTTTAATAAACGGTATTAAAAAAAAGCACTCGTTCTCGTCCGATCACGAACGTTAAGCAGCTAGGCACGGATGGTACTTAGATGGTTGACCGTTTGGGAACTCCGTGTGGTATTGGTTTTTTTATTTTTCCAATTTTTTTTTTTTTTGCTTTCCTGAATAATCTATCTTTAATAATCTATAATATAAGCATCAAGAAAAAGAAATGTTTTAGTACTTCGCGACTATTACCATACATTATATCATTCTCATTTTTACATACATCTGTTTTTTTAATATTCTTTTTTCTTGAATATTAAGGGCAAGTAACAAAACTGCTGACTTCAGCCAACTCTCATACCACGTTGAGTGCACTCGTTCTCGTCCGATCACGAAAGTTAAGCAACGTAGGGCACGGATAGTACTTAGATGGGTGACCGCTTGGGAACTCCGTGTGGTGTTGGCTTTTTTAAATTTTTTTCAATTCTTCCTATTTTTCTTAATAATTTATGGTTATGTACATCGTGTTAAAAATATACTTTTAGTATTACAGCGTATGTCAATGTCGTGGTTATTCGTTATACATCCAAGCACGCTTGTTTGAAAGTCAAGAGACTATTGCTGAATCTCGTACTACTTATAAATTGTTGTCTAGCACGTAAGTGTAATTTCATCTACATTAATACACCAGTACTGTGCGTTATAATTCATGGACTGCGCAATAGATTTAACGCATCAATTATCTATGCATCTATTGCACTGATTCCTGCAGTAGTTTTTACTTTCGACACTCTATGGCCGCCGTTTGCACAGAACGGCTATTTATATTTATTCCAATTTTTATTCTACGGACGACGACATAATGAATTTGTTAACATATAGCAAACTTGATACCGAATAATTCATTACATACGTCTAATCCACTATGCCATTCGTGGTTTAAGTGAATATTTACCTTTCACGTTAAAAAGACAAAGAAGGTGAAACCATACTAATTACTGTACGTTCTGGTCGTTGTAAAAGTTTTTGGAAGAAACATAAGCAGCTTGGTTTTCTTTTCCTAATCAAATCCAGTTTCTTTCTATGATAGCGCAACGGAAATCATAGAAAACAAAGGATATAACATAGTTGATTAAATAAACCAGTAACATCATAAATTAATTATGCGCATAAAGTTGATATTACTTGTCTACCAACCAACCAACCAACCAACAAAACAGCACAAGTTATGTGATATAAACAACCTAATGAGATAATCTTTCAAACACGAGTCCAAAATCTACAATGGCACAATTTTTCTTCGAAACAGAGACGTCCAGCTGTTTTTTCTACAGCCCGTTTTCACTATGAATTCAATGGAATACCGTTTGGCCTAAAAGGTGCAGCCACCTGAGCAAAATTCCATCCATTTGGGTGGACGTATGCACATCGTTGATCTTCACGAACATTTATATGTAAAGTCACATACACGTATTGTCTCCATAGTTGTTCGAAAATCGTATCTCCTTGGCGATGAATTACAGTAGAGTTTTGTACAGTAGTGAATTACTTAGAAAAGACAGTGCAAGCGAAACAGAAAAAGGTGTGAGAGCCGGCTTGATAAGATACGTATCGGTCAAACAATGTTCGTCAAGATAAGTCTTGTGTTTAGACTCGAGTCGGTCTTTTTGATCCAACGCTTGCATAGAATGCTAACCAGTTATTCTTTTCGTAAAACAATATCAATTATTTATTGGCATACTATTTTTATAATCAATTTGTTATATTTTCTGTATAACTGATCGCCACTATGCTTCTCGTAATTAATCGGTCGCCATTCCCGTTACTGGCGGCAAATCAATCTACAGGAACCTAGTATTCCCTTTAACACGCCGCGAAGTTCGACGATTGAGTACCGTAAAATGATCCGAATTCAATCGTCCATGAAGGAATACTAATTATCCATCAGTCAATGGTTAAACTTTAAACATAATTTTTTTGAATTAAATT
>JACXIP010000068.1:23058-37045 GCA_014737485.1 Bombus picipes
GTGATTCGATGAATTTTGAGAATTCGTTATTATGATGTTCCCTTATTTTATTCTTTAATTCCTTTGTAAGTTTATTTAAGTTTTTCTTGTTTTCTCGTGTTCTCTGTTTTTGCCATTTTGCTTTCGCTTTTCTTTTTTCCCTGATTTTATCTAGGATGTCCTGTGGAATAATTTTTGATTGCCAGCTATTTGATTCATGAGTGGTGGTTGCCCACGCTGCTTCCTGTATTATTTCTGTCATAGTTGCCACTGCCTGTTCAATGTGTTCAGGTGTTTTCAATGGGATATTGCAGTTCATTTTGTTTTCGATTAGCTCTTTAAAAGTTTGCCAATTGGTGGTTTTATTACAAAGCGACTCTGGCTTGTTATAAAGTAGTGGTTTGCTTGTATATTTTAATATAATTGGTGTATGGTCTGAGTCAAGCTCAAGGCTGGTTGTTATTTTTAATTTGCTTACGTTTAGTCCTTTTATTACTGCAAAATCCAACAGGTCAGGTGTTTTACTGAGGTCTGTCGGCCAGTACGTTGGTTTTTCTGTAGATAGTACGTTAAGGTTGCTGCCTCTAATGTATTAAATTTTCTAATGTTCTACCTCTCGGCGTGTTAATTCTCGAACCCTATAATGTGTGCTTTGCATTAGTCTCCTGCTACTATATATTTATCGCCTAAGGATTAGAAGTACTCTTTGCATTTTTTAAGTGTCATTTTGTGTCTCAGAGGTACATATACAGCTGATATCTGGAAGTAATTGTCATTGATTTGTATTGTGACAGTGGTTGCTTATAAGTGTTTTTGATTTGTTTGACTATGTAGGTGATGCTTGATGTCATTTTTTATTGTTACTGCAGTTCCTCCATGTGCTTTACCTGAGGGGTGTTTGGTCTCGTAGATGGTGTAGTACGGTAATTTCATGTAACTTTTGGTAGTGAAGTGTGTTTCCGATACGAATAGTATGTCGATATTGTTGTTATACAGGAATGTTTTAGTTTCTAGGGCCCTTTGTTGTAGTCCGTTAGAGTTCCAGGCTGCTATTTTCAGCATGTTTATTTTTATTTTTTACTTAGCACATTTGTGAGTAGTTGTAACTTGACTGTTGTTTGTTGTACTTGTTGCCTTAGTATTGTGTTTAGCCCACTGACCATTTTTCTTAATATCTCCGTACCTTTAATGGATTGTTTGAGGAATTCTTTGATTTCTGTATCGTCTTCGGTGTTGTTGCTTTGATTGTGATTGTTTGTGGGCGTTGCTTGTCTAATGTTTTGGGTTACTTGCGCGTAACTTCGGTTTCCTTGGGGATCTGTGTTACTGTTTATAGCTTTTTGTTCATTTTGTGCTTTCAATGTTGCTTCATTATCCGTTATACTTTGTTGTGGTTGATCTATTGCGAAGTGGTGGAAACAGTGTTCGTTGTAGTTGTTTCCTGACTTCACATCCTTTATAGCTGGCTGGGTGGTTTCTATTACAGTTGTAACATTTTACCTCGTTTATTTTCCCTGTGTATGGACAATGTGTTGTTAGGTGATTTTTAGCACATTTAACACATGCCGGGCTTCTGTTACAGTAATTTTTAGTGTGACCGTATTGTTGACACCGCATGCATTGTGGTATATCTTTTTTGTGGCGTGGTGGTTCCACTGTTGCCATCGTATTTAGAATTCTTTTGATTTCGTAAATTTCCTTGTTGTTGGTTCTAGGTTCCAGTTCTATTAAAAATAATGGTAATGGTTGCTTCGTATCGTATCTTGTCATATTGTTTATTGTTCTTGTTTGGTGGCCAATTTTTGCTAATTCGTCACTTAATTTTTGTGTGTTGATTTTTGGATGTAGTCCTCTTATAACTATTTTGTAACTCCTTTCCGTTTTGAGCTGGTACGTGTGGTATATAGCACTTTTTCCCTTAATTCTTTTATCACCTTCCTATAATTTTCTGGGGTGTTTGTTTGAATTTTTACCTGTTCTAATTTTGTTTGTTTTATTGTGTAGTTTTTCTTCCCAACTATATCGTTTAGTCGATCAATAAGCGGGTCTATTAACTGGGCCTCGACAAATATTGGTGGTGGTTTTGTAGTGTGTGTTGACTGTGTTTTTGCTTGTCAGGTCGTCGTCTATTTCTTCCGTTAGTGAGCTGAAGAAGTTTCTTAATGGTAATTCTTGCAGCCATCGCTGCTTTTCTGTATCTGGATTTCCTGCGGCACTTGTGCCTCGAATGACTTTGCGTTATTTGCTAGTCTTTGCTAGCTTCCAGTTTTCGCCAGTTTAAAAGCGTGGAATGGGGGGAGGAAAGCAACAATGGGACAGTGACAAAGTTCATAAAGGAAAATATGAGATTTGAGGTAGAAGTAGAAAGGACACAGAAGGTAAGGGTGGGAGAAAAGAACACGATAATAATTGCAACGTTGAAATCGTGGGAGGAGAAGATGAGGATAATGAGGGAGGAAGGTAAATTGGGGAAGGGGATCTACATAGATAACGACCTAACGAAGAAAGAAAGAGAAATACAGCAAAGGTTAAGAAGAATCGCTAGAGCAAGAAGGGAAAAGGGGAAATACATAAAAATAGGTTACAAGAAGCTGAAAATAGAGGACAGATGGTACAGGTGGAACGAAAGCGAGGAGAAACTAGAAGAAGAGGGAAGGAGAGAGGCGAGAGGATGAGATAAGGAGAAAAAAAGGGGGGGTACAGAAAGGGGTTGAAAATGTGCTTCTGGAACGTAGCAGAGATAATGAACAAGGACACTATAAGAGATGTAATCTGGAAGTCGTCCAAGCCGAAAGGCACGGACTAAGATTAAGTAATAATAAAAATAAATATACTGGTTAGGGGACAGCCGGAAAATTTGAACTCGACTGCGTTTAACGATTGAAAGTAGCGGCGACATTGTTTTGCTCGGAGTTCATTACTGCTTACAATACCTGTGACCTAACGGTCTTGATACTCCGAAACAAAACAACAACAGGATTTGAATTGTCCTGCTCGCGTGCCGCTACAATCGATTTCCCCTTCGAGGGGCGATATCACTTTTCTTTAGTTTCTTTCTCGTCGCTCCTCTTCGGAGCGATCGTCGTCTTATCATGGCTGACCGTTCTATTTACTCTTCTGATTCTCTGTTCAGTCAGCATCGTCCAAAGCGTATTAGCCTTTTCGCTAATTATATCCCTCCTTCTTTTAATATCGGAGTCTTTTTTAGACAACATGTACATCCTGTTGGTGACCCCTTGTATTTCGCTGAAGATGTCGCTAATGATCTCTGTCATCGCATTCGCTCATTTTGATGACAATATTGTCATCCTCTTGAGCTCTATTCTCCGCCTGCGACCTGTTCGCAATGGCCTTTCTTCTAAGATGCTCCCCGACTCTTGCTACCTCACTCTCGCTATCCGACATTTCTGCCGGTGTGTCTAGCTCGGAGACGGTACTTATTTCTTCCCTCTCTTTTTTAGTGGGACTTCTGGCCAGACTTTTCGTTGGCCTGAACGCCCTATACTCCTCCGAAGTCTTCTTCAGGTATTTAACGATCCTATCGCCTTTTAGAGTTTCGTTTTTCACGATACGGATCGTTTTTCCACCCGGTAGCTTTATTCCTTTTATAGCCGGTACCCCGACTTCTTCAATAATTTCTGCGATGTCTTCATTAAATTCTATGCATCGCTTCGGGCTGCCCTGTTTCCAATCTCTTCATTGACGACCCTGGCGATTCTTTGATCCCCGGTCGTATTTACCGAACGAGAGGAGGCCTTGGGACCGACCTTCCTCTCGTCGTTCGTCCAGTCTTATGATGACCGTCGGGTCGAGCCTGCGATGCTACTCGAGTCGCAGACGGGGCCTGGGGGCTCCGAAACTCCCTGCGCCGTAATTTTCTTTCCTTTATTAACTTTATCCATATTAACTTGAGAATGTCCTTTTTCGTAGCCGGTCGTCATAATATCTCGCAGTAAACCTTCCAAATATATCTTCTCATAAACCAACAAGACTCGCCAAGTCGTNCTGTACAACCTCTCCTGGTTTTCTTGCGCACGTGTAACATTAACGTACCGTTACATGCGTTGCCATTCCATACTTTTCGTATTCAAAAATTTTAGTACAAAAGTATAGAAAATATAAAAATATAAAAATAAAAAAATACAGAACTATCAAAATTACAGAAACTCTGATTAAACATTAGTACTTATATTCTACACTCGTTTTGTATTACATATACATTTTTTATATTATATATATGAACTAAAATAGAATATATAAAGTATATTTTATATAACATTTTTCATGTCCCACTCTTTTCTTAACCATCACATTTTGTTTCAGACAATTTTCTCAGACTTTTCTTCTAAACCTTTACCAAGCTGCATATAATTTTTTACTTGACTCTTCCCCCCCCCCCCTTATACGAGGCGTGATCAAAAAGATCGTTGAATTTTTTTCTTATTTGAGAAAATATTTATTTGTTCGTCTATATTTAAGTTATTCCCTTTGAATATGTTTAAGTAACTACTTCAAGAAAGCACTACATCTTTATTTATGTATATCCGTGACCTAAAGACCTGTATTACGCAGAAAATAGAACTTAGTGAAACAAAATAATTCTAAATAAGAAGAGGTCCATATTATTCTTCCCTTGAATATACATTTGTTTTGGGTTACAAGGTCTAGGAACAAAGGAGCTAATAAATAGGTTTCTATTTATGTTCCTTGTAGCCTTTCGCTAAAACTATAAGGTTAATTTTCTTGGTAATGTCCTTTTGCTATAAATGAACGTGCTCCCTATCGATTCTATTGTGTAGTGACACTAAGAGAGTAAGGATCTGAAACAGCATAAACTTATACATTATACTTATACTTCAATTCAACTCATATTTCAATATATTTTTCTATTGCAAATTCATCCACTCGTTCTTCTATCGGTCAACCTCAACAGAATACGGTATATTTTTGCCAGCGTGTCTTTCAGTCATGAACACATTTCTGAAAGCACTTTCTTCTATAGTGCATAGTTCGCATAACGACTTTTTCATTCTGCAGAATAACAAATTATTGCAAGAGAGCGATCAGGTTGCAGCGGCGCAAGAGTCAAAGAACTACGCGAATCGTGAGCGACTCATGTTGTTGTCTTGTCTCGGGGCATTGACACAGCCTTGAAACGTGAAACGTAATGACAAATAAATTCCAGGAAAGACAATGTCGCCGCTATATGCAACTCTCTCCCGATCATTATAAATAAACGGACGCGTTCACGAGAGAAACAGTATGTAACAGTATCTACAATATCTACAGTATCTCCGAGTATCGCGGGTATCTACCGAGTTACGCGACGAGTATTAACGAGTATTTATCCGCGATTTTATTTTGCGATTTATACCTTGTACTAACGACTCACGTATACAGGTTGTATATTAATTTATTATTTTAAATATACTTGATGGTTTCAACAATGAGCAATCTCGTCCTTTAAACCTCATATACTAACTATCCTCTACACATAAACCTCCACAAGGTGAATATGGTGACTGTAAATGTTATTTTTTGTGAGAAACTCCCGAGTCAGTAGTGACGCATGGCTGATGTGTTATAGTAGTACAATTTCTACGAGTGATCGTTTCACAAATCCTTCGAATTGCTTCATACGATCGACGTGAAACGCTCAAATAGTATTCTCTATGGATCGTAACATATTGTGATAAAAATTTATGAAACACAATACCACGGTAATCGAAAAAGAAGCTGAAAGAAGGACTTGAACGCTTGATCTCACTGCCATGCTTTCGGTCGTGGTTAACTTGAAAATTTCCATTGTGATAATTATGATTTTCATACAATAATTATAAGAGGATACAATAGAAAAAAATTTCGAAATATTAACAAAAATATATTTACTTATTTCTTATACTTGAGGTGATATTANAACAAATCTCGAACAAATACAATCGGATTGAATGACGACAATTGCTTAATTACGGCTATGGTAGAATCTAGAGTAAAGTGTTAAGGGATTTTCCCAAAATTCCAAAGGGAAGGCTCGGGTGTCCTTTCATTTCCGATATGTAAATGTATGTAAAAGTGGGAATGATATAATGTATGGTAATAATCGCGTAATACTAAAATATTTTTTTTTCGGTGCTTAGATTATAAATAATTATAAATAGATTGTGAAGGAAGTTAAAAAAGATTGAAAAAATAAAAAAGTCAACACCACACGGAGTTCCCAAGCGGTACCCATCTAAGTACTATCCATGCCCAGCGCTGCTTAACTTTCGTAATCGGACGAGAACAAGTGCTCTTTTTAATGTTACTTGAATTATAACGTTTAATCCTCAAAGAAATGCAAATTCCATTTGTTACATTCTCAATAAACAGAATTTGGGTTGAGAAGTGGCTCTGACCACTGAAAAGTATCATTAAGGCAACGGTACGACGTAATCGTACAATATTTGGTGCTGGATTTACACATTCTTTATATTGCAGTAGTTGATTATATTAAAACTGCTCAGAAGCGTACTTTTATACAATATTGGCTTTTTTTCTGTTGTCTTGAAAATCTAGTGATGAAACTGAACAAATCGGTAGCTTATTTTTTGGTTTTTCTTAGGTTGAGGGTTTGAGGAAAGAGGGGCGATGGTGGAGAGGGTAGCGAAGGGGTGGGAAAGATAGGGGGATGTCATTTAGATTGTTACGCCATGCGGCTTGTCATAGGCCGTATTCTTAACCGTCGATCGGGCACTGCAACGTCGCGGACGGATCGTCGCGTCTGGCCTATCGTTGTAATGACTAGTTCTGATGATGCATACATGATGCGCAGCGTATACAATAAATAATGAATAATAGTGGAATAATAACAGCAGCAAAATAATAGTAATAAATAATGGGTAATAAAAAGATAATGATCAACAATTAATAGTAATTATATAGATAAATGAGCTAAGTCAATAATAAATTATTAAATAGTAATAACTGTACTAGTAATAAGCATGGAGTATAGTGTCGAAGGCTTTCGATATGTCCACTATTGTGAACACTCCCCCTCGATTTCTCTTGCTATAGTTTAGAGCCGCATTAAGTAATTCAATGTTAATCTTACATCCGCTCTCGGATGTAAAGCCTTCCTGCCTCAGGCTCTGGTCTACACCCCGTCTTAGCCGTCCATCGAGGATTGATGAGAAAATTCTACCCAAAATTGGGCCGATCGTAATTGATCGCCAGTTCTCGACCATATTTTCGTTTTTATTGGCTTTGGGTATTAAAGTTGTCTTATTTTCCTTCCATGCGGTCGGAAAGTAAGAACTATACCACAATATATTAAACAACTTAGCCAATATTACAGGCAGTCCGGGCATTAACAAATTTTCTTTCAACAGTCCGTCTGGCCCTGGCACTGTCTTACTGCTCATTCCTTTTATTTTTCCTTCAATCTCTTCGATGGTAGCGGGCATAAAATAACTGTTCAAGGACAGTTCTGGAGCTCTCTCCAGTTCTGACGGCAGTTCTAAATTTGTGGGCCCAGTTCTTCCCCACAGAGCTTCATATAACTGTTTCACATCCATCGCATCTGGTGGCTTTCTGGTTGGATCCAGATAAGCCAGATCATCATTGATTATGGCATCAGCCAACTTTCTGGGGCACTCATAAAAGATCTCCTGGCAACGTGCGTAGGAGTATCTTTTTCTGCTATTGTTACGCCGGGCGACACTCTACCTAGACCAGGCCACACACCGCGGCCCAGGCGGGAGCCAGATGTCCGCTCATCCTTGCTGCGTGCCTTCAATATTCTTAAGGACCCGTCATAAATCCTAGTAATTCGCTAGCTAAGGTCCTTCAGACCCAACAAACATCTGCTTTACGTCACTTTCTAAAGACTATTGTCTACTACGGCTTGACAAGGGAAAGTTAGTTTTTCTCACGTACGATGCAACTTTCCTCCTACCAGCCATTTTCTATCGAGGGCGGCTAAGATCCTTCCTAGTCCATCAACCTTCGTTTAACCAATTAACAACGAAGCCTATTTCCCTCACTCTCTTAGCCAAAATCGTCATGAACAAATCCGATGGTCCCGTGCACTAGACACACCCATCCCTAGCCTTCCTACGACACAGTATTGTCACTGTAACCTACTCTTCCTACGACATCCGGAGAGTCAACGTCCTACGTCCTACGACTCCAGTCAACATCCTTCAACCAGGTTTACACCCGTAGATCAGTCACTTACTTATCTTATACATACGCATCAGCGTAACTATCTTCTATACAAGTTGTTGGAATCTGTGATGTATAACTAGTTATATCAGTGTCATATTTAATTGAACTACCCTTATTGTCCTAACAGAAATAAGGGATCGTGCGATTCGTGGCGTCCATTAGTCAATCGTAACGGGAATTTACGACTCCCGTTGACGCGCTTCTTCGAGATCGCGTCTCCCCGCGAACGTGCGAAAACAGCTATTCCTATTATTTCTTTTTCCACCATCCTGTCTTTGGTTCTTTCCTTCTGTAAAGGTTTGTTCTGTCTACTACTCTTATTTTTAAGAGCTCTATTTAAAATTGTATAAATATATCGATCGACTTGCTTAATTAATTCCGACTTGTCGTCTCTTACCTTGTTCCAAATCTTTCTCAGCCGGGTATAAGCATCCCTTAAAACAGGGGGCACCTCGGCTTGTCTTTCGACTTCTTCGGCGAGGCATTGCCTCCACTCGTGAACCGTTTCTTCGCTATTAACGCTTCTTTCCTGGTGCGTAGACACCATGGACGGTTCATCGAGATCGCACCCGCCCTCTTTCGCAGAGGCTTCCTTCTGAAGGTCCCCTTCAACATTATCAATCTTTAATGCTTTCCTTTTGTTCCTAATTTGTTCAGCTGTTTTCGTCGTCAAAATTTTGCTGATTTCTCTGTTGGGGAACTTGGGAACTCCATCAGGGGAGCAACCTCCTCCACTTTCCAAACTCGACCACTTGCCACATTCGTTGGGAGGTCCGTTCCCCTTCTTTTAATATTTCTAACGGCAGGGTGCGCGTGTCGCTCATGGGTCGGAAGACCTCTTTGGGATCCGAAGCTCCTGGGGCAAGCGTCACACTTGAATTGAACCTCACGATGCTCCGTGGGGTCCCGACACTTAGTAATGCGACACTGTGCACCATGGAGGTTAGGGAAGCTTTTGCTACATCTACTGCAGCCCCAATGAATAGGGGTCTCTACGTGATGTTCATTAAGACGCCTGTCCAGATCCTGCAACGTCATGAAAAGCAGGTGGATTTCCCTCTTTTCGCAAACCGGACAGGCAACTTTATCCCCCATCAATGGAACTGAGATCTTATACAAATTCGTGTCCAGGGACATTGCCGGTACGTCATCAATGGTCCCCTCCAAAGCGGATAAATCCGCCACAGCGCCTCCGGGATCGAGAAACGCTGCGTCCGAGGCATTACTATTATTCGAATCCTATTTGTTTCACAATATTTGTTTGCTATCATTAAATTTCTCCATCCGTATCCAAATCGAAACCATAACAAGGCTGTCGTCATATGTCTAACCCGGGAACGAGTTCCCCTTTTTAAATAAATTTACATTCAAGATTTATATCCAATTCATGGTTTAATCAACCGTTAATAGGCAAGCCAACATTCAATGGGTTTGTCTTCCGCTCCTGCTTCGTCGCACTCCGTTTAGCCATGCCAGCCGCATCTGGGGTACTATTCCCCACTGATGCGACTTAGCATGTTAGCGGCAGTACCACTGGGAGGTAGGAGTACGACTTGGGCACTCTTACCCAAGACCAAGGTCTCGCCTTCCCCCGAGTAACTATGACACATCCTATTACCCACGGCACGCCGTTTGTCGGCGGCATGCCGTGGCATCCATGGCAACGCGTGACAAGTTTCTTCATTCCGTCAGCAAAAATTTTGCTGGATGCTTCTAGTAAACTTTTGATAAACAACTTCACTGCTCTCTTAACTTCATTTTCACACTTGAAGTGAGTTCCCCACCTCGTTATTTTTCATTTATAATTTGTGTAAAGTGAAACTAAATTGTCAGCGCGACGTGTGTATTATCGTCTGCTTATACTTTAACTCGCACTCCCCGCGGCCACGTCTGCACGCTGCTTGTGCTACATAAAATTAAGGGTTAGGTTTTAAATAAAAGAAGGTTGAGCCGTAACTCCACTTTATGTTTCTTTATTAAACAACACAAGTACAGCTTACGCGACTGATCGGAGAGATGTTGACTGATGAGAGTTTGTAGTTTCAGTGTCGAGGTATTTTCGTATTATTACGGAGGAAAGCTCCGTGTGGGAGTGCCCCTTTGAACTAACAACGCGGATTCGTTGTTCAAACTTTTCGTTAGGAAAAGTGAGGGTAACGATCTGAGATGTCAATTGGTTATAGCCCACATTTATTAATGAAGATAGGAGGAGAAAGCCTCCTACCAACGTGGCTCGTAGGTGACATTGTTTATGGAAAAATCCAGCATTTCCGTTAGCCAAATACTCGGTTTTCCCATTAGGTAACTACCTGATTTCTCCGTAATTTGTAAGAACGTTCAATAAACCTAAGGACTGTTCAAGGACCATCCATAAACCGATAAAACTTACAGGAACAATAAACTAAAAGTTTAAGTTTACTGTGGGTCCTTGAGGTTATTGAGGGTACGCGGTGAGGGCCCGCACAAATCTGGCCTCTAATGTAACACTTGAATGGAGAACACATCAAAATCAGCTTCGCGCTTAATGTTCTAAATGTCTTTATATCGATATGATTCACGTATTTGACGCCATGTAATTTTTCTGAAAACAAAAACATTTCAGTCACGGCGTCTACCCTCAATTTTCTTGCATGTTTCTCCCGTGGTTGACAGAACATTCATAAGTATCTGGAGTCTCCTACCTTTCCTTCGAATAATAAAGTGAGCGTCAGAAAGCAGATTTTACAATTGGATCAAGTATTTTATTCCTGTATTTCCCAATAAACACATTGTGTCCAAATAATGAAGAATAGTTCTGCCCGAGCAGCCGAGCTAAACGGACATGTAAAACAGTGCTTCAGAGAAAGTGCGGCAAATGGGGAAAAGAAAATTACGAACGACAACGCCCATAACCAAATGGTGGAAATCCGTGTCTTCTACTAAGAAGATTATTATTAAATCCAAAATGCAACAACACATCCCATCGATAAAAATAATAATCACACTTATCAGCTCAAAACTGATAAAAGTTACAAAGCAGTAATCAGAGCATTACATCCAAAAACAAATACAAATAACATATACCAGAAACTAGCTAAAATCGGACATCAGGTAAGAGCAATAAATAACATAACCAGATATGATACTAAACAATCATTACCGCTATTCCTAATAGAACTCGAACCTAAAAATAGTAACAGAGAACTTTTTGAAATTAAAAAGGTTCTAAACACAACAGTAACAGTGGGGCCACCTAGACATAAGAAAGACACACCGCAATGCATACGGTGTGAACAATATGGACACACAAAAAATTACTACAACAGAATCCCGGTGTGTGTCAAATGCGCAGAAAAGCACCTAACAATAAACTGTCCATACATAGGAAAAATAAATGAAGTAAAATGCTACAACTGCAATGGAAACCACCCAGCTAGCTACAAAGGCTGTGTAGTCAGAAAACAACTGCAACGTAAACTGTTTCCGCCGATTGGAAACAGGACACACAATAATTTTCACGCGCAACAGGATAGCACAGAAACTGAGACAACACCAAATTTACAGCACGTAATGAACAATAACCACAGTAATACCAACACCGTTGGTAGCCAAAGCTACGCGCAAGTAGTCAACCAATCGCCACCTTTAGACAACCAAAATCAGAACAATAACAGCAACGGCACTACAGAAATCAATGAACTGCTCAAATAATCCCTAAAAAACACCGAAATGCTAACAAAAATGATAAGCGAACTAAACGCAGTTTTCAGACAGCAAACGCAACAAGTCACAGTCATGTTACAACTTCTTACAAACATGCTAAGCAATAAATAAAGACGGACACGCTGAAAATAGCAGCCTGGAACTCAAACGGACTGCAACAACGGGCCCTAGAAACTAAAACATTCCTGTACGACAACAATATGAACATATTGACTAACTGAACTCCTCTAACCTTTCTTACTTCCCTTTGCACACCTCACAAGTTGGGGAAAAATTAGTATTGGCGAATAGGAGGAAGTCATAGCGTTCGTGAGACTTTCATTTAAAGAATTTCTGCTTCACGTTGGTCCTAAGTTCTCCATAGTCTGAATCGAGCGTACGCTCTCTAAATAAATATGAATTAAAATATGTTGCGCGAACATAACATCTCCTCTTTTACATGGGATATCGTTTGTTAGTAGTGTTATAGTGTCGATTCAGCATTCGGTCATCTATATCTAATACATATTATCTATTTTTTTCACGAGGAGGGGAAAATGCTATTACGCATACCCAGTGACCCGTTTCACACGATTGTAGAAGATGATTGGTAGTGTGTTTTAAATGACGAGATATCTTGATATTGAAAACCGTCAAATATATTTTAAAATAATAGATACAGAGAATGTTCGCTAAGACGTCCGGTACTAACTGATTCGCTAAAACTATGTATCGATCGTTATTAAGGTCGCTCGAGACTGAAACTGAAAAACTGGTCACGTTACGATCTCGTTCGTTTATTTATACTGGTCGGGGTATATCGAAAAATTTAAATTCGTATTTGTTTGACGCTTGCCCGTAGCGGCGACATTGTTTTTGCCCGGAGTTTACTTATTATTACAGTATGTGTGTCCTAACGACGTTGATACTCCGAGGCAAGACAACAACATGATTCAAATTGTCCTCTAGCTCATGTGCCGCTACATATTTATATACAAT
Organism: Bombus picipes; assembly: GCA_014737485.1. Classification (NCBI taxonomy): domain Eukaryota; kingdom Metazoa; phylum Arthropoda; class Insecta; order Hymenoptera; family Apidae; genus Bombus; species Bombus picipes. Next base: position 35,923 of record JACXIP010000068.1, read on the forward strand.
TGAGTATATAAACTTGAAGCTTTGTGGAAATATAACTTTTCTTAATTTTGAAAAGTGTACAAAAATCAAGCCTCAAATGTTTATTAGTTCTCGTAACATTTATCTAGCAAATAAAACGTTTTTGTGTCTTTATCATTTTCTAAACTCCAGAATGAAGCTACATCGTATCACAAAAATAAGGTTCCATCAATTAAGAAATCATTTTTAGTGAACTATTTCGAATACTCTTAAATAGATGTAAGAATTCGAAAAGAAAATGAACTTCCCCAACATTGGTCATAAAAGAAGTTTTCTGACGCGTAAGATACCGTCTGGTGTCATCAAATATCGAGCCTGCTTCCGGCAAATACCGTATATGAATACCGTAGTGTACCGGTTGTGTGGATCGTCCACAACGGAGATTTTCAAATCTCCTCTGATGTTCGTCTGAACCTGAAGTGGTTTTTTTTTCTGGTAGCTGCATGAGTTTTGTTTTGAGTGGTGCTTTTGACTGAAATTACTTAAACTAAAGGTCTTTGGTCGGTGTTGAAGGTCAAGATTTTGAGAGATAAAGTTGGTAATAGTGGAATACATACCGCAGATATTATTGCTCAGTTCCTGAATAGTTGCGTTTTCAGCTATTAGTAGTTAGAAGTAGTTAATGATAGTAGTTAATGATATATGAATAAATAAATAATAGTCAATAAATAAATAACAATAATAATTTAACATTTAAAATAAATAATAAAAAATAAGTAAATAAATAATAATATTTTGCTCATCCATCTAAAAATATGTTGCACATCTCTGTAGAGCTTCTTAAAACATTCATAACAATCGTGTTCATTTCACTTTTCGTGACGCCATGTTCCCTTAAAATTTCGATGGTTTTTGGCGTTATGGCCAAGCTTTCTGACTCTTCTCAGCACGCTCAGAATTTCCGGTACTATTATGCCACAGTCGATACCCTTCCAAGGCCCCATTTTGGCACCTAAATATCTGAAGGCTTGCTCCGGGTCAATAGTTGATACCTGAGCTTTTTCTAATTTTATTTTAGGGTCTTTGACGAACCAGGTGCCCTTTTTAGCGACTACCTGGAACGCTTGACTTTTTTCTCTCGAGATAGACATTCCCAGACTCTTCA
>JACXIP010000068.1:42667-54824 GCA_014737485.1 Bombus picipes
TATAATTTAACATGAAAATATTAAAAAACTGAGTACATCGAAATATAATAGATAATTTACAAGTATCTTTATAATAGATACTTTCAATAATATGATATAATTGTTCACAGTGACTAACGCGTGTAGCGGCGCAGGAGTCAAAGGACGACGCGAATCGAGAGCAATTCATGTCGTTGTTATGCCTCGGGTCATTGACACACCCTTGACACATGAAACGTAATGACAAATAAACTTCGCGCAAAACGATGTCGCCGCTACATGCAACCGTCGAATGAAGACGAATTTGAATTTTCCGACTCTCCCCCGACCAGTATAAATAAACGGACTCGATCGCGAGCAGGGCAGTACATACCGAGTATTTATCAGTTATCAATCAGTTATCAGTTAGTCGCGCGAAACAGTATCTAACAATATCTACAGTATCTCGGGCATTGACAAGTATTTATCCGCGATTTCATTTTGCGATTTATACTTTGTACTAACGACTCACGTATACAGGCTGTACATTAAATTTATCATTTTAAATATATTCGACGGTTTCAACAACGACCAATCTCGTCCTTTAAACCTCACGTACCAACTATCCTCTACACATAAACATCTACACGTGTATCTTGTTTTATGTAACGCTCGATAGATTTATTCAAAGTTTCTGTTAAGTTCCTACAAACATTCCATTAATAAAAACGTCCAGTTAATTTTTTAACCTTAGAGGTTTTTATCTAACACGTTTATATGGAAATCTTTCGATCACGTGTGTCTGTACGATATAATATTATTCGTATATGTTTCACTACCATGTAGTATAATGCATTTTCTAATAACACAGCACTACATATTTTAAAATAACGAAGTATTGCTTGGTTCGAAACAACGTATGACTATGTATATGGAAGTAATTGTTACGACCATTCGCGAAGAGACGCAGTCGCGAGGAAAACGCGTCAGCGAGAGGCGTAAATTCTCGCTACGATTCTGATAATCGACGCCGCGAATTAGTCGTTTCCCTGTTTCGATTAAGATAACAGAAGTGGTTAGAGTTTAACACTGAATTAAAAGAGTTAACATAAATTTGTACATTTGACAATATTTAAAAATAATATAATGCTATGCTCACCTATGCTCACGTATGTCATCTTCTTTGTGTAGGTGAAATGACGGACCGAAGACGAATCGATGTTTTTAGAACTATGCGCTTGTCACGTAAAATAAAAAAAGGAGATCTCAGCTGAAAAGAAAAATAAAATATAAAAAAAATAAAAAGAGAATTTATTTTTGAACACTTGGTTTACACTAATTACGATTTGGTTCTGAACTCCAGCCGTGACTTTCCAAGACTGAAGCTCTTACAATTTAACTTTCGATTGGATCTGTTTCCTTTCTCTTCGTCACCCCTCAATATCCCCACTATCCGCGCGTTTATTAGGCGTCCACGACCGTTGCCATGCACGCCTTCTTCTAGAACATTCGGCGGAAGGACCGTTGGGATGTCGATGGCTCATTATGCACTTCGGCGATGTACGTTGTCGCCGAGTGCCGCCACATCTTTATCTCCATCATCCGTCCATCGAATTTGAAGTGTGCCGGTCGTGACACGCTTATCGCTATATTGTATATATTTCGCCGATCCTATATGATAATCGGCGGCGATTGATTTCGGCGCGCCTGTCATCCTTGCCGGTGAGACCACAGTCGACTCTTTCTTCGCCTCTTCTCCAGAGGCGACCGTCTTCCCCTTTTTCTTCCTCTTCTGCTTCTTCCTTTCCACCACTTTCCATTCGCCACTCTCCTGCTCCCTCGGGAGCGCCGATGTTTGAGTGGTGCCACTCACTCTTTCGCACCCTACCCCGGTCGAGGCCGGTGCAGGGCGACAGTGAGCCCCACGAGAAGGTGAGGTGAGTGGTCTTGGCATGCATGGACCCACCAACTTCTCTGAAATTCTCCTCACTGGATCGGTGAACTGACGGGTGCCAAAGGCATCGACCAGCCGCGACCCGACTGTAGGAGAATATCAGATCCATCGGGGTTTCGCAAGGCGTGGTCCTACGTCCTGAGAACACACACCCGCCTCGTGCTCCCCAAACATTTGGTGAATTGGCACAACCCTAAGATGTGTCCGAGGGTTTCCGGTTGGGCCCGACATCTTCTACAAGCTACGTCTACCTTTTTGTCGGCCCGTGTCAATACAGTCCGTGTCCCAAAGGTGTTTGTCCTAAGTCTTACGGTCTCGAGGACTTCAGCTGATTATACTCCTCAAGCCACGCGTTGCCAGATTTATTCTTTGAGAAGTCATTAACTCCATGTTCCTGACTTCTCAACTCTTGTCATTGCTTAATATGTCCGCTCTTTATTCGCTTTGTAGCTTTTCCTACCTCTTCGGAAGTGGCCGGCCAATTGATCCTTAGAGAGTTTGCAATTTTTTTTTAGCTTCCTGTCGTTTTCTTCATTGATCAAGCTAGATATCGCTGGATCGACTGAATTCTTAATGTTTAATGCGCTTTTTAGGGTACCAAGTTTGATAATGTGTTCGAACCTCGGTAACCCTAATCCTCTATCAGCTTTTGGAGTGTAGAAGGAACCGGTGTCTGTCGAAGGCACTAGGTGTAATATGGCCTTTATTTCTTCCATGACTTCACTGTCCAACAGTTTTAATACGCTATTGCTTGGTGGATTTATAAGCAGACGGTAAATACATCGAGGGAAGATGTACTTCGTTAATAACTCAATTTTCTGGATTAGTTTCAGAGAGGGCTTTCTAACTCTTTTGACCACGCTCAGAATTTCAGGCACTATGATGCCACAATAGATACCCTTACAAGGCCCTATTTTGGCGCCTATATACCTGAAGGCCTCATCTGGGTCAACGGCTGGTATGTTGATGTTTTCGAGCCTAATCCATAATTCTTTTACGAACCAGGTATCCTTTTTCGCGACTATCTGGAACGTTCGGCTCTTTTCTCCTGAAATATTCATTCCTAGGCCCTCCAGATATTCATGGAGCATATCCATTTGGCGTTGTGCCTCCCTCTCGTCTTCACTAAGTAGGACAATGTCGTCAGAGATTGGTACTTTTCTCTCATGACTGACATTTATGCCACTTTGCTCCTCTATTACATCCAGCAGCGGCTATAGACATAGATTAAATACCAGCGGCGACAGAGAGTCACCCTGCTTGACTCCTCTAAGGACGTTGATCTCGACCCTTATATTATCTCTTGTTTTGATTTTGGTTTTGCCCTCATTATACATGCCCTTGAGTAAATCGATTATAGGGGTCAGCACACGCCAGGCAAGGTTTTAATGCCGAATGGGGTATTGCGTCAACGCGTTGGAAATATCCACTATTGTGGATATTCCCCCGTTATTTTTCTTACTGTGGCTTAAGGCAGCGATGAATAGGTCTATGTTAAATTTACATCTATTCTCTGACGTAAATCTTTTCTGCCTTAAGTTTAGCAAAATACCCCTTCTTATCCTTCCGTCTAGGATGGAAGAGAAAATTCGGCCGAGAATGGGGCCTGTAATTTTAGGTTTGCAACACTCGACCTGGCTGCTTGGTTTATTTGGTTTTGGTGTTACCATATTCCTATTTCCCTTTCATACGGTCGGAAAATAGGAACTATAGCATAGAATGTTGAATATTTTTGCCAATATTGTGGGCAGGCTAGATATCATTAAATGTTCTTTTTGAAATCCATCTGGTTCTGCCGCAGGCTTTTTCCTGATCTTACTAAGTTTCTCGCTCACTTCCTCAGCGGTTATCGGCGGAAACAGTTCTCTTATTATCAGCTCAGAGGCTCTATTTCCTGGGATTGGGGGATTGGATGGTCCTGCCCAATTCCATAGATCCTCATAGAGCCTCTTCACTTCAATCGCTTCAGGTGGTTGCCTAACTGGTTCCAGTCATGTACGATCGTTGTTAACAACAACGTCGGCCAACTTCTTAGGACTTCTTGTTTCTTCTTATTCTTTAAATAACTCCTGGCAATGTGCGTAGGAGTATCTTTTCTTTCGATTTCTATCGAGTTACCTCCTCTGCCGTCCATTTTCTTATGTTTGGGGGGTCCGTTCCCCTTCTTTTCTTGTTTCTTATGGCAGTATGCGCATGCCGTTCGTGGGTGGATAACCATCTCTGAGTCCCGAAGCTCATGCGGCAACCTTCGAATTATACGCTCCTTCGTTTCTTTGACTAGTATCACTACAATTTGGAATGTGGCACTTTGCCCCATGGAGCTTCGGGAAATTCCTTTCGCAATATAAACATCCCAGCTGGATGCGAGCATCTGTATGATGTTGATCAAGGTGCCCGTCCAGGTCTGATAGCGTCATGAAGAAAACGTGAACATCCCTTTTCTCACAGATCGGACATGCAACCTTGCCACCCGCTAGCGGCACCATGATTTTCAAATTGAGATCCGAATCATACTGAATTACATTATTAATCACTGTATATTATTCATTCACTATTTCCAATCGTTAATCAGACTCTTCACACCCATTAAATAAGTTTATATCCTTTATGTAGAAATTATGGGTATATTTTTTTAAAGAAAAGTCCCTTTTCTTCCGGGATAAACTGTCAACGTGCAGTGCGTACGCTTTCGGCGCAGGGTCCAATTCAGTCGCAGTGCTACGGCGGACCGAAATCCCCATCCTGGGCTTCACTGACGACATGTTTCAAAACATATCATACTGAATTAAATTATTAATCACTGTATATGTTTTGAAACATGCAAACACGTACAATTCAACATCACATTCTTGGCATTGATAACGAGATTCTCGTCTTTTATCGTTTCTCGCACACCCAACACATCTTCGTGATCTATTTTGTTCCTGCAGCTTCATAAAGTGAAGGAAAATGTCTTCCGTTGAGTCTTGATGAGTGATATAAATTCCATAAATACATATCAATATAATGGAAGAAATATTCTTTTGTACCATTTCGTTGTTTTGCGAGTAAAATTTATAGTGCTGATGACCATGTCGGTCTTGTATGCAGCACACATCAATTTATTATAGTCGTGTACACGAGATGGTTTCTGTAAAATTTTGTGTGCACTGCAGTGTTTTGATACATCCACAAATTCTTCTGTATGTGTTATTGAAACTATGAAAATTTCTTATTATCGTGCCATTTTATGGCTAATATATTTACTGACGAGCGGAAGCACACTTCTTTTTGTAATTTTTCATTTCTGGTATTCCTTCTCTCTTCTCTTTTACAATGCCACACGCATTTGTAAAATTTTTGTGTAATATATCAAATAATGCGGGGCTTGCGTACCAATTGTCGACGTAAAGGATGTGGCCTTTACCTAAATATGGTTTTAGGAGGGACATTACAATACTTCCTGATTTACCACAGTCCTTATGTTAGGACCCTGTGGTAGTACCAGCCTCCGTATAAATAAGAAAGTCTTGAATGTAAGCTGTCTTGCAGTTACAAAGAACAAACGATTTTATCGCGTCACATCGTGCATGCCGGATAAATAGGGCGTTAGGAGCCAAAGGGTTAATGTAATCTATTAGCAAAGCTGACCCAAAGTTTCGTTTGTACATTTTTTGTACATAACTTGTAAACTAACGATCGCCAGTTATATGTATAGGAAAAAATTGTCCACAACGTTGAACCTTGCAACATATTTCAATATCATCCAAATCTTAGAGAAATTAGCTTTCAGACAAGTGTCGTTACACTTCTATATCGATACAAGTAACATATAACTGACAATTGCCATCTCTTTCTCGAGGATCCATCACACTGCATATAAGCAGGTGTAAGTGTTCTTAGCAACATATAAAAATGCATTATAGTTGCAATAGTAAATTATTTATCTTGGTTTATACATGTTCGCGGTTTTATTGAAATATTAATCCTGAAGAGGAAAATAGATGGTGCATACTCTAATTTGAATTCATTTTAAAAAATTATATCAGTAATGATTTGGATCAGATAAATCTCCATCAAAGTTGATCGACGATTAGTCGTACTTTGGCTCTATGATTCTTTGCTAATTCTAACATCAACAGGTCAAATGAGAGTCCATGGCATTCTCACCGCGTCCTACAGATTATATAAAATTATGTAAAATATTTGTATTGCTTTGTAAAATAGCTCGAGCGATACAGTCCCATGGAATGCCTCGGACATTTCTGTTTGGAACGCCTAAGCTGAACCATCTGGCTCGTTGTGACGTTAAACCAAATCGGATAGGCATAAGTCGGGATAGGATTATTGCCAGCAATTTATGCAACAGAAAGCTACACTTCACGCAGAGATACTTTGAGAAGAACGAACCATTATGTACTATAAAAGTCTTTTCTGATTTATTGCACATTTGCGTTTTAATGTGCTGTGTAATCTGTAATTTGCAATACAAATATATACCGAGATATTTGACCATTTTCTTATGCGGAACGGATAGGGACGATTGTCGGTAATAAGAAATTAGCGAGAATGTCGAGTCATATCACGGTTGAAATTAAAATGTCTAGATATGCAAACACCGAAAGGGATAGACTCGCACTTTCTAGTATTTAAATGGAACTTTCAGTTACCACAGTAAACCATAATTCGATCGAAAACTTTCTGTAGCTTGGGATTAATTTTTGACGTTTACATTGCCGCCGCGAAAATCAGCTGGTCATCGGCAAATACCAACGCGCATAGGTTAAGGTTGCTATTGAGATGGAAGAGGCTCAAAACATGACTAAAATACAAATTAAATAGGGTGGAGGTGTTGAACGTTGCAGCCCGCCATCCACCCCGAAAATGACATTATAGCTTATGCCATCCAATGAAACACCTTTCGGAGATTATGGACCAAATCACCTGAACTAGATGTTTAAGGAATCCGTTTCGTATCAGATTTTACACCAAACCGCTTGATCGAAACATGTCAAAAGCCCTTTCTAGGTCTATGAGAAGAGTTTTCCTACCAGCAGACGTCTGACGCAAATTTTATCGTTGCGTGGACCTTACTATATTTGACTCCGAAGCCAAATTGCTGGCCGGGAAGAACGGAAGCCTCTTTGCAATGAAACAGTATGAGTCTCTGTGCCACCCTCTCAAAGACCTTACTAATGGATACTCTGCAAACAGCAAACTCATTGATCTGTACCTGGCTGGATTTGGTTTGCTCTTTGCTTTTCCTAACAAGAAAACCACTTTCCGCATCTTCCATATCTTAAGAAAATACGCAGGTTCAAGAGATCATTGAAGATCAAGGTGAAAAGGAATGTGTATCTTTGCGAGAGCTATATTGGTCTTCGGTTGAAGATATCGAAGTCAAATAACCTTTTCCCATTCAGAAACATATATTGAATCGTTAATGAATCTACCCATGCGAAATAATTCCCTGTGACATCGGAGGCGGAGCGGTTACTAGCCCTGCTTTCTCGGGTGAAGATACAGACCTTGTTCCAGCGGCCTCGACTCAACGAAGGTCTGAATTTCCAAGGTTATGAAATTTGGGAATGTGAGAAATCATCACACACATTTCGGTGCACACATTCGATATTTGTAACCAGTGGTCTTGCGGGATTCACGAAACATACAGCGCGATAGAAAGAAAACCGGACAAAGAATGCTTCGCTGCATACAAATAACAAGTGCTATTGTAACGAGTGATAAAAGTTTAACAAGTTCAAAGTGATGAAATAGCACGCGAGCACAATGGAAATTAAAGATCTGTATAGAGAACAGTTTATAATGTGAAAGGAAGTCATGGCGCACAATTGTGAATAACAGAAGCACGTTTTGCGTACACGTTTATTCTTGGCGTTTCATCGCGTTACTATTAAGTATGGGGAGCCGGTGGCAGTGGAGACGTCATCATCGCAACTTATTGGTCGGTTTGGTACCAGTAACGATGCATCTTCTGCCCTGTTGCACTAAGCCAGGACGATGTTCAACTGTGGAAGACGGTGAGAATCGTCTGAAGAAATTTTGAGGACAAAGATTGCGAGGTTAGCCCTGTTGCCTAGCACTCGTATAACTTGCGGAAACATGCTTTAGGTATCTTTAATTCTTTGGATCCAGAGAACTCGTGAATCTATCAGGGGCCTTCCTGACACGCTTCTTTATGGTTCTATAGCACTTGCCGTGTTCCATGAACGATGGGATAAAGTAACATAGTGTGCCGAAGCGCTTCTCCAGCCGATTTAAGATGCGAGAGATTCTGCGTTTGTCATGTAACATATCTCAGAAGCGGGAATAAAGATATCTCTCAACGCAATTGAAATCCCATGTGAGAGCTGGAATGGAGGCTTCTAGGGCCGGAAGAAAATTATTATTTATGGTCTACTTCTTGACAATTGTCTCAGTGTTCCTATCCTCGTGGACAGAGATATCAAATTCTGGCAGCTCGGTACAGAAAAATATCCAGCCTTTTCGAGAATACCAAATCCAAGAACGACTGCGCCTTAACAAATCAAATGCCATCAAAATCAGTGTCACTGAACTGGAGGATCATATCCACCTGTTACTCGTTAAATCAGTGTCACAGGTTCTCGTATCTGTTATTATTTAACGTGCTGCACCAGGGAACGTGTCTCGCGTTATAACCACCACCGGGGATAAAAAAATTGTACCGCACAGATAGAGGTTTTCGAAAAGCGCGCCTCATTCTTCGGCAAAGACGTCGTGATAAGACACAAGCTTTGGAGCTTGCAACGAAAATAGAATATATGAAAAGCCGCGTTGTTTGCTAGGTTTCTCGTGACAACTGAAAGATCCATTTTACCCTTGTCTGTACGTGTTTAGTGATTTACGCTTCAAAGTTAAATGCCATGCTAATCGAAATGAATTAAATGATAAAGCCGTTCCGCTTCCGAACTTCGAGTTCAAATGGTCACACCCTTTCGAAACGAGGACCATTGAACAGAACCTTATGCTTCTCCGTGAGAATCGTCTTTGCCAGCAAGACCACTTCGAACGAGAGAGCTTGCAGGGGCTGCAGCAGTAGTAACCTACGATTATTAGAAACAAGCGGATTGGTAATGAATTTCGCAATTTCGAAGTTTGTTCGACGTCCAAAGTTACTTGTGGTAAATCTGTCAGAGTTTATCCGTGCCATCTTAGCGATAATGCGTTCACCTCCGTCAAATGAACATGGAACAATTCCTTGAAGAGATCTATGCTGTCCATCAAGTTCACGATGTTGTCCATACTCATCGTGCGCTCTACTGAGACAAGGGATTACTTTGATCAGGAGTATTGTTCTTAAAGGGGTGAAAATGTGTGAAGCTCTTTGGCGGGCTTACAAAGTGGTTGAAGGATTTTATTTTACTCTTCTTCCGCTTCTCTGTCATTTCAGCACGCTTCTTGATTTCTAAATGAATCGAGTATCTTCTGTATAGGGCCTGACTTCCTGTTCTTCGTTTGCTGGCTCACAACTATATATCTGTTTATCGGGCATGAGTTCGGAGCGTGATCTCCCAACACACTTCACACACCGTATTCTATTCTTTTACTGTTGCAGTTCGCTGCAACGTAATCGATACTTCGAGTGCTTGCATTGTAGTCTGTAGGATTTTCTATATATGTCTCATGTCACTATCTTGCCGAGCATATAGTGCCTCTGGAACAGACTCCTTATCACACTTCCAAGTGATAGTTTCATGATAAACGTGTCGAGTTTTTTATTGTTTTGTTGAAAATGGTTAGTTTCGAATCTATTCACTTTAACAACTTTGACCTAAATCATGTTAGAACTAGTTCTTCGAAGACGTTTCGCGGAAAGTGGTCCTCACACATACTTTTTACAATCCCATTTATATGGTTCTCCTGTGGTATGAACGTAAGGACTGCACTCTTTCAGTTTTCAACGTGTTGCACGTGCTTTTGGATTAATTAATGGGGCTACGCTCCCATTATTCCTCTTATTCGTCGGTATAGCAACGGTGGAATCTGGAACGTCATCTTCCCTGTTTGGTGTCTGGAGAACTTAAATCTTTCCCCGTATCCGAAATCTGTTTGATAATTCAAGCTCTTGAGAGACTGATATATGGTCCAGAATTGAGCAATAGAAATAAATTTGAAATACACTTATTGTCAGAAGTTGGGAAACATCGTGATCGCTTGCAGATTACTGTGTATTTTTTATTTTTTGAGATACATTGGATGAAATTAAAAATAGTGTAAGATGATAACAGTGTATATATGAAATCGCAATCATATACGTTTTTTTCGGTTAGACTTATGTAAGATTAATACTGAATCGGGAAATTTTGCGACAAAAGTTAAGAAACATATATTGTTCGCATCATATAATTACTTGTGACGAAAAGTTTCAACAAAAAAATAATCTGTGGCGGATCGGTATCAACAGGACGCCGACAGGTCGAGGCATCAACGCGGCGCAACACCTCCCGGGCGATCCGTGGGTACCAACCGCCAACACCGAGGGCTACGACGACAACGAGTCTGTCTATCTCGCTATCGGTCGAAAATACGGGCACATAATACAAATACCGCACCTAGCGAGACTCCCTCTACGTCTAAGGCAGAGACTACCGGGCATAGCCTTACTTGACGAGTCCACCGGTAGTCCCGGGACGAAACGCGAATTCTCTTTTCACTACGCTTCTCCTCAAATCTAATAATATTTTGGATAACTCTTATATCCCTTGGATTCGTGCACGCAACGCAGTCAATATTTCACACCACACTTTGTAATTTTTTGCGTTAAGATTGAATTCCCAATTGACATCTAACGTTAATCACAGAGGTGTACGACTGAGTTCAATTACTTATAGATCACTTAATTAATACTTATAGTACTACAGTATTAAATCTTCCCGTGAAACAAGAAACTATATTTCATGTCGTGTAATTGTTTTTTCAAATTATCTGCTTCGTTGGAGCAAACTCGCGTGAAAATCAGATCACGGGTACCTGTATTATTTAAATCATCCAACACATTATGCAACGTTTCAAGGAATGCAGCAGTGTGTTGTACCATAGTTGTCTGTATGCATCCTATCATTGAAGCGGTAAAGTAAGTAGTATGCATCCCTTACTGAGGACATCGAAAGAATCTGACCGTATGTATTTTTCTGGTAATTTATAAATTGCTGCATTTATTTTTTTTCGAAATTCTACAGTCGGACTAAATCGGACCAAGAAACTAAGGATCTATTAGTTGGAAAATCATTTTTAAATAAATTATTCTGAATACTCTTGAATAGATGTAAACAATTAAGAAGAAAATAAACTTTCTGGCCATTCGTTATAAAAGGTTTCTGAATAGAAAAAATTAGATACGAATAATTTAGCTATCTTTTAGATTTTTAAGATATGCGTTCTGCAGGTATCATGATTATTATTATATCAATCATTGATTTACTTATAATGCCTATCGTTGCATTATGGCTGATACTTCAGTTTATAAGTCATAAGTTCAATCTTTTTTCTTCATTCATTAAAAAATTGTGCGACTGTTAATACATATCTATAATATATGTAAATAATATCATGTCCAAAATATTATTTATGACTGAAACATTTAAATGTTACTGTTTTGTCGACCATTCGCGGAGAGACGCGATCTCAAGGAAGCGCGTCAACAGGGTTAGGTAAATTCCCATTACGATAATATAATCAACGCCACGAAATTGATCGGTCCCCTATTTCGCTGAAGATAATAGAGGTAGTCGAATGGATTATAACGTCGAGGTAACAGGTTATAATGTACTCTTTATTCCAATAACAGTTGTAGACAAGATATTTACGCTCGTTTCATATATATATATATGTGTCGGGTTATCATTGGAGTTAGGGGCGTATACTGAACCTAATCTAATTACCACGGTTACTTGTCCAATTCTATAATAATCGTATTTGCACTAGTCAATGTCTATATATATATAAATTGAACAGTTAGAGTAATAGGAAGCCGTACGTACTGTACACGCTTGCTTGTTTCATTTACACTTTTTTCTCTTATTTCTTCACTCTTTTCTCTTATTTGCTCTTTCATCGACAAACCAGGAAGTCGATCATAATAATACAACTATTATAACAAACATCGCTAACCAAACATTATTCATCGTGGTTTAAATTTGCGATTAAATACAGATTTAAATATGTTCATTCGTTCGTTATGCAAACTAATAAAGTTAAGTAACAAATTGGATTTATCATAAATTTCTC
>JACXIP010000069.1:0-13392 GCA_014737485.1 Bombus picipes
GGCGGCACTCGGCGACAATGTACATCGCCGAAGTGCCTAATGAGCCAGCAATATCCCAACGGTCCTTCCGCCGAGTATTCGAGGAGAAGGCGTGCGTAGCGGCGATCGCGAATGCCTAACAAACTCAAGGATAGTGGGGATATTGCGGGGTGACAAAAGACAAATAACCGAATCCGATCGAAAGTCGAGTTGTACGAGTTAGTCTTAAAAGGTCACGCCTAGAGCTCGGAAGTAACAAATTGCGAATTGTGATAGAAGAAAATAAAGTTTGTTTTTTTTATTTTTCCTTGTTGTTCTTTGGTGTTATTTTACGTGACAACAGCGAAGTCTCACTAGACTGATTTAGAGAAACGATTTATCGAAACTGGGCCCGATGGGACAGTTTGGAAAGAAATAGATGCAAGTTCCAAACCTGCCAGGACATCATACATACATAATACACATTTTATCTCATCATTGATCACTGTATAAGGGACCATATAATAAAATGTACGGAAGAAGAAGCATTTAGAGTATTTGGGACTAACAGAGAACTAGATGCAACAAAACTAGATGCATTCGTTGCTCTGCTATATGCCCGCGATGCATATCAGACAAAAAATTTAGATGTCTCATATTTGTGGAATAAAATTTGGAGACCTGCATTTTCTCAAAAACAATGAGCAGGAATGACTTTGCTGAAATTATGAGGTTTATACGATTTGAGAAGAAGAGCGAAAGAAGCCAACGTTTACGAACCAATAAATTTGCAATGGTATCTACAGTACAATCAACAATTTACAGAGAATTCACAAAATTGTTATAAACCTGGTGCATACATTACTTTTATATAAAGAATCACGGGAAAAAACCATGCAATAAAACTATCAACAAGTTCAGATTCATTACTGCAAAAATCTTGTCAAGTAAAAAATTGTAAAGGTTACAAAATTACGAAAATTCGTTTAAGATGCGGGAAATATTTATGCGGCAAATGTACGTTTGATAATAAGATAATTTGTAAAAAATGCAGCAAAGTTGAATAAGATATATCTCTATATAAATAAAAATGTAAAAAAATTCTACTTAAGTCTATAATTGAAATTAAACAAAAGTAAATTTGGACGAAATTTTATGAAAGTTAATTATTTTATATATATTTAGTTATAAATTAACCATTATCTAAGTTAAATCATAAAAACTATTACTTCTTTAGTCACCGGTCATTTTGACCGCACACGGTAGGAATAGGTATACACGATGTGTCAGTAGATTTAGTGTTAATGTCATCTACCTTAGGTAACGGGTGGATCGCGTTACTATTAAGCTTTGTGTAATCGCAGCAATGAATTTCGTCGGTGTTCCTTTTACGACCGCCATCGGGTTACATCATCCACCGGACAACTTGCCAGTTTTATCACCCTCTGCCTAATAAACTTATCTAGTGTTGAGAAATGTTAAGTTGGTATGATCACTAGTTCCTACAAGATAAGTTGGTACGACTTCTAATGACGCTTCTTTGCTTAGGCTTAGGTTGTACGAGGTGGTGAAATATAGAAAGTAAAATTCAATCTATGTGAATCTATTAAATGTCAACCCCAAACCTATATTTAACAACATGAATGACGACAATTGCTTAATTACGGCTATGGTAAAATCTAGATTACAGTGTTAAGGGATTTTCCCAATGTTCCAAAGGGAAGGTGAAATACAGAACGTAGAAATTGAATCTATGTGGATCAATTAAATATCAAACTCCCAAACCTATTTAATAACATCTAGTTCTTCTTTTAGTTTCGGAAATAACGGTATATATGGCTACTTCACTGGCATGCGGAGTGGATTAAGAAAAAGATTCAATACTCTCTCTTAAATAGATTTAGTTCTTCTTTGAATTGACCACTAAGACCTTGATCAAACTCGCAAATTATTTTCGCACTTGCAGAATCAACTGTTCGAAGATTATTTACCTCCTTTTCTAACTTTAATTTTCGCATTTCAAGTTTTCCGAATAGATTTTGCAAGAGACAAACTTTGAATTTACCAACGACAGAATTTCCCGCAAAATTAAGGTTGGGGAAACATCAACTAATAGTTTCTTACCATTTGCACCGTAAATAACTCTACGTCAATCTATATCTGTAAAATATCTATAAAATATCTATAAAAGAATATGTATTTTCGGCAAAATCCAATATTTCCAAGTTAATTAAAAAATCGCATTTTCCAGCTGACGCATCTCCACTTATCGATCCTAAAAACACCTCATCGCGAACATCTTTCTCCAATCGTTGAACGCTATTCGGTTTACACACTCGATCCCAATATCCGCTTTCTCGCATTTGTGACAAGTTCGTCGAAGCGCAGGGCAGCTATTCGAATCCGAACGTCTATGAAGATCACATCGGTTGCATTGCGCACTGTTCTTTCTTTCCTGCGTACAGGTCCTTTTCTTTTGCGGCTTCTTATGCTTGAAAATGCTTTAAGAAGTCTCAATTTGTTTGTACACACGGTTGGTTTCGTTGTGATTTATTATCTCCTTGCATAGCAAGCGTATCGTTTTCTCCACGATCAAATCGGGTGTTAGTTTGAACGCTCTGACGTTCCTATATTGCTCACGCTAATGATAATACGAGCACAAATTAGATCTACTTTTAACAAGTGCCGTAATCGCACGTTTCGTCCAACGTGTCAGACGAATTCGCCGTAACAGATGAATCAACATTTTTGTCCATCGGTATACTCTTGAGTTGAATCTTTCGAAAATTATATTCTTATTTTGCAAAAAGTACGTATTAAATTTGCCTTTCACTTCGTTCAGCGTAATTACGTGATTCGTAATTACGTTAATCTGAGGCAGTGGCCGATTTAAAATTTGTTTTGATTTTGCGTGATCCTGTGTTGTGGTTTTTGAGGAGACTAAATAAATAGGCGGTCGCGCACGTTTAATTGTAATAGCAGACACGTGGGAACGTGTCTCTGACAATGCGATCCCTGTCCAATGTTCAATCATACTTCAGTAATACAAAGCGAGCTGCTGTAACTCTCCCTAAAGACGCACTCGCACATTAAACGTATTTCATACAAATATATAAACTTTATTTATTCTGTGCCGTTTTGCTTTTATTACTTAGATAGTTACACTGTTCCTAAATATTAGAATATTTATGAAAAATGAGGTAAACCTGAGAATCGTGGGAAAATTATTATCTGATTTGTGTATTTACTCATTTTATTTATTCCATTTATTTCAAGTTTCAAAAATGTATGGAAATACCGAATATTTAAGATTAAAATAAAGGAAGAATACTTCTCCTTTTTGCATTATATTTTAAATGGGATTCCATGGTGCTCTACGGCTACGAATCTATGATTTATTTCTTTGTTATTTGCAGTTTGCTTCTGGATTTTTATATACAGAAAAAGTAAAATTTCGTGAATTAGAGCAACTGGAAAGAATTTTTATGAAAAATTGATTACAGGACCTCATAACTGTGGTCTCAAAATGATCGTACAAATCTTTTTATCGTATACTGATTAGTTTTAAAAACCAGGAAGTTATAGAGGCGATGTTTACGCTTCTTACTCTGTTTCTAATTCTGTCCGATTAATCGTTCTTCTGGTAATGTCAGTCGATTATCACGTTTTATGTAAAACTAACAGATATCACAATATTTATGATCCGTAGTGTATATATAACATACCTGTGTATGTATATACAATATACAATACAAAATGGCAAATAATCCTCGATGTCATAGTTCATCCTTTCAACGTTTAATTGTCTCTGAAAACATGTTTCGAGCATTTCGATTGACATTTCCACTGCGAGAGTGCACGACTGGCGCCTTCATGGTGGTCAGTTTAATTTGATGTGACCAAATTTGCATTTCGGTGAAGCCGACAGTTCTCGTTTCACTGTTTAATCTTCCTGATTGCCGCTCCATAGAAACGCAGCTGTATCTCGGTTGGAAACGATAATCACCAATGATTTCAACCGTGTCGATTATTTTCGTTTGGGTATCGTACGGTCAGGAAATTTCTCTATCCCAACATCAATGACTGCCTTCGCTCAATAATTCCGATCCCTATTTCTGTTCCAATGTTATGTAAATGTGGTAAACAACTTCTCGTGCGATTTCATCTGCTTGATGCAATTTTGTTTAAATTATTTGCAATATGCACTTATCTTTTCTAGTAAACAAAATTACATGTTAATCGTTTAGAAGTTCTGTCTTCTCGCTGATTTCGATGCCCTTGAAATACATTGTCAATGTAATCATTTTGAACAACTTTTTCCAAAGCAAATAGTAGCCGCCCTGCCTTAGTTTCCAAGATACAGTTATTCCCGTTGATATTTGGACACCTAAGAGTAGCTTTTTTAAAATTGAACCAAACAATTTGAGCTTTTTTTTAAGAAATTAGAAGAAATAGTTTACTAGATGACATATAAAAAAAATTTTTCAAGTCGTAATTGGTCACAATTGCTAAGAAAAATATCAGTCAAAAAAAAGCACTTTTTATCAAATCCCTCATCAACTATTTCAAAGATCTATTTTTTCATCTGGGTGTGTAATGGAAATTTAAACAACACATTTCGAAGATTTATGCCAGTTATATATACATTAAAAATTTCATCGAAATCGATTAACGTTGCTATAAGCTACAAACGGTTAAAAGTGCTAAAAATCGCAAATTTTCGCTACTTATCGAACAATCGATTTCAATAAAATTTTCAGCATATATGTATACATCTGACATAAATTTTCAAAGTGTGTTTAAATTTTCATAATAGGCCCAGATAAAGAAAGTCGTAAAACGCAATCTTAAATTTTTTCTTCGCGATTCTGATCAATTGCAACGTTTTTAAAATTTTAAGAGAATCGAAATCTGCGAGGAGGCCTAACCACTAAATAATTACCAATTGCATATAAGGGAAGATTGTGTTATATGTATAAACAATTTTTGGTGACATGATAAATAGCTCGGTGATCATAGTTTTCTATGGCAATGTAATTGTTAGTCATCAAAATGTAAGAAATTTATTCAGCTATTACCGATATTATCAGTTAATAATTATTTATCGTGATTCAGTGACATGTATATGTTATTTTATTTCTGGAAGTTATTTTATTATTTTATTGAATATTTATAGGGTGTCCGGTAAAACATAGTAAAACATAGATTACTTGCAAAACTAATACCTATAAATAAAAAATATAAGTATAATTTTATAATTATAATTTTTCAATTACTATCCTAGTTTTTAGGAAAAATAGATTGAATACAAAGATATCGTTAATTCAATACAGTAAGTTTACATGGCATATTTCATATGTAATCATACTGGTAGTTTAAAGTAAAGAGAGAGAAATATTAATAAATAATATTATGAAGAGAGAGAGGGAGAGAGGGAGAGAGAGAGAGAGAGAGAGAGAGAGATTTTAGGTAACATTATTCTTTAAATGATGATATTCTTGTATACAGAATATGCCGATCAGAAAATTCTTTAAAGAGCGATAGGTGCAAATGTAAGATACTTGAGATGGGAGAATCAATTTATTAGCCATGTATAGGTATAATATAACACTGTCCAACAAATTTCAACTTTCTCGGTGTTCCCATTGCTATTAAGTGTTTTCATAATGTTTTTGGCGCTAATTTCAAATCTACAGATCGTTTTTCTCTAGCAAATCTAGTTTCTGGAGATTTTGGAAACCATTCATAGTTTTCAGCTTTAAACAAATTTTGTGGCATAACTGTAAAAGTTGTTCAATTTCTGTTTACGTCGGAAGATTCTGTACACTTTCCTCAATACACTGCTATCGGTCTTCGATACGTTATGAATGTATGTTTAAACTATGATTAAAAGTGGAAGGATACCGATTTTGCACCAATATTCAGATACTTTTCAATTTATCTTAAAACATAAGAGTCTAGCGTTAAGTGAAATCATACCACACGATAAAGCAGACTTTTATTTTGAAGAAACGCTCAAGAAAAGTTGCATCACATATTTCTTCATCATATTAGAAAGCAAAATAGCTCCACAGATGCTGAAGTGCCGATAGTAGTACTCAAAGGCACAGCGGCTGCTCAACGTTCCTCTTAGTGCAATTCAGTCCTTTTGCACAATTATGTTGAGTATGCTCATCATATTTTATAATACTCAATTATTAGGGAATTCAAATTTAATTAACCCCTTGGCCATAGTAAGCAAGAAGTTTGGTCACGCGCCGTCCCATTCATCTGTTCAGCCGTGTGCCCGAACTGACGTAAAATGTATACTTCTTATGACATGTATATTTAGAGGCTACAAAAGGAATTGTGAAATAATAAACAACGTTTGAGGACAAATAGTGTTTTTAAGACTTCTAGGGCGTAATCATGATCAATTGATCAATTAACAAAAACAATTTATTATTTCAAAGTGGATAATGAATCACTAGCAATTTCTAAATTATCACGAGTCAGACTCGTGGGTTCCGTTTATGGCACAAATTCTTTACCACGAGTCTCGTTCGAGGTTATAGGCCAAGGGGTTAAGAGGGTAAAGAATTGCCGGAAATAATTTCATATTTCAACACGATAATACCTCCGTTCACACGACCAAAGTAGCAAAAACATTTTTCGCAAATGAAGAAGTTCAAATTCTAAACTACTCAGCAAGATCTCTGGATCTCAACATTATCGAAAATATTTGGGGATATCTTACGGTATAAGCCAACGACCGACAATTTCTAATGAGATAAAACAATGCATTGAACATGAATGGCACCAATAGATCCAAGAAACGATTAAGAAGTTATATAAATCTTTACCAAGGCGGATAAATAATAACAGATGCAACAAAGTACTGAAAATTAAACAAAGCTACTAAATTTTTTGTACCTTCCCTGTTTTAAAGATATGTTCTCTGATTTTCTTTCACCAACTTTCTTAAATATTTACATTTTCTGAGATAAGTTTATATTGATAAATTCTGTTAAATATCAATATTTTAGTCTAATCGACTGGACCACATAAACAATAACAGTGTAAAACGATATATGTATATAGAATAAACTTTATTTATGTTATATATTAAATATAAATTGACAAAATAGTATGATGCCTTAAATTTTTGTCCCTAACTTACCTTCATATTTGTGCAATTTAAAAAATCAAAAGTTGTGAATACTATGAAAAGCAAACATGTAGTAAAGAGATGAAATATAAAAATAATGAAAGCAATAAAAATATGCGATAGAAATAACATAACGAGAAAAACTTTATTAAACCACTCGACAAAGAACAGGAAAGTTCAGCTATAAAAGTGGAAACATTGCAAAAAGAAATGATGAAAACTGGAAGGTAGCAACAGCTCACAAAAAGCGTAAAATAATACCAGGCATAAGCGCTATGAAAATTTCAGATACAGAAAAGTAACAGTGGTTACAAGACATCCCACTCCAAAATTCTTTCAGTTCACTGATAAAAGATGTAACTAACCAAACTCTACCCTTAAACAACCAAAACCAAAGCAACAACAATAACAATGCTACAGAAATCGTGGAACTGCTCAAGCAATCCATCAAAAACACTGAAATGCTAAAAAAAAATGATAAGTGAGCAAAATGCAGTACTCGGAAAACAAACACAACAAATTACAGTCATGCTACAACTACTTACAAACATGTTAAGTAAAAGATAGAAATGGGCACACTGAAAATAGCAACTTGGAACTCCAATGGTCTACAACAACGGGCCCTCGAAACTAAAACATTTCTATATAACAATAATATTGATATATTACTTGTTTCAGAAACACATTTCACACCAAAAAGCTATATGAAAATACCATATTACACCATCTATGATACCAGACACTCTTAGGAAAAGCACACAGAAGGACAGCAGTGATAATAAGAAACGATATCAAACACCACCTACATAGTCAAATTAGTCAGAAACACATTCAAGCAACCACTGTTACAATACAAAGTAACAACAATTACTTTCAGATGTCAGCAGTATATGCACCATTGCAACACAAAACGACATTACAAAAATGGGAACAGTATTTTTAATCCTTAGGTGACAAATATATCACAGCAGAAGACTTCAATGCAAAGCACACGTTATGGGGCTCAAGAATTAACATACCTCAAGGTAGAACACTAGCAAAATATATTAGAACTAGTAATCTCTGCATATTATCCACAGGTAGACCAATATACTGGCCAACAGATCTAAACAAAATACCTGACTTGCTTGATTTTGCAGTTATAAAAGGACTAAACACAAACACATTAAAGACAACACTCAATCTTCAGCTTAGCTCCGATTATACACCGGTATATATTCCACTAAATTAAAACGCAATATTAAACGCAATATTAAACGCAATATTCCACTAAACACCCAAACACATCAAACAGACAGTAACAACACTGACAGAAATTATACAAAAAGCAGCATGGGCAACTACTAATTATGAACCAAACAACAGGCAAACAAAAATAATTCCAACAGACATCCTTAACAAAATCAGATAAAAAAGGAAAGCGAAAGCAAAGTGGCAAAAACATAGAACATGTGAAAACAAAAAACATCTAAACAGACTCGCAAATAAGGAAATAAAAAGTAAAATAAAAGATCATAATAAAAACGAATTCCCAAAATACATAGAAACACTCTTCGCGAATGAGAATGCCAACTACTCTCTATGGAAAGCCACAAACAAAATAAAAAAGCAAATAAAACTAATTCCAGCAATCAGAAAAACAAACAACACATGGACCAGAAGCAACAAAGAGCAAGCTGAAGAATTTTCCAACCACCTTTGTACATTTACTCCATATAATGTTAACAACATTAACTCCAAATGTCATTCAGACATAGATGCATAAAATACTAGTACCTCAACTGACAAGCACTACTTTGTACCTAATACAGCAGCACAAGAAATTAGAATCATAATCAAGAAAACAAAAAACAATAAAAAACCAGGAATCAACCTAATCAATAGTAAAATCTTAAAAAACCTTCCCCTAAAAGCAATACGATTAATGACAATAATATTCAATGCAATTTTATGAATTCAATACTTCCCTGATTTATGGAAACTAGCACAGATCATAATGTCACCTAAGCCAAGCAAGGACCAAAAAGTGTTTTCCAAAATACTAGAGAAAATAATAACAATAATAATAGAATAATAATAACAATAGAAAAAGATAAATTAATACCAGATCACCACTTTGGATTCAGAAACAAACACTCCACGATAGAGCAAATGCGCAAGCTCCTCAGTGAAATTTTACTAACAATAGAGAAGAAACAATACTGTACAGCTCTCTTCATGAACATTAAAAAAGCAAAGTGAACCATAAAAGCCTCTTACAAATAATGAAAAAACATTTTCTGCAACAAATCCACTATTTACTTAAATCATACCTAAGCAACAAAACCTTTACAGCAATAATAAATAACACATATTCTGAAACTAAGATATCAAGGCAGGGGTACTGCAAGGAAGTGTCTTAGGACCAATATTATACATACAATATACAGCAAATAAACCAAAAATTACCAACAGCAAAATACTGACATTCGCGGACGAAACAGCTGTACTACTTAGGCACACTAATCCAGAAACACCAGTCACATTACTACAAGAGCATATCACAAAAATATAAAAGTGACTGCAAGATAAACAAATAAAAACAAACCTCAATAAATGAAACCATATTACGTTTACACTATGAAAACAGAACCAAATATCTAATTGAATGGTACGCACTTAACACAAACAAAGCACGTTAAATATCTAGGACTCCACTTAGACACACAACTTATATGGAAGCAATATACTAAATCACTTATAGACAAAATACAGGTAAAAACAAGACAGATGTATTGGCTAACTGGTCGAAACTATAAACTCGACATGGAAAATAAACTAAATATTTACAAAACAATAATAAAACCAATTTGTACGTATGGAATACCACTATGGGGGACAGCAGCAATGAGACACATAAATAAATTAGAGTCATTACAACCGAGGAAACTCAGAACAATAGCCAACATCCCATGATATGGTAGAAACAAGGATATACGCAGAGATCTAACAATACTAATGGTCAAAAAAAGAAATCGGCAGATACGCAGAAAAATACAAGGGAAGAATGACAACACATCTAAACCAGCTGGCTGCTGAAGCAAACAAAACTCACATAAAAAGAAGACTAAAAAGTAAACATGTCATTGACTTTACTAAAGGAATAAAATAGACAAACTCCAAGATGATATCCTGCTGGAGTTAGTCATCCACATGTTATTTAGTAATAAAGTTAAAAAAATTTACCAAATGTCCAGCTGGATAAATTGTAAAGTACAAATTAAATATATAAAAAAAAATGTGTTCCTTCATTCGAGCAAACATAAAAATAACATGGTGATAAGTGTGGATTGTAAGATAAGTTTCCCCATTATTGTTACTGAACTTTGTGCAATAGAATTTGTCCACAAGGGTCATATAACAACACGTATCTCAAACTTGGACGCATTTGTTATTTAATGCTTCGTGTCTAACGTATAATATCAGATAGATCAAGTTAGCACCTACTACTACCAATAACAATATTGCATCTATGCAATCATCTAGTAACAATTAAATGTCTTTGTTGGGTCTCACACACATCAGGTAACGTATAACAAAATGTGTTAACGTTTGTCCTTTATTTAGGCTGAATCACTTACAAATAATTATATAAATTATATTTACCATGGAAACGTCAAGCACGTGTACGAATACCGATGGCCATCTTGCAACTACCGATGACGTCACGCGCAGGCTTTCGCCAGGCACCGCTATGCTACCCAGCGTTACTGTACAGAAGCCAATAGTCTTTTTTAGAAATTAAAGGAAGAAGTAAGTTATTTATTGACTGACCTACGTATAATGTCAACGACATTATTAACAGCGATCGAATAGGAAAAGTCAAATTATAAAGGATCTTTATCTTAATCTCTGAAGTAAGGGTGTCAAGATTTTAAAAGTTACCACGATACAAGGATTGGCGCACTAACTCTCCATTCTATGTAGCTACATAATTATGTCGAGCAAAAGATGAGCTACTCAAGAAGTTATTGGAGTCGCTTTCGCAGGAGAACCGGGCTGGATCGATGGAGCACGATTAAGTACCCTCGAGAGGGAAGTGTGTAAAGGAATGATTCCCCTTTGACCTACATACACATACGCGCTACTAGGAGGAGGAATCCTGGACTGTTTCCGGTTGAGTTAACCTGTGCGTACGTGTACATCGAAGAACTTAATTCCATCCCTTCCGACCAAGCTTATACTTTCTCGTTGCAGCAGCAGTTTTAAGCTCACTAGGGGAAACCTGCACAGTTTTTACGAGCGTAGTTTATGGAACCACGCCAGCTGGGCTTGCGATAAACCCGTTGCAGTTACGAAACGTAACATGCGCACATGAATTCCAGCCTGCCAGAAAAATGGAGGTACGCACAAATATGAATAAAACGTATTTGTCTTTATAGAAGGTATTTCTGCAATCGTAATGCCACGATATGATCAGGATGAAGATTATTTTTCGTGAAAAAATAAATCATAAGTGAAAAATAACATTTTTGCGTATAACGCTTTGCTTTGAGAAAACGGTTTTAAATATTCATTTGATATACTACCTGTGAAAGCCGATTTAACAGACCTCTGTTTTTGTTCGTGTATGCATAATGGCTAACGAAAATATTTGGACACTTGCAGAAACCTTTTTGCAATATACAGGGTGTTTTATAATAAGTGATCAGTATTTAAAAGACAAATTTAGTATCCGAAAACAATAAAAGCAATTTAGATCAACATATATTGTTTTATCTCGTTTACGAGATATAGCGAATTCTGTGTTCTACCATCTCGTCTCTGACTATTTTCATAAAGGATGCTGAAAATGAATTAGATTTTTTCTTGCGGAATTACTTGAAATTTATTGTATACAAGACACCTACCGATTATCGGAATACTTCGTCAGAAAATTGAATAAGCTGTTTTAGCAAGTTCAAGAAATATGAAAAAGTATTGAAAGAGTCATTACATCGATAGCAGGATGTCTCCATGTATCTATCGAAATACAAGAAAGTCATTTTGAGCAACTCGTGTGAAGGTAATCAGATACGAAATGATAGGTTATAAAAGCCGCTAAACGTCCTAAACGCAATCAAATAGCATATATGTCGGTATCAACATATTTTTTTTTTTTTTTTGGAGTTAGATTCGTCCCTTAAATATTTTCTGTTTATCATGAAACAACCAGTATAATATACGATATACAGAGTGTACCGAAAATCGTGACAAAAGTCGAAGTGGAGTGATTTGCCATGTAAAACGAGATTAAAAATGTTGTAGCGGCACTTGTCACGTAAACTTGAGGGTTGGATGATAAAATAAAATAGCTGAGTCGTAACACAACTATCAATTTTGTTTTAATTAAACTTTATTATGAATTCAGCAATCACAATGGAATACACACTGAATTAACACACATAAATCACAATTTACTCCAACCACATTATGTAAAACCTAGTTACACTGATACGTCAAGTACGTGACTGTTATAAGAGTAGAGACCGGTAAAGATATGTTGATTATTCTAAAGATACAGAATAAGTGAAGTTTTACTGACGATACTGTGTCTGAGGTAAGTTAGGGGTGGGTGTGTCTAAGGACACGGGACCATCGGATTTGTTGATGACAATTTTGGTTAGGAAAGTGAGGGCAGTAGACACCGCTTCCGATTGGATAATAAGAAGGCTGATGCACCAGGAAGGGCTTTAGCCGCCCTCGAGAGAAAGTTGCTAAAGGAAGATACCGAACGTGAGGAAAATCAACTTTCCCCTGTTAACCCGTAGTAAACGATAAATATAAAAGGAAACCTGAAACAAAAGGTACTTGCATGGTCTGAAGGACTTTAACTATGAAAATGCCAAGAACCATGGAGGGTCCTTAAAACTATTGAGGATACGCGCCAAGGATGTGCAGACATATGGCTGCCATCTAGCCCGCGGTGTGTGGCCTGGTCTCTGATGTGAACAGCAAAGAACTTTCCAATGGTATCGTCGGTACATAGTATACCACCGTTGATAGATTGTTTACGAGAAACCGACGAAACGTAAGTGCCGACAGGTCTAATGACTCATCGATATCCCTGCGGTCTTTCCGCCAAATCCTCTGAAGAAGGCGTACGTGAACACGGTCGCGGACGTCTAACGAACGCGCACGTAGTGGGGATATTGAGAGGTGACAAATAGAAATGAAAAGAGTTCTCTTAATAGAGATCAGTTGTGAACTAGAAGCGTGTTTTGTTTTTGACAAAACCTAGTATTTGAAAACGGAGGCAGGTAAAATTT
>JACXIP010000069.1:26058-71573 GCA_014737485.1 Bombus picipes
GAATATTGTCTCTTCGCTAGAGCTGCTAGAGGAACTAACCTTTCGCGTTCTATATTGTTTAAAAGAATCCAGACTTTTCTCATCTTGATACGTAAGTTCGTAGAATGAGGTTCCCTTACGGTGTTTTCCTCTGTGGCACGTTCAAAGGTGTTGTTTGAGTGTCAAACTCGTTCTGTTGATTTGTTCTACGCTGACAGTAATCCCGTTGATTTGATCCACCGTGGTAAATTATTGGCAGCAGAGTTCATAACACAAGTGGACCGAATCCTTCGATCTTCAATGATGTCCGCAGACTGAAATCGTGATTTCGTTTACACTGAAGCGAATGGGTCCTGGCAGGATTGCCAAAATGTCACGTAAAAATAATGGGAAAATAATATAGAAAAAAATGTTGGGTTCTTGAACCAGAGTTCGAGATACCTTTATTCTGTAATAGGATTACAAGTGTGGGATTAGACCGTTACCGAAAGACTGAAGCCTTGATCAAGATTCAGCCCTTCTAGATGTTCTTTTATCTTATGCCTACGTGCCGAATTCATATTGCTTTGTTTTGGGAGTCGGTGTCGTGTGCAAGGCGGTTCAGGTTTCCTGAGTCGGTTGGAGATATTTGTTGACGTTACAAAAGCATGAGGTAGTAGTGAAATTAAGAAATCACTGTTCGTTTCCTTGCGTCGTTCGAATGATTTCGCTTAGATTTAAACGTTTTACGAGCATGGTAAGAAAAATTCAGACTTTAGATGTGGTGGCAGAGTTTATTATGTGAATTCAACAGAGTGACGGTTAAGAACGTTAGGACAGAGTGAGATGTAACGACTCTCGATTGACTACTCTTGACTCTTCGGTGGCTAACCGAGGATCAACGGCTGCGTTGCCGAAATATATTGATGGCCGTCAGCCCTGAGGTGATTTTGGTGTAGGACGTGTAGGGTGCCAAAGAAATACTTGTTGGTGTTTAATAGTATATTTATTAACAATTCTCGCTTTCGACTCTTTACCTACAATTCTCGTTGCCAACTGACGATTCTCTCCTCTCGGTTACAACTTAACTGTTTTCTCGATCCGATTCGTTTCTTTTTGTCATCCGTCAATATCCCTAACACGCACGCGTTCGTTACGCATCCGCCAGCATTGCCACCTACGCCTTCTTCCAAATATTCGGCGGAAGGACCGGATATCGATGACTCATTAGGCCCGTCGGCACTTGCGCTTCGGTGATACCGTTGGAAAGTTTTGTTGTCGAGTGCCGCTAAGCCCTATTCAAGTTTTCCGACCCTTTCTGCTTGTCGGCATTTACGCTTTATCGCCGACATTGTCTGTATGTCGGCGATCTTCCCGCGTTACTACAATAGAGACCAAAGAAGCCGTTCTACAGTGTCACCTGACTAGTACAGCCGTGTCGTCCGTGAATGTTAGTATTTTGCTGTTGGTAGTTATACGCAATCCAGTGAAACTAAATAGTTTCAAAATTGAACTAGACTAGAAAATTAGAGTATTATGATGATGCAAGTCGAAAAGGCCTGATTTCCTATACAAAAATAAGTCGAAGATGAAGTGACAATTTTGGTTTGGTTTTCCAGAAAATCAATTATGAAGTTCCGTCTACTTGACTCGCTACTTTTTAAGTATTTTTTTTTTTTTATAACGTTTATTGAACCATTAGATGAGTATTACATTGGTATGTTGTCCACAATAAACAATGAACTTCGGTTGAGGAGTGGTTTAGGCAGAAGTACTGATACGTGACGGTACGACATAGCCATACAGTGTTTTGCGTGTCGCAATTACATTTTTTAGCTTATTGTTTTTAAATTAGATTCGAGTCGTTGTAGAGCGGTGCTTATATACGATATTGTTTTTTTCTTCCTATCTCTGTCCTGAAAGCCTGGTCGCAAAAAAAGGACAGTTCGGTAGCCTACTTTTGATTTCGGTGGGGCTGTGGGATTTTGGGGAGAGGTGGGAGAGGGTGGGGATGTGGGATTTTGGGAAGGGGTAGGAATGGGTGGGGCTGTGGAATTTTGGGAAGGGGTGGGAGTGGCCGGACGGGGAGGGGAAGAGAGGGGTGTCCTGTAGAATTATTTACAATATTTACACTATTTTACACGGTAGGAGATTTGAGCGTTGTCGTTTTGAGGCTTTTCCTCTTGTTATTTTTTTTTATTATGGTTTCGGTATCCACTAATATTTTTTTGTGTCTTTTTTGTGATTGTCTTCTGTGTCGTTTTGGGGAAGGGCCATGTTGTATCTTCACCTAGTGTCTATGGTCTGTCCATTTAAGTTTTTCTCGTAGAGTATTGTTTTAATCCCTATTTTTCTTTTTATATGGTAGATTATTGGGATATTATTTTGGTCTTAGAGACAGTTTCTTTCGTCTAAGTATAAAAATGTTTCGAGGGGAATGTAACCTGTTGTCAGTGTGTTTTTGTAATATGAATCGTTTGGAAATAAGCAACCGAAAATTAAACTATACTTTTTTATCTCTGCAGCTTGCGCGAACTGGTTTCTTGTTAGTTTTAAGATGTGGCAGTCGATGCGGTGGATGTTGGCTAAGTCGTAGATCTTTTTACTTTAGACGTATTTTTTGAATCCGCTGCGTTCGGATCAGTAAGTACTTAGGCAAGCCCTGATGCACTTTCTTTCAAATATGCGAATTTTTTCCGTTAGGGAAGCTGATATGTTGTACCAGATTGGGCAGCCGTAGGTTATGATCGGTCTGATTAGTGCTTGGTAGCATAGGATTTTTACTTTGCTGTTGAGATGTTTTCCAGAATGCTTTGCTGGCTTTGGAGAGTTGAATTTCGATGTGCTGCTTGAAGTTTAATTTGTCGTCTATATTTACGCCTAGATATTTTATTCAATTTTTGTGTGGTATGAGCTCCCCTTCGTTTGCTTTTTCTCTTAGTTGAAATTTTTTACAGTGTTCTCTTTCTATTGGACTGATTTCAGTTGACTTGGCTCTAAACAGTATGGTTTCGCATTTGCTTGCATTAATTTTTAGTTTCCATGTATAATAGTAATCGTTAATTCTGCCAAAAAGTTCTTGGAGTTCTTTTCTTATTGTTTTGATTTTGTAGCCTGTTAAGTAGATGATTAGGTCATCTGCGAAGGCTATGGCTACTTTTTAAGTATGCGCGTACCTACATGATGGAATTTCACAATCCATTGTCTGGGAAACGAAGCCAGGAAAAATTTTATATATCTGAATGGACCTCTCAAAATACCATTTATCCTCATACATATGGATGTTTTCATTTGTACATGCATTTCATTTGTACAAACATGTATGTTTTCTTAAATATTTGTAGAGGTTTATCCGTAGAGGGCGGTTGGTCGGTGAGGTTTAATGTGCGAGATTGCTCGTTGTTGAAACCGTCGAATATATTTAAAATGATAAATTAGTATACAGATAATGCTCGCAAAGACGCTCGTACTAACCTATTCGCTAAGGCAGTGTATAAGTCGTAAAATAGGATCGTTATTGACTCGTTAATTAGATCGCTGATAATTCGTTGATGACTGGTTGATAACCGATCGACAACTGACTGTAACTCCTTTCCTTGCGATCGCGTCCGTTTATTTATACTGGTCGGGGGAGAACCGGAAAATTCGAATTCGTCTACGTTTGACGGTTGTATGTGGCGACGACATCATTTTGCCCGGAGTTTATTTGTTCTTACATTACTTGTAACCTAACGGTCTTGATACTCCGAGGCAAAACAACAACATGATTTGAATTGTTCTCTAAATCATGTGCGGCTACATATTTTATCTACTCGATAACATGAAATAACAAAACTGGTTGCTTCAGCCAACGCCCATACCGCGTTGAAAGTACTCGTTCTCGTCCGATCACGAAAGTCAAGCAGCGCTGGGCACGGTTAGTACTTAGATGGGTGACCGCTTGGGAATTCCGTGTGGTGTTGGCTCTTTTTACTTTTCTTAACATTTAGCCAACCGAACCATCGGATCTCCCCTCTGTGAAGAACATCGTTGTGCGACCGAACGGGGAGATCTCCCTTTTTGACTTTAGCAAAGCGTTTTCTTTTTCGTTGTTATTGTTATTATCAGTTATTGTTTACCTAGAATTGTTCCCAATTAATTGCGACTCTTTTTCTGCTTTTATAAAGTGCAATATGTAATATAATAGAGCAATTTAGTGGTCTTAAAATTAATTAAAAAGTTACACTATCAGTTATGTCTAAATAAAGCTATAGTCGAACGATATCACACTATAAAAACATATTAAAATGCATTATGAATTTTTAACTTCACGTTCAAGTCGTGTCATTTATCTTTAGTCATCTTTAATGTTTTTAATTTTACCTATATCTTTTTATACTTTTAATATATACCTTTAATTTGATGTTTTGTTTAAATATGTGAAATCGTTAAACAAAATCATTACTGCAAAATATAATTGACCACGTAAATAATTTTAGACTTTTTTGTTTTTTTAGATATTAGTGAATATTAGTCCTCGTTACTTAGAAAAACGCACGGTGGATAGCGTATAGCTGGCTCTGGCGCGCGCGGTTGGCTAAGCGTTAATAAGCTATGGTCGTATACATCGAGAAAATATCTTTTTAGCATTAAACGATTGTCACCATACGTTGTATCATTCTTGCATACACGCTTACTTATATATTCCTTTGTTTATATTTTTCGGTAATGTTACATGTATTCAATATTCGGAATTAAAGGATGTACAAGTATTATATATACGTATGTCGTTTGAAAGAATGCAAAAATACATGTGCTGAAAATTATGATACAAATCGAAGGGCGATGATTCCCTGCGCGCGATGAAAATGAAGTCGAAAATGTAAAATGACATTTTTCGCTTTGTTTTCGCGAAAATCAATTATGAAATTGCCTCTACTTAACTTTACAATCCATTTTCTTGAAAACGAAGCCAGCCAAGGTTTCACATATCTTTTTTATTCTACAACATAATTATATGTTTTCTAAATATTTTTTATTCAATAATATTAAATAAGAAAATTGATTACTTCAGCTAACGCTCATACCGAACTGAATGCTTTCTTTCTCGTCAGAGCGCTGTGAACCCCCCAGTAGGTCGGACCTCACTGGACAAAAATATCAGGCGCAAGACTTGTTAGTAAGTTTGCCAATTTATAGTGATATTCAGTAATGAATAGTAATAAATAATGATCACTGTAAAAACTATCAAGAAAATAAGAGAATGAAAGAAGTGAGGTGATCGTCGATGAAGATGCCTACAAGAAATACTCTTGATTTTCAACAATAACGTTCGTTAAACTTTTAACAATTAACAACAAACAACAATTAACGATTAACAACGATTAATAACAAGTAACGATTAACACTGAACTCTCAAGAGTCAGTAACCCGTTTCTCCAATTGTGTTGGCTTCGCTTAACCTTTCGCACTTCGCAGCACGGGGCAAAATGAATCTTTGGTTCGAAACCAAACAGATTCTTTCCTTTGTTGCCCCACTAAGCGCGCGTTTATTAGAAGTCCGCGACAGTTGCCGCGTATGGATTCTTCCGAATATTCGGCGAAAGAATCGTGAGGATATCGTTGGTACATTAGGCCTGTCGGCCTTACGCTTTGAAGGTATAGCGCTTTGTGTCGCGAAGCTGTTGAAAATTTCCGTGGTCCAGTGCCGCCACAGAAGCAATCAAAAGAAAAATACAGCAAAAATGGATCAAGAACTTTCTTAGCGACACAAGCTTTGGCACCCAAAGGACGCGGAAACTCAACCGTCCGCCAAACCTGGTGAACAGGAATAAAAGGGCAGAAAGTAGCGAGGAAAGTGTAAGTAAAGAGGAAAGCACAATAGTAGACGCGGAGCGCAAAAAAGAACTAAACCATAAATTCAGCAGATAGCTCCCCATTATCAGCGATACGGACGAAAAATAGGAAAAATAGGCGTATTGCAATCACAAAAGTCCAGCCTATCTCGGACACAGCAACGCCCTCAAATAATGACAATAAAAGAATCCACAATAATAAGGAAAAAGAACGAAACGCTACGGAAGAAAGCAAGTAGGTAAACGGATTCTCAAGACGGGAAATCACAAGTTCGAAAGAGAATAAAGAATGGACCGAGAGGTACACCATCACCAACGAAACCCTCAACGTCCCAGGCGCAGCCCAGCGAAATGGACAACGCAGGGGGCCCATATATCCAGCAACCTGAATACGGAAAAGCCAGACATATCCCAGACAGGCCACTAGCCTCTACAGGGAAGAACGCTGACACCACAGCCCCCACAAATAAAGACAAACCGCCTCCAATATACATCACCCACCGAGACACGAAGGAGACAGTAAAACTCATTGAAGAGACTCTAAACATAAAGTCATTCCACATGAAAACAATACACGCAGATAAACACGTGCTATTCTTGCGAAGTATACCAGACTTTAACAAAGCGAAAGAAATCCTAATTGCAGTTAAGACAGCCTTTTACGTATATGCACCCATATCGGAGAAGCACCACACGATTTCACTAAAGGTTCTAAACAATAGCTTCTCCGAGACAGAGATAGTCGCAGAGTTGCAAGCACTACAGATGTCAGACGTTCAATTGACAAAAGATTGGCGCTCCTCAACAAAAAGATCAATAGAGAGCAATGTATTGCTTCTAATTTACATAATCCAAGTATCCCCACAAAGCAATATTAGTAACTTACTCTACAAATGAACCGTCTAAATTACTTTAGGGTAAAATGGGAAAAAGTCAGAAAAAATGCAATTTTTTCCGCAACGCAATGTCACAAATGTAAGTTGCATGGAGCCGCACGGACCAAGCGAGTGCAAAATCAAAAAGGAAGACGCGGTAAACAAAGACAAAGTGCACTGCGTGAATTATAAAAACTACGGATATCCTGCTTTGTATAAAGGATGCCCAAAACTCGTTGAATTTTGCAAAAAACTTTGCGAAAATATCAACAAATGCAAAGAATCAAAAACAAACGCATTGCTCAAATAAGTCGCAAATTCATCTCGTAATTAAAGTTCTCAGACATCCTAAGACAAGGAATAAGCCGAAACGAAGTCTCCGAAAACCAACCACATCAAACAAATTTATTACAGCGCGTAATTCAAAATCCAAACCCAATTAACATACCCCCACTGAACGTAATAATCTTATCGAAAGCTTCAAAAAAAGCATATTCAAAGCCCTAAATGAACAACAAACACAATTAAACGAACTATAACAATCATTAAAAACGTACGAAGAAAGGATTGACTCTTGCCCAAAAGGAGGCTCATACCTAGCCATATGCCTTGGAGATATACAATTACAATTCCTTAATTTATGGGCAAGTAACACGCTCAAAACCATAGACTAC
Source organism: Bombus picipes (assembly GCA_014737485.1). Taxonomy (NCBI): domain Eukaryota; kingdom Metazoa; phylum Arthropoda; class Insecta; order Hymenoptera; family Apidae; genus Bombus; species Bombus picipes. The sequence goes on from JACXIP010000069.1 coordinate 33,400, forward strand.
GATTGCGACCATAACGCTCTCGCATTCCAGGTAAACAAAAATACATCTGACTTCCTAACCTTAGAAACACAGAGTGACGGATCCAGGTGCAAGTACAAAAAAACAAACTAGGAAAGATTACAAGATCAGCTCGAAAAGAACTGCGACCTAAATGTCCACAACAATGTCAACCTAACAAAGAGGCAAATCGACTCATTAATAGACGAAATAGAAAAACATGTACAAACATGTATAAACCGCCCTTCAAGAATCCGTACTAAAAATAAAACAAAAATCGGCTTTCGAGCCATATATCTATAATAAAAAAAAATGCTGCATACCATCCAAAATAAACAATCTATTATAAAATAAAACTATTCCTACGATAAAAGAGAAGATTTAGAATTATTAAAGTACCTTTTGCACAAAATAAAGTTGTGTCTGAAACAAGAATTTGCAAACTCTATAAATCAACACTGGGCAAACAAAATAAAAAATATCTCTAAAGAGGACTCTGCTAGCATGTGCCACAGAGAAATCAAATTTTTACATCAAAAGAACCAAATTCTATCCCATCTCTCAAACTGCCTTCAGACGAGAACGATTTCATTCAGCGCGGTATGACGTTAGCTGAAATAAGTGATTTTCTTATTTGCTTTTAATATACAAAACAAGAATATTTGAAAAAATATAAATGTGTGCAAAAATGAGTGACATATGGTATTAGTCGCGTAATACTAAAACATTTCTATTTCTCCATGTTTACATTATAGATTATTAAGGAAAGTAAAATAGATTGGAAAAATAAAAATATCAACACCACGCGGAATACGCAAGCGGTCATCCATTTAAGTACTTTCTTCATCTTAACTTTCGTTATCGGACGAGAGCGAGTACTTTTTAATTTTTTAATTATAACGTTTATTGCCCAAGAAGTGGCTTTGGCAAAAGTATCGTTAAACGTGACGGCATGACGTAGTTATACATTATTTGGAATAGGATTTACGTGTTTTTTACATTACAGTAATTGATTGTATTAAAGGCGCACATAAGCGGTATTTTTATACAATATTGGCCTTTTTTCTTCTTTTGTCCTGAAAGTTTGCTGATAAAACTAAACAAATCGGTAGTTTAGTTTTGGTTTTTGTGAGGTTGATTGTATAAAGTATATCATTTAAATATGTTACGATATGTTACAAATTTATTTTACAAATGGAGAGATTGAACGCTGGTGACGTTTCGCGGTTCTCCTTTTCTTTTTGATTTCGGTATCCAATAATACTTTTTTATGTTTTTTCTGTGTTTGTCTTTTGCGTTTTTTTGCGGAAGAGCTATATTGTATCTTCGCCTAGTATCTACGGACTGTACATTTAGCCTATCTTGAGTGTATTTTTTTGGTATAATTCGTTTGGAAATAGACAACTGAAAATTAAACTATTTTCTTTTATCTTTGCAGCTTGAGCGAAGTGATTTCTTGTCAGTTTTAGGATGTCACAGTCAATGCGGTATATGTTGGCTAAATCGTAGATTTATTTATTTTTAACGTATCTTTTAAATTCACTATGTTCGGATCTATGTGTACTCAGACAAGCCTTGATGCATCTTCTTTCCAATATACGAACTGAGGTGGTTAGCAGGACGTGTATGGTGCCAAAGAAATACTCGGCATTTTGTTTAACGATGTATTTATTAACTCGCTTAACGACTTTGTTTCTTTGATCAATCACGCTTCTCAGTCGCAACTCAACTTATCTCTTAATCCATTTCGTTTCTTTTTGTCGCCTCTCAATGTCCCCATTACGCACGCGTTCGTTAGGCGTGTGCGACCATGGCCCCCTAAACCTTCCAAGTATTTGACGGAAGGACCGTAGGGATATCGATGGTTCCTTAGGCTTGCTGGCACTTACGCTTCGTCGCAGCCTTGCTTATGTTTCGTCGATCTCTCGTAAACAGTTTCTCAACGGTAGTATACTATGTACCGACGAAACCCTTGGAAAGTTCTTTGTTGTCGAGTGCTGCTACAGAACTCTTTCCATTAACGAGGCTTGTAAGTTATACCTAGTTATATATATGTCGGAGAATACGTCTGGAATAGGGTTGGACGCATTTGATAAATCTTCATTGGAATTGACCATCGTTGTGGTATAACGAAGGTACGGTTTGTTAACACGAGTAATGGATACTACCGATTCGACAATCAACCGCGACCCTAGTGATGTTGGTCTTAGGTTTGATAACGAATCCGCGATCAACGGGATGATAGAACTACTTGCTCACAAAACTAACTCAAACGTGAAGTACTCCCGGAGACTAAGCTTTCCTTCCTTCGTCGGTGAGATCGTAAGGAAGAATGCCTCTTCGTCCCAATCATGCCACCGAGGAAAACTATGATGGGGTGTGTCTAAGGACACAATCCCTTCAGACAACTGAAGGACCCGTTGGAATGTTTTACTGTCGAGTACCGCTACGGGTATTTCTTTTAACGAGGGCCATACTGCCACGACGCGCCTGTAACGTCAATCCACATCAGAGACCAGGCCGCTGTCACGACCGGCTCACTTTAAAATCGTAGACAAAGATGTGGCGGCACTCGGCGACAATGTACATCGCCGAAGTGCCTAATGAGCCAGCAATATCCCAACGGTCCTTCCGCCGAGTATTCGAGGAGAAGGCGTGCGTAGCGGCGATCGCGAATGCCTAACAAACTNACTCAAGGATAGTGGGGATATTGCGGGGTGACAAAAGACAAATAACCGAATCCGATCGAAAGTCGAGTTGTACGAGTCAGTCTTAAAAGGTCACGCCTAGAGCTCGGAAGTAACAAATTGTGAATTGTGATAGAAGAAAATAAAGTTTGTTTTTTTTATTTTTCCTTGTTGTTCTTTGGTGTTATTTTACGTGACACGCCCGTGGTCGCCTTGAGCCCAAGCTCATTATCACAAATCGCAAACAAATACACTTGGGTAGAATGACGACAAATTGTTTAATTACGGCAGTAAACTCAAATTATAATATTACGGGTTTTTCCCGAAGTTCCAGATGGGAGGTTTCCGGTGTTCTTTCATCCCCGACATATACATTAGTAGTTATATATATGTCGGGTTTACATTATGATTAGGGTTAGGGGCGTGAAACGAATCTTCGTTGGAACTATCCATCGTTGCTATACAATTGAAGCAACGTTTATTAACACAAGTATGGATTTTATAGAGTTGACAGTTAACCGCGATGATTAGACACTAGTACAATGGTCTAAGGTTCAATAACGAATGCGCGGTGAACAGGATGGCGAATTTACTTTTTCGTCAAAGTCTAAGTTGGACTTTTTGTTAAAACGTGGAGTAATCACTGATCGTAAAGACGTTACTTAACCCTTAGAGTGCTATGGGCGTATATATGCGTCTGGCGAAAGCTATCGGTGTGGACTAAGGACACATATATGCGTTTTCTGTAAGTGTCCGGCATGGACTAAGGACGCATATATGCGTTTGTCAATTTTTCCGAACACCTACGCAGAAGTAATATTATTAAGTTTGTGTGAGACAAACATTTGTAAACAAATGCCAATAATGTCTCGTTATAACAGTTGTCTACCTGTTTCGCGGACAGTCGCATCTGTTTCGCGAACTGTTCCATACTGGACAACGACAGAGGACACCCAGAAAATCCGCGGCATAAAGACAATTTATAACAACTTCCAAGAACCTCAGAGGCTCGTCACGTACCGGAGAGTCCAAGATAGTGCCCTATATAATCTTTATTCACGATAATACCCTATATAATCTATTTGATTATCTTTTACTTGTGACACACTTCAAAATGGCAAGTAATATCGAAAAATATTTTACAAGAGACGACAGCGAAATAGAAGATTACGATTCAGGCGATTTGATGAATGATGTGTACCAGTTTGATTCACCATCATCACACAGTGAAGAATCGATCGATCAAAGAAGAATAAATAGAAAACGGCCCAGAACACTAAGTACATCTTCAGAAGAGGAATGTTCAGAAATACCTGCAAATATCGAGATCTCTCAAGAAACAGGAATATTATTATGATCAAAAACGAATTTAATGCCTAAACCACATATCTTTGACGAACAAAATGCAGCAGTAAAAGGAAATCTGAACTCTGAATCAACACCTTTAGACGCCTTTCAAATGATATTTTCGGAAGAATTAGTTGCTCAAATTACCGAGCAGACAAACAATTATTTCAAATGCGTACAACAGTGTACAGCATATAAAAAGAATTCCCGTTTGACGAATTGGAAGGATGCTTCAGTCCCTGAAATGTACGTATTTTTATGCATTTCGAAGCTAATGCCGCGTTCGAAGAAACTGTCTTTGAGAGAATATTGGTCTACGGACGAACTCTTGAAAAGGAATATTTTCCGCAAAATAATGGCACGAGATCGATACATGGTATTATTACAAATGTTGCACTTTAACGATAATAATACAGGAAATCTTTCGCTGTACAAGGGCAGATGTTATGTTAAACGGTTTATACCATCCAAGAGATGTAGGTTCGGCATTAAATTATTTCTCCTTAGTGACTGTGAAACGAATTATCTGTTGAACTTCAAAATTTATGCTGGACAAAAAACAAACATTAGTAGAAGTAACACTGCCATTGGAATCTCTGGAGATGTTATGATGACGCTGCTTCAGCTATATCTTGGAAAGGGCTATACACTAATTACGGATAATTGGTACACGAGTCCACGTTTATATACCTTATTATACGAAAACAAAACCAACGCATTTGGAACCGTTCGTAAAAATAGTAGAGATATGCCCCACATGGAAGAAAAGTGGAAGAGAGGAGAAATGTGCTACCGATCGACTGGTATTTTATTGGCAATGAAATGGCATGATAAAAAGGAGGTTTGGATGTTGTCTTCTGCACATGGAGCTGCATCGATTGAATCTGAGAAAAGGGATTATCGTACAGCATTATATAAGAAGAAACCATCATGTATTGCCGACTATAATTCCAACATGGGTGCTGTAGATAGAGTTGATATGATCTTGAGTACACTTAATTCCCTAAGGAAAACTATAAAGTGGTACAAAAAATTATTTTTCCACTTGTTAGATTTAGCTATATATAATGCATATATTTTATATCAAAAATCTACTGCTTCGAAACAAAAATTTAGTGAATTTCATTTAGCGTTGATAAGAGACATTTTACGAAAATATTTCCAAAGTAGAAGCATGTTAGGAGGAGGAAAGAGAAAGTCTGAGGATTTACCATTTCGTTTAATCGATAGGCATTTTCCATCAAAATGCCTTAATCATGCTGGCACAACACAATTATCAAGAAGAAAATGTGTTGTTCGTGTGAAAAATAAGAGAAGGAGCGATACTCGATACGAATGTAGAAAATGTAATGTCGGTTTATGTATCGATGATTGTTTTGAAATTTTTCACACACAACTGAATTATTAACTTGTGTTATATTTACTAAATTTAGTTTTCTAGTTTATTGTTTTCTAGTTTATTACCCAAATTCTGGTTTATTGTAAATTTCAATGTTTATAATAAATAATTAATACTAAAAAATAACGCCCTTGAATCATCTAATCTCGTGCAAAAGAATTACTATGACTTATTACGGTTTGCGCTTTGAATAGTCAATCAACACAGTTCGGTCTAGCGAAAAAGTACTCCGTCCACAGCAATCGTTAGCGTGACATTTTTGACATTTTGGCCATCCTGCCAGAATCCATTCGCTTCAGTCTAAACGAAATTACGATTTCGGTCTACGGACATCATCGAAGATCGAAGGATTCGGACCACTTGTGTTATGAACTCTGCTATCAATAATTTACCACAGTGGATCAAATCAGCGAGACTACTGTCAGCATAGAACAAATCAACAGAACGTGTTTGACACTCAAACAACACCTTTGAAAGTGCCACGGAGGAAAACACCGCAAAGGAACCCCATTCTACGAACTTGGGTATCAAGGTGAGAAAAATTTGGATTCTTTTAAACAATATAGAACGCGAAAGGTTAGTTTCTCTAGCAACTCTAGCGAAGAGACAATACTCACAATGAACAACAAGAAAGACTCAAAATCCGAGACAAGTTTAGCCTCTACAAGTGGAACCCAAAACAAAACGGGATCACTCGATTCCTCTGCCAGAGCAATTCTAGACTTCGTACAGAGACAGAACGAAGAATTTCGACAACTATTCAACGAAATAAACAATACATTAAGATTAGCCAACGGAGAAAATAGAAAACGCGCTAACGAAATAGAAATATTAGGTAGAAACCTCTCTCGTGTTAAACTATCGCAAATAGACGTAGAATCAACTGAATTCGGTTCTATGATAACTAACGATGACGATAATATATCTGTATTAAAACACGATATCAATCCACCTCCACCTATGCCACAAAGACCACCAACATACGTCCAACCATCCCATCCAACAACTGCAATCTCTGGAAATCTAAAAGCTGAAATTGCGTTAAAATGTATTCCGATGCTAAACGGAGAAGACGATATAGTTGTAGAAGATTTTATTCGTGAAATAAAAGAGACGAGAATGATGTATAGCGAACAAACGTTATTATTAAAAATGATCAAAATAGAGAAAATTGTAGGAAAAGCCGCAATAGCAATCCGCAATATCCATATTGACGAATTCGAAACTCTGTACGAAGCATTAAGACGTAACGTAGCCACTCAAGCATCAGTAAAAGAACAGCAAGATCAGTGAAGAGAAATAAGGCAAGGATTAACCGAAAGCGTGCAAAGTTATAACATTAGATTTCAACGTGCTTTTAACAAACTTCAATACAGCATTACCAATGAATATAAAGACGAACTAACTCGACGAGCGATGAACGATCGACTATACATGGACTCTGTGATCGACTATGTAAGAGGCCTTCGTTTAAAAATAGGACAAGTGTTATTGGCTAATTCCCTCCCCCCCCCCCAAATATCATCGACGCAGAAAAAAAACAATGGACGTGGAAAGATACTTTCGCGAAGACAACACTCGCAGACGAATGACACGACGATCAACGGCTCTGCCATCTTATCGTAAGCAGACGTCTCGTCCAGTAGGTAACCGCTTCACGATTACAAGTAACATGAATAACAAAACTCCACCCACACAAAACATTCAACGAAGAATGAATAATTTTACAAAGCTTGAGAACCAACCATTATACGGAAGGACACAAACGAAATGTTTCAAATGCAATCGATTGAGACACCTTGCCAATCAATGCTAAAATTTTCGAATACCGCCTCAAACAAAAGCCTCTCCAGGAATAAACCACATTCAAGAACAATCAGATTAACAATGCTACCTCAGGAAGACTACCCACAATACGGCTACAATTACCAGAATAACCGGGATTGCGATGTCTCGTTGACTCGGGAGCATGAATCAATTTGCTTGAACGAGGATGCTACCCAGGAAGAACAATAATACCAGACACAAAGAAATTCTCCATGGGATATTCCAAATACGAATCTAATTCCAAAATTAAACTAAATTTATTCAACAAAAAGATAGAATTTTCCTTAGTGGATGATAATTTCCCTATTATAGAAGACGGCATATTAGGCTTACCCGGTTTAGATCAATATCGATTCGAACTCTCCAATAAAACATTAAAATTAGATAATAACACCCTTCTGCTGCAGCAAGAACCAACCCTCGCACCAGGAGAAACCGTTCAAAAAATTGTATACCTCTAAGGAAAGCCAACGCCAGTATGCTTTATCAATGGTGGTAAGTCCTCAGTCCAAATTTCTAACATTATTGAAAATACAAACACTGTAGATCAAATCGAAAAATTCAAATCTTTGATTCGGCTATCGCACATAGAAAAACCTCTTAGCACGTTGACTGCCACGACACCCGCATTCGGATGTCAGCAAAGTTTCTGCTCAGGCCGCGTAACCCATATTCGGGTGTCGCTTATTTGACTACTTGCGAAGGATCGTCGTAGGTATTCGAAAAGATACTCCATAATAATAAAACTGTTGAATTGTTATAAAATAAAAATACGAAAATGGTTTATTAAAAAAATGATTTAGAATGTAAAACTTTAAAGTATTCAAGACAATAAGTTGTTGTTTTCTTCAAATTCATTTGTGCCTTTGTTCAGTCCATTCGACGTCTTTCATTTGCATAAATAAATTTGTATAAATAAATAGTTTGCATGCGCGTCTAGTGCTTCTTCCGGAATTGTTTTTCCGAACGGCGATATTATGCCGACTCCGTCGAAGACAAGGACTTTTTGTATTTTCAGACAACACTGATAATTTTGCAACTAATAATTGTCTAAATATCCTAATATTTATATTTTTTCTTGTTGCAATTTTGTAGACCATCAAAGCGTTTACAACAGAAATTTCCAGAAGGAATTGAATACCAAGTTTTCTGTATCATTTATTCCTTTTCTAATTGTGGTGACATAAGAAACCATTTGGTCGGGATAACCTATACCACACTTTCCTTGATTACATTCAACAACAGCTAGTAGTTTTAATGTTGCGAACAAATGAAACGAAAGATCATTCTTGAGACCACCATTTGAGCGACGCGCATTACAAAAATATCATAACATAAATAAATAAAATAAATAGCAGAGAACGCTTGGTACTGCTGTACGCGTGGCCTGACGGAGATTTCTTTGAAAACACGCGTGGCAGTCAACGTGTTTGAGAACATATGGAAAAGATTCTTCTCTATTACATGGACGTATTTCATTTAAACAGCGAAACATTACCATGCACATCTCTGGCCAAACATTCCATTACGTTAAAAGAAAATCAGATCATTAGCATAAAATCCTACCGTCCTCCCGAACATCATAAAACCGAAGTAAATAAACAGATGACTGAAATGTTAAACAAAAAGATTATAGAACCCTCTGACTCTCCCTATAACTCTCCTGTCTGTGTCTTTCCAAAGAAAATCGACGCATCAAGGAAACAAAAGTGGCGAATAGTAATTGATTTTAGAAAGTTAAACGAACTAACAAACCAAGACACATACCCACTACCTGACATTGACGATATACTCTCACAACTAGGAAACGAAAAATATTTCTCCGCTTTAGACTTATCCTCAGGATTCCATCAAATACCCATGGACGAGAACTCAAAGAAATACACTGCATTTAGCACACCAAAAGGACACTTCCACTACAATAGAATGCCATTCGGGCTCAAGAACGCACCCGCTACCTTTCAAAGAATAATGGATACCGCGTTAAGAGGTTTGATTAACAATCATTGTTTCGTTTATCTCGATGATATCATTATATTCGGGCAATCGATAGAAGAACATAATAAAAACTTAGCCATTATATTCCAAAGACTCAGGGAAGCAGGTCTAAGAATACAACCAGATAAATGTGAATTCTTAAAGCTCGAATTAGAATATGTAGGTCATGTAGTGACAGCAGATGAAGTAAAACCTAACCCTTCAAAGATAGAAGCAGTAAAGAATTTCAAAATACTCAAAAATCCTACAGATGTAAAATCATTCCTTGGGCTAGCTGGATACTATAGAAAATTTATTAGAAACTTCTCAAAAATTGCCAAACCGTTAACAGAACGAACTAAGAAAGACATACAATTGCACTGAACTGACAAAACACAACTTAACTTCGATACATTAAAAGAAAAACTATGCCAAGCGCCAGTATTAAAATATCCCGACTATACGAAAACATTTACGTTAACAACGGACGCCAGTAATGAAGGTTTAGGAGCCATCCTTTAGTCACTTAATTTAGGTTTAGGAGTAGTCCTTTAGTTCGTTAATCAGTCTGTATTCTACAATTGAATTGTAATATTGTCGTATTAACAAAGCATGCGAATGGGCTATTGCTCATTCGCCTTTTTTATAGCACTCGTAATTTATTACGTGACATTTTTTGGCGACTCTGCCAGGATCCATTCGCTTCGGTGTAAACGAAATCACGATTTCGGCATACGTGCATCATTGAAGATTGAAGGATCAGCGGACGTCTGCATAAATCGGCTCACTTTGCGTGAAAACGACTTCTACGGAAAGCGGACTACGGTCATCACCACAACTGAAACTGGTCACGAAAAGAAGAATACTCAGGTAAAGAACTGGATTCTTTTAAACACTATCGTACTCGTCGCAACAGCTTCTTACTACGAGTAGGAATTCAGTCAGTTACCACATCTGAATTCAACTCCATTATAACTGAAGACGCTAGTACCAGCACTATTCAGAAAAAGCGACCACCTATTCCTAAAAAGACCGAAATAAAACCTAACGAAACGGACAATGTGGACAGTGAAGAAGAGGCAGAACGCAGTATCCGCCACATTGAAATCGAGAATTATGAAAACCTGTTTGAAAACCTCAGAAAATTTGTATCCGCGAGTATTACATCTAATGGAGCTCGTGATAAACTGCAGCGTACGCGACGAAACTTCAACGAATCGGTACACAGTTATGTGAAGAGGTTCCGACACGACCTCAACGAACTGATATACGCACTCCAACATGAAATTCGCAATCCAATACGTCGAGCAGTTGCTATAGATCTTGAAACTGAACGAGCCACCAAAGTCTTTACTCTAAATTTGAAACCCGAAATAGAAATACGCACATCGGCTATAAGACCGAAGAATCTCCAAGAAGCACAAGATACAGCTTTCGAGGCAGAGTTATTTATAGGGGAAATCGAACGCAACAAAAACACAGTAAGAGGAAGAACAATGAATCGACCAATCGCGAGAGCCAACGCCCAATTCCAAGGAACTCCCAATGTAAGAAGAAATATCACGCCTGGCAACACCGCACGACCAAAGCCAATAAATCCACCTACGGAAAGAAGAGCGATGATGGAACGACCACCGCCCAAATGTTTCAAATGTAATCAAACGGGACATTTAGCCAACGCTTGTACTCAACAGCGAAATTTTTAACCAGCCAGCCAAAGAAACTTACCCCCTCTGAGAAATTACCATATAACGACGGACGAAGAGAATACGAATCCCGAGGAAGAAATGGAAGAGAACCAATAATAAGAATTAACGCCATCACTGGAGGACTCCCCACAATTACCATCGGATCAAAACTTGGACTAAAGCGATATCTAGTAGACACTGCTGCCGGCATAAACATTGTCAAACGCTCACAAATCATTTCCACTCGATTAAAAGACGACAAGAAAACATTCTTTATGGGCAATGACAAATACGAGACAGACGAATACGTTTACCTTAGAATTTATGACAAAGGAAACAAATTCTACATAGTACCTGACGACTTCCAACTAACTGAAGACGGAATCATAGGGTTACCAATGCTAGAAAACTATCAATACAAAATTACAAACGACCAAATCCAATTCAACGATCATGTATTCTTATTTCAGCCACCACAACTAATTTCTCCAGGACAAACCAGAGTCGAAACAATTTATCTGAACAAGAGACCAACGCAAGTATGCTTCTGCAATACTGGTGAGCAACCAATACCAATCTCTAATGGTCTTTCTAATGAAATTGATCTCGAACAAATCCAAAAATTCAAAAACATAATTAGCACGGGCCATATTGAAAACAATTTCCGCATTCCTATCGAAAAAACCCTCCTACACTACATTGACGTACTATCATTGACGTATTCAATTCAAGACACAGACACTTTACCATGCACTGATTTAACAAAACACATCATCANCGTTCAATGAAGACAAAATCATAAACACAAAATTTTACAGACCACCCGAGGCACACAAATTAGAAATCGAAAAACAAATCAAAGAAATGCTAAACAAAAACATAATCGAAGAATCAGATTCACCGTACAATAGCCCATAGGTATAGGTAGTCCCCAAGAAATCGGACGCCTCCGGAAAACAAAAATGGCGCATAGTGATAGATTTCCGTAAATTAAACGAATTAACTGATCAAGACGCGTACCCTTTGCCAAACATTGACGATATACTCTCACAATTAGGAAACGCGAAATTCTTTTCCGCATTAGACCTCCCTTCTGGCTTTCATCAAATACCAATGGACGTAACATCAAAGAAATATACAGCTTTTAATGCGCCTCAGGGACACTTTCGATATAATCGAATGCCTTTTAGATCAAAAAACGCCCCAGCTACATTCCAACGCATGATGGACACAGCACTTAGCAGTTTATTAAACGAATATTGCTTCGTTTATTTAGACGACATCATAATATTCGGAAGTACGATTCAACAACATAACAACAACCTTGCAATTGTATTACAGAGATTAAGAGAATTAGGACTAAAGATTCAAACAGACAAATGTGAATTTTTAAAACCAGAATTAGAATAACTTGGACACATTATCACACACGAAGGAATAAAGCCAAACCCGAAAAAGATAGAAGCAGTCAAAGAATTCAAAATTCCCAAAAACCCAACCGACGCAAAATCATTCTTAGGACTAGCAGGATATTTTAGAAAATTCATACATAACTTTTCAGAGATAGCCAAACCTCCAACCGACCTGACAAAGAAAGACGCACTCTTTCATTGGACAGACAAACAACAAGATAGCTTTCAAACTCTCAAAGACGCATTACGCAAAGCCCCGATATTGATATATCCCAACTTTAACGAAACATTTACATTAACAATCGACGCCTCTAACGAAGGAATAGGCGTTGTTCTTTCGCAAAACGACCATCCTGGTTGTTACATCTCCAGAACACTAAATCCTCCTGAAAGAAATTACTCAGCCACTGAAAAAGAACTTCTTGCAATCGTATGGGCGGTAAAACGTTTGAGACAATATTTGCTAGAAAGACCATCTCATAAGAACTGACCATCGAGCTTTAACTTGGCTTAAAAATTGTAAAAACACCTCATCACGACTAATTAGATCGAGATTAAAGCTAGAAGAAAACGATTACGAGATACAATACCACAAAGGAAAAGGTAATACGGCTGCTGACGCACTTTCCAGACAAACTATTAACAATTTGACGACTGAAGACAATCTCCTTGACGAATATATCAAATGGGAACAAGACACCGACACACTTCCTAAACGACTCAAGATAGTCACCAACGAAAAATCCTTCTTCCAAATAACAAAGTTATTCATTATTGTTCCAAATAATAAATAACTTTAGGACCCTACGACAAAGAGGAATGGTTAAAGAAGATCATGGAATCAGCTACAAAACATAACAAGTTAGACATAGGAGACAAAAGCTTCGATGAAATCGAAAAGGCACGAATAAAAACATTTTTGATGTATGTTAATGACAAAATAGAAGAAATAACCTTTGCATACGACCCGATTCAAATTCTAACAGACGAAAAAGTTGACGCGATTATAAAAGTAAATCATAAGGACGCTTCAAGACGCTTAGGTATACAGAAAACTTACGCAAAAATCAAAGAACGATTTAAAATCCCACATTCGTTCTCAAAAGAAGAGGAATTTATAAAATATTGTGTAGCATGTGAAAAACAGAAACCTGTCAGAATCCGCGCGAAAGAAATTCCCGTAATACCTAAAACCCCCACTAGACCAAACGAAAAAGTAGCAATGGATATAATTGGTCCCATGCCAAAAACTAAACGAGGAAACCAATATATACTCTCTATTCATGATGATTCGACCAAATACCTGATATTAACACCTCTCAAGACACAAAGAACCGAATCCATAATATTTGCCTTATTGAATCATTACATTTACATCTTCTCAGCACCTGAAACTATACTAACAGACCAAGCACAGAACTTTATTAGCGAACTCATTACGAAGTTCGAAGAANACATTTAAAATAAAATACGTAAAAACAACCAGCTGCCACCCGCATTCTAACGGATCCCTAGAAAGAACACACGCAACGGTAAAAGACACGAATACGAACAAGTCTGAACGACTCAGACGAAGAATGGGACGAAGCATTAAACTTCATATGCTTAGGATATAACACAACAATACACGATGCAACTGGTTTTTCACCTTTTGAACTAACTTTCGGACGAAAAGCTAACTTCCCATCCTCAATATCCTGAACCTCCAACTACACGTATGAAGAAATGTTCGCACTATGGCAAAAACAATTGGACAAATACAAAACACTATCTAGACAAACACTTGAACAAAGTAGAAAACGCTACATGCGAGACCAACAAAGAAAAATCATTAAAACGCAAACGGTATTTAAAGAAGGAGAGGCGGTTCTTACACATAATGATAACAAAGCAGATAAATTGGACGATGAATGGTTAGGTCCTTACCACATCGAAAAAGCCATGACTCCTTATTACGAGATTTTAATCAATGACCAATTAAGAAGATACATGGTAACAGAATTAAGCCATACTTTTCAGGACGCTCATCTCGTGCACAACCCTCGTGCCCGGATTGGAATTAATACCGATCGAAAATAACGCAATTTTCCACGAGAAAATATTTAAGGCCTATTTGTATAATGAAAAAGTTAACGTATATATAGAAATAGATGTGAGCGATAAATTTAACCACATCGATACGTTGGGAAAACACATAAAAGAGACCCAAAAACATTGTACCACCTCGTGTCAAGTAAAATCAGAGATACTTTCCTTAACCAACAAGTCTAATAAGGTCAAAACGCTAGGAACACGTTTAAGAGTACTATCTGATTCTAGAGTTACGAAAGGATTGATAGACGCTATAAGTCCAATCAGTAAAACACTTTGCGGAACCTTGATTCTGACGATTTACAATTGATAAACTAGAATATCGACAAACTATTTAGCGAAGGAAACGAATTAAAAACCATTGTAGCTAACCAAACCGCTCTAATTAGGAAAATCCTAAACACCGACAGTCTAAAACAATTAGAAGAAGTAAACGCGAACATACAAAATGTAACAAATCAAGTAAACAAGCGAGAACTTCCAATAGTCAAGATTATTACTGCAGAAAGCGCTTTGCCAGATCTACACTTTCAACTCGATGAAATATTCAATATAATTCTACTAGGAAAACAAGGAATTATTAGCCCCCAGATCATAAATCATCACACTTTCTTAGAACAATACGCTAAAGCTTTAGGAAATCACATCATGAATAAAGGATTTTCACCAGAAGAAAATTTCCAAAACGTTTTAGCCGTCTCTACGCTCACACTGTTTGTCCAAAGCGAAAAGATCTTCTTTAAAATTTCAATTCCAATAACAACTGACTCAGAATGGGAAATAGAAGAGGTATACCCCATACCGACTCAAAAGAACGGAGCATTTCTCGCCCCATTAGTCGAACGTCCGATATTTTTCACCTCAGGATTAACTTATATGAATGTAGACCAGATGTATTTGGACAAGCAATGTCGAATCAAACACGAATTGTACATTTGCAAACAAACTCAATCCATCCGAAATAATTAGTGTAGACAATACCATGATATTTTGTAAATTCACAGTCTATAAGATCGTAGAAATAACTTTTATACCACTAAAAAACGAAAATCACTACATAGCTACGCCAGAAAAACCAATAGAACTCAATATATTCTCTGAAGAAGGACATCAAATTGTCAAACTGAAGCAACCCTCTCTGTTGGAAACTAAAATAACTGTAGATATATTGTATGGAGAGAACCATATGAGAATCAGTGGCAATCCCAAGAGCACTTCTTACGATATTAAGATCGAAACCATAAATATAACTAATAACGTAGATTTATCCCCAATGCTTGATATCTTAGAAAAGACTCGCAAAGTAATGAGCAACCTAAACGGTTATACTGATACCTTGAGTCAAATAGAAGATAGAGCCAATCAATTAACTTTTTCGCACAGAATGACATAAATCAAAACTTGTGGTTTACGTTGAAAATTATAGGATATATATCCATTGTACTCGTATCTGCTTAATAAGATGGGACTGTCAAAACTATTCACATATTCTGCTGCAAAATTAAGGAAAACAGCGTTAGTAACGCACCTAACGTTAGTAGTACTGCAACACCTTCCGCCCCTATAAACATTTACACACCGATGTTACCTGTACAAACCGGAACAGAAAGAGAATCAAGAGTAAGTTTTAAATTATCAACACCGCCCAAGGTCAAATTTCCGAAGACACGCAAGAACTTAGAGAACTACGTTCACTCTACGAAGGGGGGAGTGTAACGCCCAACTCTACCTCATTGACGTCACCCAAAAGCCAGACATCTGCCGACCTCCGGATATGTCGATAACACTTAGTCATGCGATAGCGATAAGAATAAAGAATAACCGAACTCCCACCCATAAGATACGTGAATCATAATGAAGATATAAAACCCCCAGTCCTTTAGTCTGTTAGTCAGTCTGTATTCTACAATTGAATTGTAATATTGACGTATTAACTCTTTCGCTACGGCAGTGTGCTCCGTCGGAGTGACACCGCTGTACGGGCCACCGTGGCACCGGAATAGCGTTCCTGAACGGAGCACAGCGACGGAAAGCGTTCATATGTTGCACGGTGCTTGTCACGTAAAATTGATACTTGGGTTGTAAGAGAAACGGAAGTTGTCGTAACCAAACTATTAATTTTCTTTTATCGTACTTTATTATAATTTTGGCACTTACAATAATAGAATAACGCTGAATCGTAAAAAGGGTGTTGTCCAAGAACAGCAACTAGGACAAGAACTGCCCGAGCCGGGTGAAGTCTCTGTTTATATACGTTTTGGTTTGAGGATGTTGAGGGGCTCGGTGTAGGTTAGGATGATAAGGTGCTGATGTGTCCAGAGGAGTCCGAAAGTCGGGGGTCGATATCCTATCTCTGATGTAGGTTGAGAAGTGATTGATGTCACAGGCTCATGGTTAAGTGGTATTCCGCGGACGTCGTCTATAGACGACGTTCGTAGCGAAAGGGTTAATAAAGCATACGAATGGGTTATTGCTCATTCGCCTTTTTTTTATAACACCTGGTCATTTTTTCAAGAACCCAACATTTTTTTTATTATTATTTTCCCATTATTTTTACGTGACACCTTCGACGTAACACAAGCACTCTAATCCAGAGACAGCAGTCATATTACCACCAGAGTGTAGCAGAAAAATAGAAAAATAACTGCAAGATAAAAGCAAACCCCGCTCAATTTAGCCATATTACATTTACGATACGAAAACGGAAACCACCTAATATCCAATTGAATAGCACGCACATAACACAAACAAAGCAAGTTAAATACTAAGACTCCACTTAGATTCAGAACTTATATAAAAGCAACATACTAAATCAATCATAGACAAAATACGGATAAAAAGGAGACAGATGTACTGGCTAAATAGTCGAAACTCTAAAGTCAGCATGGAAAATAAGCTAAAAATCTACAAAACGATAATAAAACCAATTTGGACATACGGAATACCACTATAGGGGACAGCTGCAATGTGTCAGGTAAATAAACCAGAGTCGCTTCTAGAACAGTAGAACTACTCAGAACAGTAGTCAACGTCCCATGGAATATCAGAAACGAAGATATACGCAAAAACCTAAAAATACCAATGGTCAAAGAAGAAATCGGCAGGTACTCAAAAAAATACAAGGGAAAATGGCAACACATCCAAACCAGCTAGTTGCTGAAGCGAGCAAAACTCTCATAAAAGGAAGACTAAAAAGAAAACACCCCACTGATCTCACTACGGAAATAAAATAGTCAAACTCGAAGATGGCATCTCGCTAGGGATAGCCATCCACAAATAAAGTTAGAAAAATTTAACAAATGTCCAGCTGGACAAATTGTAATCTACAAATTATATAAAAAAAGAAAAAAAAAGAAATGGATTGCGTGTTTGCCCACAAACGAGTAATCTAAGTGATGAAAACTTTGAATAATACTTGTTACTTGAGAATACCCATACTTAACCCTGCTGCGGTCTTCCATTCAACTAAATTATTCGGTAAGAGTTTGAAGAAGAAAGTTACCTTTGCATACAAAGATTCGTTTTTATTTATTTTATTTTCTAACTAAGGTACTGGGGAAATGTAGTAGTATGTTACTATATCCTTCGTAATAACTTCCATTGCAAAGAACCAATACATTCTATTATCGTAAACAAAATTTTGGCATTAGTGAAATTTTTACGAACTTTTATTTTCTCTTTGAAATGTTCCGATGTATTTATAACACTCTCTGCTAATTCTTTCACAACTTTCCTACGCGGGTCATATTACCGTCTTATAATTTTGTATCAGCGCGTTCCCTAAATTTTCTATGATCGCGCGTCTTTTTCTCAAATATGTCGGTTTCAACAGTCGGATAACCTTTTGCTCTATACGTTTAAAGAATACAGAAGTCCTTAGAGAAAAGAAGGAGAGCAGTAAGAAGAGTCTAGCTATTTCATAACATGTAAAACAACGGAAAAACTATTCGTTATCGGCACTCACTTTTCCAAAATACACACACTCAACGAACGCATTGGTTGAGGATAATTAAATAGAATTATTATCTCCAAAACAAATAAACTGAAAAATAAAATAGAACAAGACATATCGCTAAATAAGACAGTCTTCATATTCTCCAATGAAAACACCTCGGACACAGAAATAAACTACTTTACAAATTATAACCAACTAAAAATCATTTTCTCTAAATTAAACAATAAAAAATCATCCGGTTTCGACGACATCCCGAACATTTTGCTTAAACGCTTACCCAAAAGAATAAAATAATATTACACAGTACTTTTTAATAATTTTAACAGCCATCACAAAAGAAAAAAAAATAAAGACCGCTTCTCACCCTCAAACCTGCGATATATAAGTCTCCTACCCAACATAAGCAAAATATTCGAAATAGTCATAAATAACCCCCTAGTCACCTTTTGCACAAAAAATACGTAATTCTAAAAAATCAATTCGGCTTTCTTAACAATCAATTTTTAATAATCTATATTCTAAGCATCAAGAAATTGCAATGTTACACGACCATTACCATACATTGTATTATTCTCATTTTTGCATACACTTAAGTTTCTTTAAATATTCTATTTTTTTGGACATCAAAAACAAATAGGAAAACTGCTTATTTTAGCCAACGCTCATACCGCGCTGAGTGCACTCGCTCTCGTCCTCCAAAAACGATTCTGCCAGCATGTTCCCGCATGTAAATCAAATTTTCAGACCAAAAGAACAAAACTCCATCCCACCTTTCAAACTGCCTCCAGAAAAAGCCTCTCTCATCCAAGAAGCAGGTATAGCGATACACAACACCAACAAAAACACCGAGGATAATGTCACGTAATAAATGACAAGGTGTTATAAAAAGGCGAATGAGTCCATTCGTATGCTTCATTAACTGCAGAATACAGACTGACTTACTGACTCAAGGACTGGGATTTTTATCTCTTCATTACGATTCACGTATCTTATGGGTGGGAGTCCGGTTATTGTCTTTTCTCATCGCTATCGCATGACTAGGTGTTATCGACATATCCGATGTCGCCAGATGCCTGGCTTTTGGCTAGCGTTACAATAACTTCGTAATATCTAAAACAACGGAAAAACTAGACATTATCGGCACACACTTTTACAAAACACACACACACAAAACGAACACAGTGCGAGAACAGCTAAACAGAATTATTATCGCCGAAACAACCAAACTCAAAAATGAAATAGAACAAGACGTAGCGCTAAATAAAACAGTCTGCATATTCTCAAACGAAAACACTTCGGACAACCCCAAATAACCAGAACCAGAAATAAATTACTTTACAAATTACAACCAAATAAAAATAATTTTCTCCAAACTAAACAACGATCCCGCGGCTTCGATGGCATCCCAAATATTTTGCTGAAATGCTTACTTAACAAAATAAAATGGTACTACACAGTACTCTCCAACAATGCGCTAAATAAGACGTATTTGAAGAAAATGGAAAGAAGCCAAAGTAATAGCCATTACAAAAAAAAATAAAGACAGTTCATCACCTGCAAACCTACGACCTATAAGCCACCTGCCCAACATAAGCAAAATATTCGAAATAGTCATAAACGACCCCCTAGCCTCCTTCTGCACAAAAAATAACGTAATCCTAGAAAATCAATTCGGCTTCCGGCACAAACACTCCCCAATCTACGCAATAAATAAATTTACGTCGGACATCTGCTGGGCGTTAAACGCAAAGCAACGAGTAGCAGTAATGATTTTGTTTAAAGATTTCACATATTTACACAAAACATCAAATTAAAGGTATATATTAAAAGTATAAAAAAATATAGGTAAAATTAAAAACATTAAAGATGACTAAAGATAAATGACACGACTTGAACGTGAAGTTAAAAATTCATAATGCATTTTAATATGTTTTTATAGTGTGATATCGTTCGACTATAGCTTTATTTAGTCATAACTGATAGTGTAACTTTTTAATTAATTTTAAGACCACTAAATTGCTCTATTATATTACATATTGCACTTTATAAAAGCAGAAAAAGAGTCGCAATTAATTGGGAACAATTCTAGGTAAACAATAACTGATAATAACAATAACAACGAAAAAGAAAACGCTTTGCTAAAGTCAAAAAGGGAGATCTCCCCGTTCGGTCGCACAGCGATGTTCTTCACAGAGGGGAGATCCGATGGTTCGGTTGGCTAAATGTTAAGAAAAGTAAAAAGAGCCAACACCACACGGAATTCCCAAGCGGTCAACCATCTAAGTACTAACCGTGCCCAGCGCTGCTTGACTTTCGTGATCGGACGAGAACGAGTACTTTCAACGCGGTATGGGCGTTGGCTGAAGCAACCAGTTTTGTTATTTCATGTTATCGAATAGATAAAATATGTAGCAGCACATGATTTAGAGAACAATTCAAATCGTGTTGTTGTTTTGCCTCGGAGTATCAAAACCGTTAGGTTACAAGTAATGTAAGAACAAATAAACTCCGGGCAAAACGATGTCGTCGCCACATACAACCGTCAAACGTAGACGAATTCGAATTTTCCGGTTCTCCCCCGACCAGTATAAATAAACGGACGCGATCGCAAGGAAAGGAGTTACAGTCAGTTGTCGATCGGTTATCAACCAGTCATCAACGAATTATCAGCGATCTAATTAACGAGTCAATAACGATCCTATTTTACGACTTATACACTGCCTTAGCGAATAGGTTAGTACGAGCGTCTTTGCGAGCATTATCTGTATACTAATTTATCATTTTAAATATATTCGACGGTTTCAACAACGAGCAATCTCGCACATCAAACCTCACCGACCAACCGCCCTCTACGGATAAACCTCTACAAATATTTAAGAAAACATACATGTATGTATGAAGATAAATGGTATTTTGAGACGTCCATTCAGATATATAAAATTTTTCTTGGCTTCGTTTCCCAGACAATGGATTGTGAAATTCCATCATGTAGGTACGCGCATACTTAAAAAGTAGCCATAGCCTTCGCAGATGGCCTAATCATCTACTTAACAGGCCACAAAATCAAAACAATAAGAACAGAACTCCAAGAAATTTTTGGCAAAATTAACGATTACTATTATACATGGAAACTAAAAATTAATGCAAGCAAATGCGAAACCATACTGTTTAGAGCCAAGTCAAGTGAAATCGGTCCAATAGAAAGAGAACACTGTAAAAAATTTCAACTAAGAGAAAAAGCAAACGAAGGGGAGCTCATACCACACAAAAATTGAATAAAATATCTAGGCGTAAATATAGACGACAAATTAAACTTCAAGCAGCACATCGAAATTCAACTCTCCAAAGCCAGCAAAGCATTCTGGAAAACAAAAAGGCTATTTTACTCCAAACATCTCAACAGCAAAGTAAAAATCCTATGCTACCAAGCATTAATCAGACCGATCATAACCTACGGTAGCCCAATCTGGTACAACATATCAGTTTCCCTAACGGAAAAAATTCGCATATTTGAAAGAAAGTGCATCAGGACTTGCCTAAGTACTTACTGATCCGACCGCAGCGGATTCAAAAAATACGTCAAAAATAAAAAGATCTACGACTTAGCCAACATCCACCGCATCGACTGCCACATCTTAAAACTAACAAAAAACCAGTTCGCGCAAGCTGCAGAGATAAAAAAATATAGTTTAATCTTCGGTTGCTTATTTCCAAACGATTCATATTACAAAAACACACTGACAACAGGTTACATTCCCCTCGAAACATTTTTATACCTAGACGAAAGAAACTATCTCTAAGACCAAAATAATATCCCAATAATCTACCATATAAAAAGAAAAATAGGGATTAAAACAATACTCTACGAGAAAAACTTAAATGGGCAGACCATAGACACTAGGTGAAGATACAACATGGCCCTTCCCCAAAACGACACAGAAGACAATCACAAAAAAGACACAAAAAAATATTAGTGGATACCGAAACCATAATAAAAAAAAATAACAAGAGGAAAAGCCTCAAAACGACAACGCTCAAATCTCCTACCGTGTAAAATAGTGTAAATATTGTAAATAATTCTACAGGACACCCCTCTCTTCCCCTCCCCGTCCGGCCACTCCCACCCCTTCCCAAAATTCCACAGCCCCACCCATTCCTACCCCTTCCCAAAATCCCACATCCCCACCCTCTCCCACCCCTTCCCAAAATCCCACAGCCCCACCGAAATCAAAAGTAGGCTACCGAACTGTCCTGTTTTTGCGACCAGGCTTTCAGGACAGAGATAGGAAGAAAAAAACAATATCGTATATAAGCACCGCTCTACAACGACTCGAATCTAATTTAAAAACAATAAGCTAAAAAATGTAATTTCGATACACAAAACATTGTATGGCTATGTCGCACCGTCACGTATCGGTACTTTTGCCTAAACCACCCCACAACCGAAATTCATTGTTTATTGTGAATAACATACACATGTAGTACCCATCTTGTTGGACAATAAACGTTATAAAAAAAAAAAAAGAATAAACCACCTCGTCCTCGTACGATCACGAAAGTTAAGCGACGCTTGGACACGGATAGTACTTAGATGGACGGCCGCTTGGGAACTCCGTGTGGAGTTGGCTTTTTTATTTTCATTCCATATTTTTCATCTTTTTTTTTTTTATGATCTATAATCGTATATACCGAGAAAAAAATATTAGGTCTGGATCAGGATCTATTTTTCAAACTAGTACATACTAGTACATACTAATTTTTGACGAATTTAACTATAGCTCCTGATGATATGCATGCACAAAAAGTAGAATCCAATTGGCCAGCTAAAGAACTGGATGAGGGGAAAAAATCGTTTTCATGACGATGACTTTGCCGATCGTCTGTGCGAATTTTTGTGCCGCCGTTTTTATCGTCATAACAACATCGATTCGATGGCATCGTTGATGGAAGCGATCGGAACACAATACATTTTTTAAAGAGCTAAGCAGAAGTCAAGAGCATGTGACTGCTGATGTCTCCGGATCAATTAAGTGCTGTCTATGTGGTCCATTCACTGGACGTATGAATAGAATCCAGTACCAGAATCAGTATAGAATCAAATAACATATAAAATACCCTAATGCCCAGTTTTATATAACCATAACTTTCCAACCACTGCATTCTGCAACTTGAAACTTGCATTGCCAGATTTTATGCAGCAGAAGCTCCAGGATTGCATAAGAAAGTCAATAACTTTTTATCTCCTGAATAAAACTTAAGGATAAGAAGAATTGTCCTTTTTTTAGCTTCACACGAATTACATTTGTGCAAAGATTGCAATTTGTTTGATTCTTCGAGTGGCCGAACTTCCCTTATAAGTTACAGTGTGCAGGGTGGTTGGTAATTGGTGGTACAAGCGGAAAGGGGGTGATTCTACACGAAGAAAGAAATCGAAAATATAGAATAAAAATTTTTCGTTTGAGGCTTCGTTTTCGAGAAAATCGACTTTGAATTTTCGCTCGGTACGCGTGCACTTTATCGCGTCTCGTTATAACGGATCTCACTGTAGATTTTTAAAAAAATTTAAAAAAGAAAAAAAAATTTTTTATTCTATATTTTCGACTTCTTTTTTCGCGTAGAATCACACCCTTTCCGCTTGTACCACCAGTTACCAACCACCCTGTATATACGTTAACAGCAAGTGATTTGTAATTTCTACATATGTATATATTATAACTTTAACCTAAGAAGACTTTACTCTTTCGTAATTCCGAGATAATTGCCGTGCAGTCTCTCACAGTTCGTGTTATGCCATGCGGCTTGGCATAGGCCATATTCTTAACCGTAGATCGGGGCATTGCAGTGTCGCAAACGGATCGTCGCTTCTGCCCGGCAAACAAACATTGTAGTAGCAAGCGCATGGTTCGTTAAGCAGGGCGACTTCCAGAAACGTCGACTCGTGGCCGTTATTTTACCTTGCGTAAAAGAATGTGGCGTGATCCGAACGTAGTGGGGGGTCGTCTTCCAGAAAAGACGAAAAAGATCGAAGGGCGATCGTAACTTTTCGAGAAGTCGAACCGTCAACGCATGTCATACGTCGCGCGTTATTTATCAACCAAAACGCAATTACATTTGTGTTCTACTTATATCTCTCTAGTTAATAAGTTGTTGAAATAAACATTAATTTATTTGTGTTACATCGGTGCAATTTCATTGAACCACCCTTATTATCATAACGGAAATAAGGGGATCGATTAGTTCGTGGCGTCGATTATTTAATCGTAACGGGAACTTACAACTCTCGTTGACGTGCTATCTCGCGATCGCGTCTCTCCGCGAACGGTCGAAACAGTTCGCTTACCAAAAAGGCATTGTTGTCTCTCCTCGTTCTATGGTCAGATTCTTTAAACAAAGTCTGTATTCTTTGACGATGCAACATCGGATCACCATTATCTCTGCCTTAATATTTTGTTAAATTATCTCACGCATCCTCTAAGCTTTAAACGGTCATATCGTGGACACCTCATAGCTCGGCGACTTCGAGTCGCCGGCTATCGATTATTTTCGAAACATTTACTCAAGCACCCTGCCGAGCTCTTTATTGGGCCCTCAGTCCAGCCGTAAATTACGGTAAGGCTAAATAGTGACGGGATATCGACCATTAATTGTTACGAAGATGCATTGCCGCTAATATATAATATCCAATATATACACATAGGCTAATCTATTTAGACATCTTCAGATCAATTTCAAATATTACCAAGTAATATTATGATGATCGGGTTTCGTTATACTGCTAATAAAATTTCAATATGTTTCGTAGTCATGGGTCACTGTATATTGTACTGTATTTGTAAACACCAACATTGCCATGATTAGCTGCTATCATTGACGTTGCTGTCGGTCTGTACCATCAGTTTTATTTTTATTACCAAGTAAAAATCTTATTAACGAAGTTATTTTCATCCAATACAAAATGGAAAACATCGATGATAGAGATCGGCAGTAAATATATATAGTACCGATGACAAGAAAGAAATCGCGACATTGTCTCCGTTTACAAATAAAAACAGAAATAGAAGTTACAGTTAGTACTTACGTGTATACCTGATGGATTTTCAAAATTGTTTTTTTAGAAAATGAACATTTTGCATTTTCGACGAAGATGCATTGCTAGTTCTTCCTCGTCTTTATCTACTTATTTACTCCCTGTTTTTCTTCTCAAATCCTTGTAGCTCAAATTGGGATACAACGTGAAAAATTGTATTAATTTCTATCTCTGTTAATATAAAAAAATAGGTTTCTAAAATGTACGTAAAAATATGTGTAAAATATTTACTTTCGTTTATTTTTGTTAGAAATTATAAGTTTTTTATCATATTCCACTATTTTATCGAATAGCACGAAAGCTTAACTCAAACATAAAAAATTGATGGTTCGTGTCTGTGCAAAAGCGATCACCATTGTCAATAACTGTGTCGTGATTATTTTTTTAAATTCTGTTTTCCTAACTATGATCGATGACGTTCACGTTATTGTTAGAATTTATGAAAAAAATCGTCGTCGTTTAATAGCACTACGTATGAATCTATGTATTAGTATAGCACTGTGATATATTCACAACTACCATCCATCCAATAGTATGAAAGTAAAATAATAACGTCCTGCTATCCACCAATCGATGCTGCTTTCGACACTTTTCATCATTCTTTTACCATTTATTTGCCATTTTTCTTTTGCTATTCCGTAATTCTAAGACAGGACTGACCGAGCAAACTTTTATTCAAATAATTATTCAAATAAAACTTATTTCTTTTTCGACATTTGTTTTATACTAAATATTATTTTATATCATATTTATTAATGGTATACGGAACTTCTACCCTTTTTACAGCAAACGTATTTGCATGTGCACTAATGTAAGTCCACTCCTTTTTATACTTTTTAACTTTCTCGCTTCTCGATCCGAAAAAAATGATATTATGTTCCTCGTACAATTTTTCATACACAAAAGACATTTATTTATTATCCTGTATCCTCTATTCTTATTTCAAATAATCAAATATTTCGCAAATTATTTACGAATAATTTACTCGAATAAGATTTTGGAATTTATTCGCAAGCAACTTTATTTTCAAATAAATTTAAGATAATTTGAGGTAATTCGTTATTTTCATTTCAAATAGAAAGCGCACAATCCGGTTCCACAATAATTTGTATTTATGTTAATAGAGT
Source organism: Bombus picipes (assembly GCA_014737485.1). NCBI lineage: Eukaryota > Metazoa > Arthropoda > Insecta > Hymenoptera > Apidae > Bombus > Bombus picipes. The sequence goes on from JACXIP010000069.1 coordinate 59,994, forward strand.
GTAAACAAAATTTACACGCAATCTGAAAAATCTGATATATGATTAAAAAAAAAAATAATGCTAGATTTTTCCTACCATGATACACGTCTGATCTTGGTGATATTGATTATCTTAATCCCCGTAATGCCACGTTTCCGTGAAACCTTTAGGAGACGAGAGATGCAAGCGTATAAAGTATAAAGAATGTGGTCGATATGACAGCGCTCCTTCGCATCAGCGTGCCCCTTTGAACGACTACGCCGTGCCGCGCCGCCGGCAAACGAACAGGAATTTTCTAAACGATGCCTGCGTGTCAACGATGTGCACGCACTTCGACGAACATTGCAACCGCGACGAGCACAGCGTTTGAGATCCGCCATCATCGTTTCACCCTAGCGCAGCACGCACAGCGAAGGGTAATTGCGCGCACTTGTTATAGGGTTGGAAACGGTGAAAGCGATGAATGCAGTGCACTGAACTTCGTGCACCGGGCATGTCACTTGATAGAAACTTCATTGGATCTTTTGTCTTGATTGGAGGGTGACAAGCACTTTATATGTGGAGAAATTATTAAGAATAGCTTAACATGTTTGTTCAACAGCATGACAACTTTTTATCCAGGAAATCTTATATGAATGTTACTTTTTATAAATATATTTGATATACTAAAACAGTTTAAAAATAGCTTGTCAAAAATTATTTATGATCTTCATTGCCTTTAAATAAAGAAACCAAAATATACATATGTATAACATGAAAATAGTCATTTATAAGCTATTTAATATTCAGCAAATGTACATGTATATAATATACCTATCTATATGTATACCTCAACAATTTAGCTAGTATGTTTATTCAATTTGAAACCCCTTGACCTTTTTCTGTTAAGTTAGTTAATGGATAAAATATTTCGTATTTTATAAATTTCTTAGAAAATCGTAACTTTAGATAAGACTACATTATAGCAATAATTAAAATCATTTTAATTCAAAAATGAAAATATTTCTTTAAAAATGCATATACAGTGTGTCGAAACATTATTTTCCATAACTTTAGGAGGTGATTCTACACCTTCGGACCGCTGGAAATCTATTTAAGAAATGCACTGCAAAATTGACCGTTAGCATGATCTTCAATTTTTTTATTGTATCGTACCCATTGCAAGGAATAAAAGCCTCAAAAAAGGGTCGAAGCTCGATAGTTCTTATGAAAAAAGTATTAAAGCTCCATTAGTTCTCGAACTTACCTTATTTGCTTGTAATGTACTTATATTTTGTTGAATATTCTGGAATCCTTTATTTATTCTGGACTGTGCAGGTAATCGCTGAAGATTCACATGAATTGAATAATAAAGAATTACAAAAAAAAGATAACGAAAATAACGAAGTAGAAGAAGAGGAAGAAAAAGAGGAAGAAGAAGAAGAAGAAGAAGCAGGAAGACATTCAAAATAAGAGACGAAAGATTAGGTAAATAATATATTTACAATTTGGGCTTGGATATACGGTTTATAATATGTATGTATCTACACAATAACATTTAATTTTTTCAAAATATTTTTTTGTATCTACGCACTTTTTTAACAATGTTGTCTACATCATTCAGATTGTTGAGAATCTTTTAGTCTATGAAATTTTCCTTACCTTATTTTCCTCATTACTTTCCCTTACCTGAAATTTTCCTTACCTTATTTTCATCATTCTGTAATATAATATGCTGACCATTTTATTTAACCAAATTCATACATTATTCATTCTAATAAATTTCATAGTTCTAATAAAGTCACCAATGACCACCGTGATATTTAACGCGTTAAAAATAGTTTTGTAAGTATCACGCCTCCATTCTGTCGAGATCACGCTGTATACATAGTGATTCCTGGGCCAATGGAATGAAAAAGCTTTAGGTTATCGACGAATAGTATCGAAAACATGTAGATATGGCATTCAAATATTAAAACAGTGTTTAAACAGTTCATTTACTATTTTTTCCATGCATATAATACTGGAAGAGATCGAGTAAGAATCGAGTAAGAATATCGAAAACGAAGGGTGGAAAGAAAATAATCAAGGAACGAAGTGCTATGCACAGAAAGGGATAGACAGACAGATAGACGGTAACCTAATGGATAACGGAACGGATGCTCGTGGATTTGGTACAGGTAGACCGAAATGAGCAGAGGCAGCAGAGGAACAATATGAAAAACCGCGGAAGAAAGATGTAACAAGAGATACTGGAAAGTTAGAGAAGACAGAGCAGAGTATTTAACTCTTTCGCTGCGGAACGCTCAGAAACGAAATGCTCTCTGAGCAGTCAGCGTAACAGTGGGAGAGGAGATCGGTCGCGCGGATAGCACGATACTCGGAGAAAGATACTGTGGCTGAGTGCCTATAGGCGCTGTTCGTAGCGGAGTACAGGGAAGGCGGCATCGAGCAATGATCGCAATATTTAGGTGCAGAAATGGAAAAATAGCGAACAGATACTGGAAAAAGGCAAAGAAAAAAATGTATACTATGCGGAAAAATACGAATAATAAAATAAAGAATACGAGGGAATGATCAGGATGGAAGGATAGATCGAGACAAGAAATAGCAAGAAGACGAGAAAGAGAAAAGATATGGAAGAGGAAGATAATGAAAAGAAGAAGGACAAAGCGATGGAAAGACAAAGACTAAGTTTTTAAGTTATCAAAAAGAAGAACTTTCCTTTTATTTATTATGCACTTGAAAGTAAGTTAAGTTAATATATTTGCTTTTTACTTTGTAAAATTAGCGTTGTTTTTGTTTCTCTTTTTTTTTCTTTTAAGAAAGAATCGTAATCAAAAATCTCCTTTTTCAAAGCCGCAAGGCAGAAAAAATAAACTATTAGTACTACTACAATTTACTATTCAATAACATAGTTATTAGTTAAATTAATAACAAATTCCAGTACTTAAATGTACTAAATATTACGTAGATTGTGGATATTAGAAATTCGTTTCAAATATTGATTTAAAGGTCTTATTGCTAATATCTGTGTATCAATCCATTGATTTTAAATTACACAGATATCTCACCGCATATCGCCCATGTTTCTGATAATCTAATACAATGAAGCTTCGTGTAATACGGATCTAAAAATAAATCACTGGAAATGTCTGTTCATTCAATTGACGGTACAGACTAAATTAAAGTTTTTCCCTACGATAACAAACTAGTCATACAGGCGATTATATTCGCCTAAAGTATTTGTCATATATACTAGACGTATTGGTTTAAAAGTTACACGCTGATAATGTTTAAGATATGTACTTGTCTCTTACTAAATAGCGAAAATCGCCTCGACATTCAATTATTTTGGAAGAAATAGTAAAAACCATTACACCGCGTTTGTTCAAATACCTTATACGTACACAAAAAATATGTGAAATACGCATTTCGAATATTCCTTACGATACATTTTTACAATTATTCCAATGTATCATAGGGTTAAACTGTAGAAAGACTGACTAGACTTCGATTTGCTATTGTAGTTTACGTTACAATAAATTGTAAGTACTAATATCCATTACTTATATAATCTAATAAATAATAATAAAGTATAAATTCTTATAAGCAGGAGGTTATTTTAGATGCTAAAGCAAGTGAAAAATGTACAGCAATATCTTTCTGTTTAAGGTCTCGTTTTCAAGAAAATAGAATTTAAACACGATACACGTGCACTAGATTAATTTCCAAAGTTAATTTCCTGAGAAACGAAGAGTCATATGACAAAATCTTATTCTACACTTTCGATTTGTTTTTCACGTAGAATCGTCTCCTCGCCGATTGTATCATCAATACTTTTTTTTTTTGTACGTGGAGAAATCCTCATGGACACTCCGCTGTTCTAATAATCGCGTAACAGCAGAGTAGTGTCGGACTCCTACCGACTAAAACTCCACAATGACCATCCTACGCGTATGACAGAAGTGATCCAGGAACCTCTTATGAATTATCTTCTGTTGCACTCCCTTCCCGCGTCCTCTTGTTCGAGCCAGTCCTAATAATTCTCTCACTATTGAATTTGGCGTTAGAGGGGGGCCATTGCCCCTAACGCTATCCCCCCTTCTAGTCGTGGTTCGATCCCCCCCCCCCATCGCGTTATCCTACAAGGGTGAGTTTTCTTTCTCTCCCTTTCTGCTCGCTCCTTTGCGAACATAACTCGCTCGCAGAAGAGGCGGACAGCCTCGTATTCCTATGGCCCGCTCAACATTGCTTCTACGATCGCCAAGGGGGTCAATCTTTCGTCTATGACGTGCCGCAGGGTGTAGCGGGACAACTTCCACACCGGACAAAGCTCCAGGGTGTGCTGCGTCGTTTCCCTGCTCTCCCCGTGTATCATCAATACTGGGACATTCTTCGTGACTATCTAATGAGTTTAATTCACAAGATACCACAATGGTAGTGCATATTGTGTCTGCTTACTTGTCCATGATTTGTAAATATCGATGGCTACCATACCAGAAGATATGCAAGAAAGAATTTTACACGCTTAGCTATAGTTGCAGTTTTCCAATGGATATCGTGTAAAGAATTGTTTTATATTCCTTATCTAAAGAGGCCTTGTATCTGTGGTGGGCGGTGAGACGTGTTGTTGGTTAAATTAATAACGAAACGAGTTGATTTCGTTAACTATATTTACAGATATTTTAAAATGTAGAATACAAAGTTAATCGCAAGCGTTCTATCGTTCTATGATATTCGTTATAAGATTGCGCGATACTGCGATACTGATACTAACTATTATGCTTATTCACTCGACTGACGATCTCGACGACTCGATACTGATTCGCGCGACTGACTGCGTCTGGAGAACATGGGCGTCTATTTTTTTCTATTTTACAGCGAAATTGCTTTGCCCAGAGTTTGTTTATTATATTATGTGCGTCGTACAGTGTTAATCCTCTGTGGCAAAACAGTTACGTGAAACATCTTCGAATCGAAACGTTCTAACACGCATATGCCGCTAATGGAAATCATACTGAGCAATAACTATGGAATAAACATTTTGTACAGAAAACAGGGAATGTCAATCTTCCGAATCTCTTTTAAACTAGCATAACTTTTTCATACAAGATCATTTGAAAATCATTGTGTCGTAGGTCGTTCAATTTGTTTTGACGAAAAATGTACGATGACATTAGTAACTCGGGGAAAAAAGATCTTTATAGAAAAAGGTAATGAAATGCGATATTCATCGTTCTAAACAAAACAATTTTGTGTTTGGACAACTTTTTCTATCGGCAAACATAATACATATAAGATATTCAAAGATAAGGAAACTAAGTTAGAGGAAATACTCTGTATGTTGGAAAAAGGCACAATGCTTACCTTGACGACATACTTCAAAGTCATCGAAATCGATGACGTATATCCTATTCTGCGTTACTTTCATTTCTTTACCAACATTAAAAGGCGAGGATTAGAATTTTTTCACATACTCAATCACGATATGATTCGTCAAACACTATATTCAGAATTGGGCAACATTTTATTCGGATAATAGATAACGGACAAAAAGAAAGAATCAAATTTTATTTCACCAATGAATAAATGTCTAATCGAATAATAATTTATTCGAATAAGAAATTATACAAAAAAAATTATCTGAATAAAAATTTACTCGAACACTTTATTATAAGGACTTGTTTATTCGGATAAAAATTTTCTTACGTTATATCGCGGATGAACAAAATAAGAACATATAGATTGAACTAAGTATGAAATATATTCTTAAGCTTTATTGTCCAATTGCTGTTATATTGGTTTTTACTATTGCTCTTTGATCAATTAATTATTTTATAACTTAATAATAGGAATTGGACTAATCGTGAATATATGCATGTACAGGATTGTACGTATTTGTGAAGAATGTATTCGTAAAAAGACTCGTACAAAATTACGCGAAAACAAACAACTGTTCTTATCATCGTTCGAATAAATAGAAAACATAACTTACTACGAATAATGAATAATTATTACGCGGATTGAATTCAAATAAAGTGACTTTATCTGTATCACCATCTTAGACACGTAGATATTTGTTTAAAACAATTTAAATAATGCCCAACTCTGACTGTAATGTCAAATTGTATATTATGTGCATATGAGGTGGTAGGATGTGTAGGGTACCAAAGAAATACTCCACGGATTGATTTAACGATAAGTTTATTATATTATATAATATAATATACATTATTATTACATTTTACATTATTTACAATTTACATTTACATTATTATTAATACGTTATAATGTATATTATATTATATAATATACATTATATATATTATACAATATACATAATATATATTATATTATATAATATATATTATATAATATACATTATATAATAATGAGAAAGACTTTACTAGCGCGTGTTCGCTGTCGACTCGATTTCACTCATCACTCGCAACGCTCTCTCTGTGATTCTGTGTAACTGTGTGTCGACGCTGTTCCTCGTTTCCCTTTATACAGGGTTGGTTGGTAACTGGTGGTACAAGCAGAAAGGGGGTGATTCTACGCGAAAAAAGAAGTCGAAAATATAAAATAAAAATTTTTCGTTTGAGGCTTTGTTTTCGAGAAAATCGACTTTGAATTTTCGCTCGGTACGCGTGCACTTTATCACGTCTCGTCATAACGGATCTGACTGTAGATCCTTGTCTTGATGGAAAAGTTAAAAAAAAATTAAAAAAATTTTTTATTCTATATTTTCGACTTCTTTTTTCCCGTAGAATCATCCCCTTTCCGCTTGTACCACCAATTACCAACCACCCTGTATAGGGTTCCCGGGGTTGTACAGGGTTTTCGAGGTTCCCGAAAAAGACAATTTTATTCCAGGGTAGGGAAGCTGTCCTTTTTTTTGTCGAAGGCCCTTGCGTTTTTTGTAAGTCCCAGGGTTTACTCTTTTACGACGTTTTGGCTTCGGACGTCGTTTTGCAGGCCTTGTAGCTAAGCATGCGCTTAACCGTTTTAGCGCCATGTCTTAGCGTATCGTGATATTTAGTCACGATCGTCAATTCGAGAGTTTCCTCTGGTAATTACTTTTTTTTTAAATAATCGTAAACCACGATTATTTTTAATAAAAATTTAATAAAAATAAAAATTAAATTTTTTAAGTAGTGAATATTAGTCGTCGATACTTGGAAAAATACGCGGTGGACAGCTTATAGGTTGGCTTGTCCGAGGGCGGTGAAAACGTGTAACTTGCTATGGCGCGCGCAGTTGGCTAAGTGTTAAGATGTGTACAGCAAGGAGTGTTGTTAGCAAGTGTTAATATTTACGCCTCGCGTTGACGCGTTATCTCGCGAGCGCATCTTCCCGCGAAACGGTCGAACATTTTGCGCTTCCTTCGAGTCAGATACACGTGCACAGCCTTCAAGATAACAGTATACACACCAGTGACACCCGCAACGACGCAATTCCACGCGGCTCCATCACAACCAGCAGCGGAAGGTTTACCACTACAGCGAAGCCAGTGACGTCGGAAGCGTCACCTTCGAAGAAGTATAACCCGTTGGTCGAGAAACGCAACCTCCCGCCGCAACAACAACGAAATCTCGCAACGACAAGGTAAGCTCTTTAAGTGTTTCGCCAATTCCAATTCGCCAACTCCACAATACCAAGCACCGCCAAAAGAATGTCGACTGCGTTAAAAATCAACGTCATGCAACAAAAACGCGATAAGTATCTCGACACCCATCCAGACCATACAGGAATGCGTCGACCAGTATCAACAGGCTAACAAGAATGACGCTTGTCTCTTGAAAACATATCAAGCCCAACTCGAGGAAGAGTGGAAACGGTTCCGACTCGTCCAAGAGGAATTAGAGAACCTCGGCGAAGCGGACTCCACGTTAGAAAGTGACACGTTAAAAACTTGCATGTCCCTGGAGGCTCGATAATACGTATGGAGAGGCCATACGTATTATTGAGACACTACTGGGTCGAGACGACGTAAGATTTTATCCTATCAGTCCGCAAAGCAAGAACCAGATGCAAGGCAAGTGCTACAAACTTCCTATTAGATCTTATACTTACTGAAAAGATAACCGATAACGCGAAAAGGAATATAAGAATTAAGTATAAAGATTAACTCGTTTGAAGACCTATATTCACGTTTGCGACAAAACGTGTCAGCAACACTGTTAGCATTGCAGTGATAAATTGAAAAATTCAAAACAAGGAATAACAGAAAGCGTACAATCTTTCAACTCTAGATTCCGACAACAGCTCAATGAATTAAATTACGCAGTTCAAAACGAAAACCGCACGCCGGTTGAATGACGCGTAGCCATGGACGTCGAAGAACGTGAAGCACTAAAGACGTATTTACTTAATTTACGATATGAAATAGGACAGATAGTAGTGGCTTAGCGATCCGAAAAACCTGAACCTCTCCCAACAGTTAGCAGCCGATAAAGAACAATGGTTACGAGAAGCAAATCGTGTCGCCCACCGCCCAAAAAATCAATCTAATAACACTACGCACGTATTTAAACGAAGTGCTACCAATCTACAACCACAAACTTTTAGCCAAGCATCGGTGATCGAATGAAATTAAAATGTTCCAAGTGCTCGCGAATCGGACACGCAGCCGAGATGTGCTACTCTCGAAATTTTCCATTCGGCAACCAAGGAAAGATCCCACTTCGAGTATATCAAACAACAAAGAATCCACGGTAACAAATTAAAACCTTGGTTTAAAATAAGGTTTTAATTTTTCAGGAAAGCGACCATAATATGGATAATTCTAACTCTCGAATACATTAAGAGCGATCTAGTAGTAAGATCATTAAATTAGACCAACGTTTTCTTAGAACATATTGATGATTGCTATTTGTACAATGAACGAGTAGATATCACTCTTATAGTGGACCCTAGCGACCCAATCGATCAAACCAATAGATTACAACATGTAATTGAGTTAATAGACCGTAAATGCGCTTATATACCAGAAATAAACAATCTAAAAATCAAATATAGAAAACTCCAAAACCAGCTAAACAATCAACTAAAATTGTTATTACACTGTAGAAGCAAACGCGGATTACTCAACGTCATAGGCTCAGTATCTAAAACCCTATTCAGAACTCTTAATGAAAGAGATCTAGAACTCATTAACAAAAATATCGATAACGAGAAAAACGAAATATTGATCTCTTTAATAATTCAGACTGAATTTACCATACAGGAATTCCATATTAACATCGACGAAATGTTTAACACTGTCATATCAGGAAAACAAGGAATCACAAATCCACGAATTATAGAACCTAAACAATTCTTAAAAACAATCGACCAAGTAACAAAACAAAACTTCATGAGTAACCACATCGAAACTTCAATTCAAAACTTTCAACTAATTCTAGACCTAAGTAAACTAAAATTACGGATAAATGGTAACAAACTTATATGCAAACTCTCTAAGAGTTCAAATGCGGATAAACAAGGGGACTTTCTCTGTTTTACGGACAGCACGCCTTCTTTTGTTTTACGGGCAGAGCGACTTTCTTTGTTTTACGGAGAGCCATTTTGAGAGACACGCATTTCCCAAACGGACGGACAGAGATCAGCATCAGAGATAGACAAGATCATAGAAGAAAGAGTAATTATTTAAAACATTGAAGATTGACGGAGAAAGATCGGTAGCTCAGGACGTTGGAAATCGATTCTCGACTTTCAGAATCGATCCCTGAATTATCCTAGAATTGAACCTTATAAATCGATTTTCGCTACGCCATGCCGCTGAAAGTTAACTTACGTATCGTCATGAACGAGAACGCGAAAGGGGAGAAAAATAGAGAGTATAGAATCTATAAGAAGACCAGAAGACGAAGTATGCTACACTTTCCCCCCCGAAATATCAAGCAAAAAGCTATCAGCAATTATTCAGTTCAGCAAGAGTGAAGAAGGCCGCAAACAATCTAACCAAGGTAGGCCAGTATAGAAATGTTAAACTCACAATGGATGACGAGACAGCAACGCTATATATCGATACAGACTTAAACTTCGTATTCCGAGACATTTTCCTAGAGGAAGCAGAAATTACCCCCACAAGGAAAATAAAGACGGAAACCGAGAAATCCAGTCTGGACATGGAAAGACTTCTGGAAACTCTCCAAAAACGAGATAAGCGTGAAATAGAAGAAATAAACTTTAGTATAAAACAATTTGAGGGAACTCAAGAAGCCACAGACTGGATATCAGAGTATGAAGAAGAATGCAGAAAATATAAAATAAAAAGTGATGAGGAGAAAATCAAAGGTTTAAAAAAATATTTAGAGAAAACAGCATCAAAATTGTACCAAACAAAACTGCTGAAAGCTGAAGGACACAACTGGGAAGACTGGAAAGACGCATTTCTCAAAACCTGTAACAATAAAGGTTGGTCTGCAATACGATACGCTTGCAACTTCAAATACCTTTCAGGTTCGTTCATTGAATATGCCTTAGAGAAAGAACGACTAATATTGGAAATAAAGAGGAAAATGGATGAAGAAGTGAGGATACATTTGATTGTCATTGGATTACCTATCGACATCCAAGATAAAATCGAGAGAAAAAGGAAGACCAGAGAAAAAGGAAAGAAACACAAGGAAGAAAGGTAAACCTGAACAAAAATGCAAACCCACCATCCAAGAAACAACCGTGCACGATTTGTGAAGCACTGAACTTCCCGGGCCGATTCCACCCAGAATCGGAATGGAATTATGTAGAAACAGAAACGCTCAAAAGAAACCCGAACAGGTAAATCCACTGGAACTATTTACATCAGAAAATGAGAAAGCAAGAACACTAGATGAGAATGAAAAAAACTAAAATGCCCGGACAAGTACGAACCACTGATAAAACTGCGAGTTAAGATCAATGATCAAAAAGAGATTAAAGATGTCTACGACACTGGAGCTAATGTAAGCTTTATTAATCAAAAGATTATTGATCAAATAAAAGCGGACATAACCGCTTTATCTCTGACACGGCCATCCTGACAATCACCCGTCCTCGGGTGTATCTAAAATATCGTGTATTCTTACATAGATTCGATGCAACTGCCATTATTTACAATTTGACGAAATGTCCAAATAAGCCAAGGGTCCAGTGTAGCAACAAAATTTCGGTCGCAGGTTTGACAACAGCAAAATAAAAGAGAACAAGAATTTGTAACGTTATAATTTGTATTCAAAGTGCTAGTTGTATTCTGTGAGTCACCAGTCAGACCGTAATGACACGACACATCATTTTCGATTTCGTACACGGATGAATCTCAGTTTGTTGGATCATATTACTACGTTGGGTGTATGACAGAAGCGCAAGACGTTACAGTGGGTATATTATATGTGCGTACGATGTCGCAGTGGACATATTACAAAAAAAAGCGCAGGACACCACTGAGCGTATTACAGAAAGCGCAGGACTCCACTGAACGCATTACAGAAGACGCAGGACACCACTGAGCGTATTACAGAAGGCGCAGGACACCACTGAGCGTATTACAGAAAGCGCAGGGCACCACTGAGCGTATTACAGAAAGCGCAGGACACCACTGAGCGTATTACAGAAAGCGCAGGGCACCACTGAGCG
>JACXIP010000070.1:0-25505 GCA_014737485.1 Bombus picipes
TCGCAAATCGCGACGATTTCGTCGATATACATGAAAACTAACCGTCATTTCCTTCCCGATTTAGATATTTCGACGTTTAAGCGCTCCTTTCACTCCATTTTAACCGCCAAATGTGATACATGCCCTTTTGAGCGTCGAAACTAGCCCAGCAGCTCGCAAATCGCGACGATTTCGTAGATATAGATGAAAACTAACCGTCGTTTCCTTCCAGATTGAGATATTTCGACGTTTAAGAGCGCTTTTCACTCAATTTTACACGCCAAATGTGAGCCAGGCCCGTTTCAGCGCAGAAACAAGCCCAACAGCTTGCAAATCGCGACGAATTCGTCGATTTTGACGAAAACTAACCGTCATTTCCTTCCAGATTGAGATATTTCGACGTTTAAGAGCGCTTTTCACTCAATTTTACACGCCAAATGTGACCCAGGCCCGTTTCAGCGCAGAAACAAGCCCAACAGCTTACAAATCGCGACGAATTCGGCGATTTTGAGGAAAACTAACCGTCATTTCCTTCCCGATTGAGATATTTCGACGTTTAAGAGCGCATTTCACTCAATTTTACACGCCAAATGTGACCCAGGCCCGTTTGAGCGTCTAAACAAGCCGAACAGCTCGAAAATCGCGACGATTTCGACGATTATGAGGAAAACTAACCGTCATTCCCTTCCCGATTTAGATATTTCGACGTTTAAGCGCTCTCTTCACTCCATTCTACCCGCCAAATGTGATGCATGCCCATTTGAGCGTTGAAACAAGCCCAACAGTTCGCAAATCGCGACGATTTCTTCGATTTTGAGGAAAACTCGCCGTCATTTCCTTACCGATTGAGATATTTCGACGTTTAAGCCCTCTTTTCACTCCATTTTACCCGCCAAAAGTGATGCATGCCCGTTTGAGCGTTGAAACAAGCCCAACAGTTCGCAAATCGCGACGATTTCTTCGATTTTGACGAAAACTAGACATCATTTCCTTCCCGATTGAGATATTTCGACGTTTAAGAGCGCTTTTCACTCAATTTTACACGCCAAATGTGACCCAGGCCCGTTTGAGCGTCTAAACAAGCCGAACAGCTCCAAAATCGCGACGATTTCGACGATTATGAGGAAAACTAACCGTCATTTCCTTCCCGATTTAGATATTTCGACGTTTAAGCGCTCTTTTCACTCCATTTCACCCGCCAAATGTGATGCATGCCCGTTTGAGCGTTGAAACAAGCCCAACAGTTCGCAAATCGCGACGATTTCTTCGATTTTGAGGAAAACTAACCGTCATTTCCTTCCCGATTTAGATATTTCGACGTTTAAGCGCCCTTTTCACTCCATTTTACGCGCCAAATGTGATGCACGCCCGTTTGAGCGTCCATACAAGCCCAACAGCTCGCAAATCGCGACGATTTCGACGATTTTGAGGAAAACTAATAGTTATTTCCTTCCCGATTGAGATATTTCGACCTTTAGTAGCTCTTTTCACACAATTTTACTCGCCAAATGTGATGCCCGCCCGTTTGAGCGTCGAAAGAAGCCCAACAGCTCGCAAATCGCGACGATTTCGGCGATTTTGAGGAAAACTAACTGTCATTTCCTTCCTGATTTAGACATTTCGACGTTTAAGAGCACTTTTCACTCCCTTTTAACCGCCAAATGTGATGCACGCCCGTTTGAGCGTCGAAAGAAGACCAACAGCTCGCAAATCGCGACGATTTCGTCGATACACATGAAAACTAACCGTCATTTCCTTCCCGATTTAGATATTTCGACGTTTAAGCGCTCCTTTCACTCCATTTTAACCGCCAAATGTGATACATGCCCTTTTGAGCGTCGAAACAAGCCCAACAGCTCGCAAATCGCGACGATTTCGTAGATATAGATGGAAACTAACCGTCATTTCCTTCCCGATTGAGATATTTCGACGTTTAAGAGCGCTTTTCACTCAATTTTACACGCCAAATGTGAGCCAGGCCCGTTTCAGCGCAGAAACAAGCCCAACAGCTTGCAAATCGCGACGAATTCGGCGATTTTGAGGAAAACTAACCGTCATTTCCTTCCCGATTGAGATATTTCGACGTTTAAGAGCGCTTTTCACTCCATTTTACCCGCCAAATGTGATGCATGCCCGATTGAGCGTTGAAACAAGCCCAACAGTTCGCAAATCGCGACGATTTCTTCGATTTTGAGGAAAACTAACCGTCATTTCCTTCCCGATTGAGATATTTCGACGTTTAAGAGCTCTATTCACTCAATTTTACGCGCCAAATGTGATGCACGCCCGTTTGAGCGTTGAAACAATCCCAACAGATCGCAAATCGCGACGATTTCGTCGATATAGATGAAAACTATCCGTCATTTCCTTCCCGATTTAGATATTTCGACGTTTAAGCGCCCTTTTCACTCCATTTTACGCGCCAAATGTGATGCACACCCGTTTGAGCGTCCATACAAGCCCAACAGCTCGCAAATCGCGACGATTTCGACGATTTTGAGGAAAACTAATCGTTATTTCCTTCCCGATTGAGATATTTCGACATTTAGTAGCTCTCTTCACACAATTTTACTCGCCAAATGTGATGCCCGCCCTTTTGAGCGTCGAAAGAAGCCCAACAGCTCGCAAATCGCGACGATTTCGGCGATTTTGAGGAAAACTAACCGTCATTTCCTTCCCGATTGAGATATTTCGACGTTTAAGAGCGCTTTTCACTCAATTTTACACGCCAAATGTGACCCAGGCCCGTTTCAGCGCAGAAACAAGCCCAACAGCTTGCAAATCGCGACGAATTCGGCGATTTTGAGGAAAACTAACCGTCATTTCCTTCCCGATTGAGATATTTCGACGTTTAAGCGCTCTTTTCACTCAATTTTACGCGCCAAATGTGATGCACGCCCGTTTGAGCGTTGAAACAAGCCCAACGGATCGCAAATCGCGACGATTTCGTCGATATAGATGAAAACTAACTGTCATTTCCTTCCCGATTTAGATATTTCGACGTTTAAGCGCCCTTTTCACTCCATTTTACGCGCCAAATGTGATGCACGCCCGTTTGAGCGTCCATACAAGCCCAACAGCTCGCATATCGCGACGATTTCGACGATTTTGCGGAAAACTAATCGTTATTTCCTTCCCGATTGAGATATTTCGACCTTTAGTAGCTCTTTTCACACAATTTTACTCGCCAAATGTGATGCCCGCCCGTTTGAGCGTCGAAAGAAGCCCAACAGCTCGCAAATCGCGACGATTTCGGCGATTTTGAGGAAAAGTAACCGTCATTTCCTTCCTGATTTAGACATTTCGAGGTTTAAGAGCTCTATTCACTCAATTTTACGCGCCAAATGTGATGCACGCCCGTTTGAGCGTCTAAACAAGCCCAACAGCTCGCAAATCGCGACGATTTCGTAGATATAGATGAAAACTAACCGTCATTTCCTTACCGATTGAGATACTTCGACGTTTAATAGCGCTTTTCACTCAATTTTATACGCCAAATGTGAACCAGGCCCGTTTCAGCGCAGAAACAAGCCCAACAGCTTGCAAATCGCGACGAATTCGGCGATTTTGAGGAAAACTAACCGTCATTTCCTTCCCGATTTAGATATTTCGACGTTTAAGCGTTCTTTTCACTCCATTTTACCGGGCAAATGTGATGCATGCCCGTTTGAGCGTTGAAACAAGCCCAACAGTTCGCAAATCGCGACGATTTCTTCGATTTTGAGGAAAACTAACCGTCATTTATTTCCCGATTGAGATATTTCGAAGTTTAAGAGCTCTATTCACTCAATTTTACGCGCCAAATGTGATGCACGCCCGTTTGAGCGTTGAAACAAGCTCAACAGATCGCAAATCGCGACGATTTCGTCGATATATATTCCATAGGATCCATATATTCCATAGGATTGGTCCCAGCACCGAACCCTGCGGGGCTCCGCGCTCGACGGGTCGCCTTTCCTTCCCTTCCTTGCTGGTGTAGCATATCCACCTGTCGTCGAGATAGACTCGGATTAGCCGAACGGGGTATGTGTCGTTGTTAATAACGAGAGCTTTCCTGAGTTTAAAACGTATACAGACCCCGGGCACCCTTAGAGCCATAGGGTTTGGGATACGCCCAACCAGCGCGCAAAGCACCCAGTGCCTTGCTACTTTGATTAGCTAAGCCTGCAGGGGCCTTCGCTCATTACAGGTGGAACGGGGCGTTTCTAAGCCCTACCGTCTCACCAGGACGGTTCCGGAGAAGGTGGGACGCTGTTCACCCGCCGAAGGGCATTCGGCCCTTAAATCGGCCCTCTTGCCAGCATCTTGGCCATCAACCACTGCCACCACGAGTCCAAACCCATAAATTGGCCGAGCAGAGGGGTCGCTACTCCCTCCGGGCGACCCCCGTGGTACCATTCTAAGTCATTGGTGGGACTATCGTGTGGATGTACCGCCACGTCACTACCGGCCGGCGACCTGCTATCCGTGCTCGACAGACCCAGAAGGGACTCACGCAAGCGGGGGCCTCAAGGCACAAAGTGCCCGGGAACTTATCCCGGCGGTCCCGTTCCTGCTATCAGGATCGTGGGTACGCCACTATCCAAAGCCACGTAGAGAGAATGTAAACGTGCCTCACGCTTACTCTCCCGGTGACTTTCCTTCCGATGTACATAGAGGACTCACGTAAGCGGGACGCTGACGCACGTCCCGACGGTCCTTCCTGGCTGCGGGAACGTGGGTTTGCCAGCCAGATACTTACCAGCCATAGACTTACATAAGCAAGTCCTCCCTGCGGAGGACCGGACGAGGTAGCTGGAAACCTCGAAGTGCTCCAGGGCCGTCACTATCCTCACGCGTTGACGATGTCCAAAGAAACCGCCAGCGCAACTTCGTTCCGGAAAACCATGTCCTCTGCGAGCGCCCGCACGCGTCTGACCGCGTCAATCGTCAAGCGTCCCCGCTATGTGTCGCTCCAAGCGGGTGACCACTACCCTCTCTAGTAGTTTGCCGACCTCGTCTAACAGACATATCGGCCGGTACGCTGACGACGAGGTCGTCGGTCGGCCCTCTTTGCGGAGCAAGACCAGCCTCGCCGTCCGCCATGCTCAAAAGGTGCACAGCCTGGGAGAAGGGCAAATTACACCTCGAAACCCAAGGCCGTCGCATCGACAGAGACTTCAACAAAAGCCCCCTAAGGATTTCCAAGGTGCTCCCTCGCTTATCGTGATCATCAGGGGTTACTTTGGCCCTGAGCGAGGGGGCTAAGACATCGTACGTGGAAGTGATAAAGGCGGTTAGAGGAAATATCCATGGCATGGTAAGGCCATGACTTGTGCTATTATTGTAGTGGTCCCCGGCAACAAAGTCCGGAAAAAGGCGTCCACGCTCGTGTCACGTAAACTTAAGGGTAGGTTGATGAAATAAAATAGCTGAATCGTAACACAACTACTGTCTTTATTTTCTAGCACAGCACAGGTTTACACTGATCGGAGAGATGTTCACTGTTCGAGGGTTTTGTCTATTTCTCCCTAGGTGTTCTCGTCTCATTACGGAGGAAAGCTCGGTGTGGGTGTGCCCTTTTTAATTAACAACGCGGATTCGCTGTTCGCACCTTCCGTTAGGAAAAGTGAGGGTAACGATCCACGATGTCAATTGGTTATAGGCCATGTTAATAAATGTAGGAGAAAGCCTCCTACATACGTGGCTAATAGGTAATATTGTTTATGGGAGAAACCAGCTTTTTCGTTAGTCAAGTATTGGGTTTTTCCCATTAGGTAACTACCTGCTTTCCCCGTAATTGGTAAGGACGTATAATAACCTTAGGGCTGTTTCAAGGACCATCCATAAACAGATAACACAAAAATAATAAACTAAATGTTTAAGTTTATGGTGGATCCCTGGGGTAATTGAGGGTACGCGGTGGCCTTTGATATAAATTGACGTTACACTCGCTACGCATCTTGCACAGATCTTGGACCCGGCCACGGTCAAGATCGCGGCTCCAGTCAGGATGGCGGAGCTGCGTGTGGTCGGATTTGACGTGTCCGTAGATAAGGAAGAGCTGCGGGTCGCCCTGGCGCTGGCCGCGGAATGTGGTATTGTGGAGGTACATGTCGGGGAGATCGGCACCTTCAGAAGCGGCCTTAGCTCGGCCTGGTGCGTTGCCCATTGGCAGGAGCGCGCAAGCTTTCCCAGACAAGAAGGGTCGCCCTGGGCTGGTCCACTGCAAGAGACGAAACCATCGGGATGAGGCCCTTGCAGTGCTTCAAATGTTTGGAGCTTGGACATGACAGGGCGACGTGCGTGCCCACGGTGGACCGGTCTGTGTTACAAGTGTGGCGAATCCGGCCACCGTGCCAGAGGCTGCCAGCAGCTAGTCGGAGGAAGCACTGCCAAAGCGGTAGATATCCGGGAGAAGGCTATGGATTTAGTACAATAAGTTCTACCGCATCCTCCAGACAGATTTGGACCGATCGAGAATTTCCCCACGATAAAAAATAAAAGAAAAGGGAAGATAATTGCAATTAGTTACTGCATTTTCGACCAATCGCGGGGAGACGCAATCGCAAGGAGAGACGTCAACGGGAGTCGTAAATTCCCGTTACGATTGTGATGATCGACACCACGAGTTGATCGATTCCCTGATTTCCGTTAAGATAATAGGGGTGATTGAGTTAGTATAACACTGTGATTCACAGAATTATAAGTTATATATTTTCAACACTTAAATTACACTGTGGAGCAGTTACAAATAGATAACAACTTGTCGTTCGAAGGTAAGATCGGTATGCACACAAGAGCAAGGCTCTTACAATTGAATTTAATATGTTAGTGGACGTAACACTATAAGACACTTAATAGAGGATGTGAATATTCGACAATACCGAGAACCAACTTAGTTATTTGCCGTGAGATGTGCTCCTCTAGGGCTGTTCTTAGACTTAAACGTTACGCGTTCGATTTTGAACTGACTTGTCACTCT
This sequence comes from Bombus picipes, assembly GCA_014737485.1. Classification (NCBI taxonomy): domain Eukaryota; kingdom Metazoa; phylum Arthropoda; class Insecta; order Hymenoptera; family Apidae; genus Bombus; species Bombus picipes. The sequence continues at coordinate 6,944 of JACXIP010000070.1, forward strand.
TATGTTGATACGGAGGAATGTTTGGTGTGGGTGTGCCCTTTGCATGAAGAACGCGGATTCGTTGGTCACACTCTTCGTTAGGAAAAGTGAGGGTAACGATCCGCGATGTCGATTGGTTATGGCCTTGTTCATGGGAAAACCAGCTTGTTTTGTTGGATAGCTATTCGGTTTTCCTAATAAGTGCATGCCCGCTTTCTCCAGATTTTTAGTGCGCCTAATAAACCCAAGGACTTCTCTAAAAACAGGATGTGCGTCGAAAGATGTTTTTAGGCTTAAGGAATTCTCCAGGACAGACGAATTGACTGAAGACACATGTTGATACAATACAATGAAAATGAAAGTTTATGGTGGGTCCTTAGGTTTATTGAGGGTCGGAATGACGTTACGCAGGCCGTTGGCTGTCCGATCGCGCGGGCTGGAATGCAGATGTTTGGGCGTCGTAACAGTTACAAAATTTTGATTTATTTTTCATTTCTTATGGCGGATCTCTATTAATTTTTAATATTCTTCTTACAACATAATAATGTATTATATTATGTTAATTACTATTTATTATTTTGTTGTTAGTTCATCTACCATGAATAGTTAATGGTTTAATAATTAATTGTAATTAATTGCGAAGTTTTAATTTATGGTTTGTTTCTCCTGGCTAATTTCTATTAATTTTTAATATTCTTGTTACCATAATAATGATGTATTATATTGTACTAATTATTATTTATTTTTTTCCTCGTTACTATCTTCCATTTGTAATATCATTTTATTAAATATTTATTTCTTCATCGAAAATATAATTTATTTTGCAACGTATAGAAGTTGCACGTGTTGATCAGCATTACTTCCAAAATGGCCGCTTGTAAATGTCCTTAGTATATAGTGACTTTTATTAATACCGAATTAATTATTTATCTGTTAATTATTTGTAACTTTATTTTAGTAGATGACGTATAATTGAAGTGGGAATAATATTATTTTGTATTTATTTTAGTGTATATAATTATTGTATGTATTTCATTGCGCATGCGCAAAAGCTACTTCGTGCTCGCGACAATCAGCATTACTTCCAAAATGGCCGCTTTGAATGTTTCCAGTGTGTTATAACTTTTTATTCAATGCCGGAATGATTATTTATCTGTTACATATTTTTAACTCTATTTTAGTGGAGTTGAAAATTGAAATGACAATAATATTGTTTTTGTGTTCATTATAATATGTATATATACTGCGTGTTATTTAATGTAATAGCATGTGGATTGTATTGCTGTTGAAATCTATAAATTATTATTAGCACTGTTTCACTACTTGGTTATGAGTGTCTTATATTTATATAGCTTTTGTTTAATTGGTTTAATTTAATATGTGCATAGTGTATTGTATCACCAGTAACTATTGTGTAGTATAACCTTATTTCTTTACACCAGATTTAATATTATAAAACTATAATAGGTCAATACAATATAATAATCCCTTATTTTAATCATGTTGTCGTTAATATTCAGTTAACCTGTCTTGATTAATTTCTAACATATTCATATATTTATTGGTGTTTCTATTTCCTTCTTATTAGTTTGTTGTTACTTTGTACTTGTGATTTGTTGTTATTTCATAATTGTATGGTATAATTTGTGGAGCTGATCCATATATTATTTGATAGAGCTTGTTTATTGAATTACTGTTGTTTATAGGTTCTCCAATTCTATTTTTTTTTGTGAACACTGCGTCACTTGCTTGGAACATCTATACAGTGCGTGTTTTGCATTGTCGGGTTCTTCATTACACTCTCAACAGTTATTATAAGTACTTTTATTTATCCTACAGCTGTAAGTATTAAAATTGCCATTTAATTTGTTTAATATGTTTACAGTGTATCGTGTCAACGATTACTATTATGTATTATAATATTTTTTATATCAAATGTAGTATAATAATATTATATAGGTTAATGTAATATATTATCCTCTTATTCCAGTTGTTTATGTTGTTGATATTCGGTTAACCTATCTTGATGTATTTCTAACCTCTTTCTATACTTATTGGCCAATTTCGTTTTCTTATTAATTGGCTGTTACTACATAATACAGTTTGAAGCTAGACTATATCTTATTAGTTAAAACTTTGTTCACTATATTATTACTGCTTATAGGTTCTCCAATTTTATTCTTCAAGTCTATATGCTGCGTCGCTCATGTAGGACATTTACACAGTGCATGTTTGGCATCATCTGGTTCTTCGTTACATTGTCAACACCTATTATGACTACTTTTATTTATGTTAGATCTGTAAGTATAAAAAAAAATGCCATATTTCGTAAGTATCCGCATAGTAAAATAGTCTGTCCTTTTTCTTGTTTGCAAAGACTATTGCATCGACGTTGAGTTATTTTGTTATAATGTCACTAATTTCTTTTTGGTTTTTCAGTTTCCTATTGCCTTCTTTACCATTCCAATAGTATCTGCTTCAATACTCCGTACGTATTCACTTAAATTTGGTAGTAAGCTTCTCATAACTGTGTTGGCTTTTGTGTATACCTTTTCGATGTGAGTAGTGAATTTTCTACTATTATCAATTTCTATTCCAAAGTAAATACTTTACTGTTATAAAATACATTCCCTTTTTTATTTATTTTTTTTCATTTATTTTCTCAGGTTATAACTGTCAATCTTAATATTTATTACCTTCGGTATTCTCGTACCTGTAAGTAAAGTGGTTTCAGTTTTTTTTCATTGGCTAACTGTAAGTCTGTTGTCGAACATCAATTATTGACCGTTATCATTGCTTCTTTTAGTTTAACTTTAAAATTGTTATAAATATTTAATATTTTTTCTCTTTTTTTATATTAAGGCAATTAAGGTTAATTTATCCATTTGTTTCAGCTGAGCGTCGTATACTATGTTCCACAAAAATGGAGCCATAACCAACCTCTGTGGAATTCCTGCATATACATTTCTTTCTACGATAAATAATTGTGTACAAGCCTCATTGATTTATAAGGTACTTTTCTCTTTTTAATCTTTTCCAATATCTTTGTTTATTTTATTGAACTAACGCATTTTATATTGAAATAGTGGCCAGAATACATAGTAATTTCCATTTTTTCTTTTAGGTTTCCGCTATCTTCATTATTCAACAAGCAGCGTTATACTATATACTACCATACTACGTTGCTTCCTGAAATCGTTCTGGCTATTGTCTATTTCAGTTGTGTGCTAGTTTTAACTTGTTCAAGTGTACTGTACGCGGAATCTCCTTCACTTCAATCTTGACGTTTTGATTCTGTAAAATTTCTAACACTTTATGCGGTCCCGTATATTGATCAGAAAATTTTCCTTTGCTAGGTTCCTTTAGTAGATGTACCAGATCTCCTATTTTGAAATTTTGCGGATTGATTCGTCTGTTGTAATATTCTTTTGATTTTAACTTGGATTTCATCAAATTTTCTCTTGGCATTTGCTGCACGGTGTTGATTTTATAGAACAGGTCTCTGAGATATTCCGCATATGTTGGTTCTATATCCTCTTCGATTATCATTTCACCAGTGGGTTCTCTGGTCAAGTGCTCAAAAACTAATTCGTGCGGGGAGACTTTCGTTCCTTCGTGTACAGAGGTATTATAAGAAAACATGGCTAATTCCACCCATTTGTCCCAGTTTCTGGAATTTTCGATGTATAACTTGAGATATTCGGTTAACACGTGGTGAGAACTTTCAATTGAACCGTTGCTTTGTGGATGGTATGCCGACGTGGTGTAATTGTTTGATGCGAAATCTCTTTGCTACTTTCTTCATTAGCGAAGATGTAAAGTTCGCTCCCTGGTCGGTAAGAATGGCTCTCGGTGACCCGAATTTGCAAATGAATCATTTTACGAAAACGTCCACTATCTCAGCTGAAGAGATCCTTTCCATCGGAATCCCGATCGAATATTTTGTCAATAAATCTTGAATAGTTAATATATATTCATTTCCCTTTTGTGTCTTTGGCAATGGACCGACGATATCCATACTAATTTTGTCGAAAGCCTGGTGTGTCTGTGAGCACCATCGGCTGCTTCGTTTTTATTTTTGTTAGTTTCTTTAACTGGCATTCTCTACAAGTTCTTACATATTCTTGAATCTCTTTCTTCATGTTTTCTCAGTAATAGTGTCCCGCTACGCATGATTCGTGTTTCTCTCGTATTATGTTGCTTCGCGCTTCCACTGGTGGGGTAATTACTTCCCCAGTGTAGATGATGATAGTTGTGGTTTTTTCCATAAATACTTCCTTCAATTTCCTGATTGAGTGTCGCCAGGGTATTTCTTCCAAATTTCCTTTGCTAATACTAAAGAACGTTAATTGTTTTTCGTTTACTACGTCCAGTAAGGATCTCAATGAATTTAGTAAATTTTCTGGCGTTATAGGAATATTTCGGTCTTCCTTTACGAGTCGGGATACGATATATTTTCCGGAATCTTGATTCAATCTTGCTCTTCCCAACATTAGATCTTCATAATGCGGCAGTTTCCCTGTTTCTTTCATTTCTAAGGCTCCTTTATCTATTGTAGCGCCCTGTATATCGACGAATATCACTTTATGATTATTCATTCTCGTAACCGAGTCTCGCGTTTCCGAAATTTTTAGTTCTGCAAGTACCATAGATCTCGCGTCTTCTCGTTGCTGTGTTGGTTCAGAGTCTGCCATAGAAGGCTCTTCTTCACTTGTTGTACCAATGTCCTCTATTTCTTGATCGGCTACTTCCTTGCCTGTGTTTACATCGATTTCGGCTAATGCTTGGTCAAAATATTTTACGGGTGTTTCTTCTATGGTGAGATGCTTTTGAGTAAAGGCTTTTCCTTGTTTTCTCGGATCATAGAACTGAGGCAAGACGCGTGGTTTAGCTTCAAATATGGGAGAGTCCTCGGTTGAGGTATCGAATTGAAATCTTTTTAAATGTGGATATCGATCTGGCGAGTCTTCTTCTCGCTTCCTGACTGGCAGGCACACCCCTGGGTTTCTAGACGATGCATCTGCGTTTGCATTTGTTCGTCCTTCTTTGTATTGGATATCGAATTCGAAGTCTGATAATTTCAGTTTCCATTTCCAAATTCTCAACGTGGGATCCTTAATGGAATTCATCCATACTAACGGTTTGTGGTCTGTTACTATAGTAAATTTCCTACCATACAGGTATGGTCTGAAATGCATCGCGCAGTAGACGATTGCTAGACATTCTTTTTCTATGGTAGAATAGTTTTGTTTTGCGGGGTTTAGTAGTCTAGAGGCATACGCGATTGGCAAATCCTTTCCAATCGGTTCCTGACTTAATACTCTGCCTATTGCGTATCCTGATGCGTCTGTCGCGAGGTTGAAGGGTTTGGAAAAATCCGGATATTAGTCCGACTCTTGGTGATTCTTGGTCGATACTCCTTGTATTTTCTTTTCTTTTTGGTCTTGAAATTTTTTATTCTCTGCTTGTTTCTTCGCGTGGCTGCAGGATGGTTTTCCCACAGTATTTGATGGTTGTTTCTTTGGTTTTACAGCCGGCATTGCATTCATTCTGTTCCTCGCTATATGTACTGATCTTCTTGTCGCCGCCTGTACTCTTGGGCGATTCGGAGCATGGTTCCTTCGAGGCTCGCCCCGTTCTCCCGAAGGACATTTCCCGATTGTCCTGATGCATAGGGTACGATTATCCCCAGCGTCTACTCGGGCTTTGAATTTGTAACAATCTTTTACTAAATGCCCAGGTTTTTTGCAATAGTTACAGGTTATCGTATTTTGTCTCGGAGCGTTTGGGTGATTCTGCAATGGCGGTGCAAATCTTCGATCCTGGTGGTTGTTCCCGATGTTGTTATTATTGTTCAGGGGACGAGCGTCGTTACGGTTATAATTGTTCGAAGGTGTCGGACATTGGTATCGCATTCTGTCGTCTTCTCGTTTCAATTCTTGTGTTGCTTTCACGGCTTGGCGGTACGCGCCGTCTAGGGATTGGTATCCTGCTACTTTTACTCGCAAATACACCTCATTTGAGAGCCCCTTAACGAAATTCTTCCTTCTCTCCCAATCTATCGTATCTTGGACATCTTGGGATATGATGCCATACTCGCATCTTTCCCCATCCATTGTCGCCAGCCTGAGATCTCTGACGCGGCCCATGTAATCTAATATATCTTCTCCCAGTCGTTGAAACACCGTTGTTAATTCACCTATATATTCGTTAACAGCTTTTCTTGGGCCGAATATATCTTTTAATTTGTTCCCGAAATTTTTTAGACTTCCTATCTCGCTGTCTTCTACGGCGAGAAACGCGTATCCGCGAAGCTTATTCATTAATAATTCTACCAACTGAGGCTCTTGATGCCTTGGAACCATATTTCGCGCTCGCTCGCACGCCCTTAAAAATTTGAATACAGACGGTCGGTGTCCGTCGAACACTGGTACCGACTCGATCGCGTCTTTTAACTTAATCGGTCAGTCTCGTCTTTCGCGATGTTATCGGTGATAATGCAGGTATCTCGGTTTCGTTTGTTGCCCTACTTGTACGCACGTCTTCCTCTAATTTAGCAAGTCTTAGGTTTATGTCGGTTAACACGCGAAAATTGTCATCCTATGTTTTCAATTTTTCTGACAATGTCAAGAGCGTATTCTCACTCACTGAGTCTCGTGCGGTCGCCATATTTTCTATTTATATTTTGTCAATCCCACCACTGGCACCAAAAAATTTTATTTTGTTACGTTCTCAATGATTTGAAATCTAGATTCGAAATTTTCGATCGATGCGGTAGTTGCTGCCACCAGAAATAGTCTAAGGACTATTTCAAAATATTTTTTTCTTTTCTTTTGTACTGTTATTATTAAGGGTGCTGATGTAACTTGCGACTAGCAGGAGTTAACGGAATTGGCTCGCCAGAAGCGCAGCGCAATCTCGATTTCATCCAAGCGTCGCATTCTCAGTAACAACTTGAATAAAATCCCAGACTCGTATCGCCTATTCGAAGGGCACTCTTGCCTGAAAGCTTCCAAATCGTTGTATTTTACGACTGATAATAGTTAGCGGAATTGGCTCGCCAGAAGCGGAGCGCAATCTCGAGTTAATCTAAGCGTCGCACTCTCTGTAACAATTCGAGTGAAATCCCAGACATGTCTCGCCTACTCGAAGCGCAATCCTGCCTGAAGGATTCCAAATCGTTGTATTCTCTTGATCTTTATTCAATAACTTACATGCATATGGATAGCGTTACTAGCGTTGATGTAACGCAAATAAATTCCACGTTTCGGCTAACCTGCTATGTGCAGGAGTACCGGCACGGGAGAGGATTAAAGTAGTTGAAATAAATAATCGTTTTCGATATACAAGGTTTATTTGATTCGAATGACTTATATTAGTAATATGCTAACGATTTGTTCGAATATTATCTGAATACAGACTTTATTTCTATGGCGAGTGGTGTACAACCGCAGATTTATCGGAGGGATGGATATAAAATTAAAGCTCCTACCACGACTGTAGGTGTATGGTGGATCGCTCTTGGATATTTAATTCGTTGGTTGCTCGCACCTTGACAACTTATTTCGGTACAACGGTCGCCGTGATTAACACTTATAAAATTTTTACAAACTAGATTTCGACTAAGACCAACTGGTTGATTAGTAATTGGCAATTGATCGACGGGTTGATGGTATAATTCTTCGATTGACAAAATGACAACTCTAAACTCGACTCTGAATGAACTTCTGCAATTATACAATGACTTTAATTATACAAATGTAAAATTTGATTTGATTGTAAAGAAACACGGCAATAGACTGACAGCGTGACGGTGACGATAAAGATAGTAATCAACTCGCCTTATATCACTACGCTTATTTATATCTGAGTCTACCATGGGATAATTATTACGTGACAGGTTGCTCCCATGGGAATCGCAACGCTGCAGTCTAAGCTTCCCACCGATGCTATGTGAGAGGATGTTGCTGCTGCTATTATTTATCTTTTGCTGAAGTTTCGTCTGCGATGCTTCTAGAACCTTCTATGCTGATGCTGGTGGGAACGTTCAAGATACCTCCGGCACGTGTGACGACTTGCCCTTGCTGAAGCTTCTGGAACCTTCCATGCTGATGCCAGTAGAAACGTCCAAGATACCTGCGGCACGTGCGACGTCTTATTTTGGCCGATGTTTCGTCTGTCCGGCTATCTTACTAATGCCATATCTTAATCTCGTAGTTCCCTACCGACACTACGTGAGCAAATGTCCCCTGACCGTCGCGCAAAATGTCGTGGTGGGTTAGGCAGTGCGCGTCTGCGGTTGTCCCATTGATCCGCCGATTTCTTGATCGTGCAGCACGTGTTATTCGTGCTCTTCAATAAAATCTTCCTACTTTGAGTATTTGTGTGTGAGCTTCGTTTACTATTGTTGAGGGTGGTGTGAAGTGGATAAGTTTCGCGTACGTTCGTTTTATACACGTTTCGTTTTTCTTGAATTATAAACACGGAGGCGATTATGCCTTGGCATCTGATCCAGTTGTAGAAGTATGTAATTTTACATTCTGAATTTGTCCCTTGCTCGTTTTTTGGTAGATATTTATTTGTGTTCTCTTCTAGCACAAGAAGAAGGAGAGGGAGAGAAAATCACGTAAAAGATACGTGAATGGCTCACGAAGACGATACAGATGTCTGTGCGAAGGTTCGCCTCCCTGAGGAGAAGTCCTGGATGATCATTTGCGTCATCATCCTTCTGGTCAGGGAAGAATTTCCCCTTTTGTACGTTCTTGGTGTATGGACAAGTTTCGCGAAATATATCCTGATGTTCCATGTGTTGATTTCGATTTTGTTTGACAATAATATTTTGTTTATCTACATATCTATGTGTGCATATGTGTGTTAATGCACTTAGGTGTATCCATATTTGTTAATTTGTTAGCTAGTAATGCAATTTTCATATATTTTATACTCCATACTTGTAGATTTCATATATTTTATATGTTCCGTAGTATGTATATATCGATTTCAGATTATGATTAGGGTTAGAGGCGTGAAACGAATCTTTGTCTGGATTAGACATTGTAGTTATGCAATGGAGAAGACATCGTCTAGTGCAAATATGATTATTACAGAATTTGACAAGTAACCGTGGTAATGAGATACTCGAGAAGCTAATGACAATGATTCTGGGTACAATAAGGAATCCGCGGTCAACGGGATAACAGAATGCGCTTTCTTCCAAAGCCCAAGTCGTACTCGACTTGCTTGGCTACGGAGCAAGTATTACTAAACTAACTGTTGCGTCGGGCAACACTCTACCTAAACCAGGCCACACACCGCGGACAAGGTGGCAGCCAGATGTCTTCGGATCCTTACTGCGTACCCTCCATAAATCTCAGGAATTTCCTAGTAAAAGTCCTTCAAACCGAACAGATATTCTTTCGCTGAATTGTTTCCTAAAGTTTATTGTACACCACGGGTTGACACGAGACAGTCGCCTTTTCTCACGTATGAGGCCTCACACTAGCAACTTTATCTCGAGGGCGGTTAGCATCCTTCTTCACCCACCACCATAGCAAATAACCAATTAACACCGAAGCCTATTTCCCTCACTCTCTTAGCCAAAATCGTTACCAACAAATCCGATGGTCCCGTGTGCTAAACACACCCATCCTTAGCTTTCCTCTGACACAGCGTCATTACCGAACTTCACTGATTTTCCATCTTTCAAGCAGTCAACATCCTTTGACCCGTAGATCAGTCACTTACTATTTTATACATACGCACCAGCGTAACTATCTATCTTTAGAAAGTTGTTGGAATAAACTGTCATCTATAACTTATTACATCAGTGTCCTATTCAATTAAACCACCTCTATTATCCGAATCGTAATAGGGGTCGATCATTTCGTGGCGTCGATTATCTAATCGTAACGGGAATTTACGACTCCCGTTGGCGTGCTTCCTCGCGATCGCGTCTCTCCGCGAGTGGTCGAAACACTAACTCTTTGTTAAAACGTGGAATATCCACCGAGCGTAAAGACGATAAGTAACTCGCTAATACGACCTCACGAGAGAATGACTTTCCGTCGCGATGATGCTGCGGAGGAAAACTATGATGGGGTGTATCCAAGGACACGAGATCATCGGATTCGTGGAGAGATGACTTCGTTCGGAAAGTGAGGGAAATTGACGTTGCTGTTAATTGGTCAATTTCCATGTTGGTGGTTAGAGAAGGATGCTAGCCGCCCTTGAGGGAAAGTTGCTAGCAGGAAGCGTCGTTCGTGAGAAAAATAGATTTCCCGTATCTTCCCGTAGTTGGGACAAAGTCTGTTTGTCCGTTTGAAGGACTTTAGTTAACTAAATCTGCAGATTTATAATGGGTCCTCAGGCTAGCTGAACATGTACATGTCAGCGTGTGGCGAGTCCCGAAACGGAAACCGTTGGAATGTTTACTGTCGTGTGCCGCTACAACTATTTCTTTTAAGGAAAGCTATAGAATTACGCCATACTTCTGTTAGGTAAAAACGTTCATTCCTGGACCGCGGCTACGTTCGGCGACTGGTTGTCGCCTCGAGCCCAAGCTCACTATCATAAATCTCGAACAAATACAATCGGATTGGATGACGACAATCGCTTAATTACGGCTATGATAGAATCTAGATTAAAGTGTTAAGGGGTTTTCCCAAAATTCCAAAGGGAAGGCTTCGGTGTCCTTTCATCTCCGACACGGGTATCCTGACTATCACACGTCCTCGGGTGTAACTAAAATATTGGGTTTTCACAACATTAGACTCGATACAACTAACATTATTTACAATTTAACTAAATGTCCAAATAAGCCAAGGGTCCAGTTCAACAACAAATTTTGTTCGTAAGTTTGATAACAAAAGAAATAAAAGAAGACAAAAATTAGTAACGTTATGATTAGTATTCAAAGTGGTAGTTGCATCTTGTGGGTTATTAGTCTGATCGTAATGGTATGATGGACCATTCTCGATTTCGCACCCAAATGAATCTCGTTTTTCTGGATCACCTAGCTTCATAACATACTCTGCTAGATGTTATGGTCATTGTGCTAATGATCCCCGAGATCGGGGTACTCATATTGCCATGGTTACTGTTCTCTATTGCCTGTTGTCTTACATCGGATATATCTACTTCTCTTTCTTCGATATTATTGAGTAGCAACAAGTCGTATGGTTTTGCTGCTCTACCGATCAGTAATTCTAATGGGCTCGATTTAATCACGCGGTTGGTGGTGCAATTCAAAGCCAATTGCATTTCCCCAATCGCGTCTTGCCATGACCGTCCAATAGTTTCTATTGTTGTAAACATGTTTTTCAACGTGCCCATAATACGCTCTACCTGTCCATCAACTCTACTAGCACCGATTGCTGTTAAGTGAAATTTAATGTGTCTACCTTGACAGAAATCTTGGAATTCTTTATCCGTAAAACATCTCCCTTGGTCCGCTATTATCCGGCAAGGACTGCCGAATAAAAATATAGCAGACTTAAGCGCTTTAATGATACTAACTGAATCTATCTTACAAGCATGATACAGGTATACAAATTTAGTGAAAACGTCGACCATAACAATAACATATTCTTTCAAATCTCTTTTACCACTTAATTTGCCTGTTATATCTATGTGAACTGTATGCCAAGTTGATCTTAGGTATAGGATGTACTTTGTCTTGTATTTTATCTGAATTTGACTTAGAATCTTGACAGTTCTCTACAAATTTACGAACACATTTTGTCATTCCTTCGAACCAGTAATATTCATACAACCTCTCGAGTGTTTTATCCTAACCTAAGTGCATAATTGACTGGTGCACATGATTAATAACGGACCATGTAAAACCTCTCGGGATAATGGGCAAGCAGAAAGTACTGCCTTTTCTTTGTATTTTACGATAAAGGGTACCGGATCGTAATTCATACGTATTCAAACGTAAACCCTGTCATTTAACACGTTGACTGCCATGCGTGTTTTCAAAGAACTCTCCGTCAGGTCACGCGTACAGCAGTACCAAGCGTTTCCTGCTAGGTGCTCCCATCGATATTTTAGTAATGCGAATCGCTCAAGTGGTGGTCTCAAGAATGATCTTTCGTTTCATTTGTTCGCAACATTGAAACCACTAGCTGTTGTTGAATATAATGAAGGAAAGTGTAGTATAGATTATTCCGACCAAATGGTTTCTTATGCCACCACAATTAGAAAAGGAATCTGTCGTAAACGCTTTAACGGTTTACAAAATTGCAGAAAGCAAAAATATAAATATTAGAAAATTTAGACAATTATTAGTTGCAAAATTATTAGGATTTGTGGCGGCACGGGCCACGGAACATCCAACGGCTCTGGATACAAAGCGCTACGCAATCAAAGCGCAACACCGACGTGCCCAATGTGTCATCGATATCTTCATGCTCTTTCCGCCGAATTCTCGGAGGAGCATACGCGTGCCAGCAGCGGCGGCACATCTAATGAACGCATGCTAGTGGGGGATATCGATGGGCAACGAAGGGAAGAATTCGTTCGATCCGGAACAAAAGGACAGTCAGTCTGTCTTACGCCGTGAAATATAAAAGTCCTCAGTGACATTGCATAGCAACGCGTCGATTGAACTCTTGGTGTCAGTTGTTAGTTGTTAATCTTTATTCGTTATTTGCTGACCATATCTGTTAATTGATTCTGTCTGTTAAATCGTTTCTTAATAAACTATTGTTCGTTAAACTTCTGAGTGTTCCTTTCGCACCTATCACGACATATTGCCTCAGGTTGTCTGAAAATACAAAAAATCCTTGTCTTCGACGGAATCAGCATAATATCGCCGTTCGGAAAAATGATTCCGGAAGAAGTATTAGACGCGCATGCAAACTATGTTATGCAAATAAAAGACGTCGAATGGACCGGACAAAGGCACAAGAGAAATTGAAGAAAACAACTTATTGTTCAAATTGTCCCGACCAACCTCAGCTATGTATAGAATGCTTTAAAGTTTTACATTATAAATAATTTTTTTAATAAACCTGAAGGAAGTATTGTTGCTGCCAGGTGAAAAGAGAACTTGCGTTTCGTCCCGGGACTACCGGTGGACTCGTCAGTAAGGCTATGCCCGGTAGTTCCTGCCTTAGACGTAGAGGGACTCTCACTAGGTGCGGTATTTGTATCATGCGCCCGTATATTCGACCGGTAGCGAGATAGACAGATTCGTTGTCGTCGTAGTGGCCCTCTGGAGGTTGGTACCCGGATCGCCCGGGAGGTGTTACCACCGCGTTGATGCCTCGACCTGTCGGCGTCCTGTTGGTACCGATCCGCCACAAACCATTTTCGTATTTTTATTTTATAACAATTCAACTATTATTACAATTAATTATTAATTAACAATTTATTATCATGGAATTTTCAAATACCTACGACGATCTTTCGCAAGTAGTTAAATAAGCGACACCCGAATATGGTTTACGCGGCCTAACCAGAAATTTTGCTGATACCCGAATACAAGTGTCGTGGCAATCAACGTGTTAAATATACTTTATTACTGGATGCCTTCAAGGAATTACAATCTGCGACGACAAGAAATTCTCGCCCACATGTAGATAGTGGCGAAAATGTTTGACGGCGTTTACAACTGCTAACGTCTCTAGTTCATAAGAATGATACCTAGATTCCGCAGGGCTAATTCTTTTATTGTAATATTCTATTACTCTATTTTTACCCTCAACCTTATGCATTAAAATAGCCCCGTATCCCTTCGAACTAGCGTCAGTATGTAGTTCTATCGAGTAATTGGGATCGAATATCATTAACACCGGCGCGTCAATCAGGACGCCTACCTTTTACCTTATTTTTTCATGCCTATCCGTCCAAGTTACGTTTTTGTTACCGGAAGTATGTGCATACAGGGATTTTATTACCTGTGAAAATTTAGGAACGAATTTTCGAAAATAAGAGGCTAAACCTATGAACTGCCTAAGCTGTGTGACGGTCGTTGGTGCGGGTAAAGAACTCAAGGCGTGTATTTTACCCGGGTTGGGACGAACTTCTCCGACACGAATTACATATCCCAAATAGAGTACCGAAGTCTTTAGAAAAGAGCATTTAGAAAAATTAAAAGAAAACCCGGCTTTTATGAGGGTACTCAATACGGTGTCCAATCTTTCTAAAGCTTGATCTATCGAGTCGGCAATGATTAGGACGTCATCCAACGTATGAATAAGCGAGGTAGCCTAAGGCACTGAGGATGGCCCTCTGAAAAACGGACGGTGCATTTTTCAATCAAAACGGCATCGTTATGTACTCATATTGTCCGTCGGGGGTAACGAACGCTGTATACTCCATCCAATTAGGATGAATGGAAATTGGGTGAAACCCGCTGGCCATGTCTAGACTAATAAAGTATCTCGCCTTTTGCAATCCCGCGATTTGATCCGCAATAAGGGGTAAGGGATACTGATCCACGACCGTATTTTTATTTAACTCTCGAAAATCTACACATAGTCTATCTGAGCCGTCCTTCTTTTTCACGAGTGACATAGGGCTTGCGAATGGTAAACTTACTAGGCCTTATGATTTTTGCTCTAATTAGTTTGCTTATTCTCTCACGTATGATTCTTCGCTCTTCCTCGCTAAGTCTATAAGGACTTCTTTGTACAGTGACGTTAGGGTCAATTAATCGTGTTTCTAACTGGCCCGTACTTACGTGAGTACGTGAGAAACCCGCAATGAACGAATCTTTGAATTTTTCGAGAATAGAAATTAATCGAGTTTCATCGTTACCGATTACATCTGTGTCGACCTCGTTAATATTGATCTCGTCTTCCGCGGTTTTGCTACATTAATTGTCTGTGCTTTACAAATAACGAGGCTATTTCGCGTAATATTTACGTCAAAACCTTGGCTTGAAATTTCGCAACCAATCATGATATCGTATTTTAAATAACTATCAGCAAGGATATGAAAAGTTATCTCCAATGTAAAACCATTAGTACGTAGAACGGACAAAATTTGTGATGTACATTTAATACAAGTATTCTTCGTATTATTATTATATCAGTCATTCTTTTGCCGGAAAATTTCAAGGCTACGGATTCCTTAATCAGCGAACACTCGGCTCCAGAATGGAAATGAAATGGAAACGACTCACCCAGATGACTTAATCTACCAGTTGAAGCTTCCGCTACGCAGAATTCGACTCGACTCTCGTTATTGGAATTACAGTTTACTTTCGGTGTGCTGTTGTTATTTTTTCCTTTCCGCAATAATGGACAATTAGGCGCGATATGACCCTCCTCATGACATTTGAAACAAAACACCTTTGACAATGCGGCTGGTCGATTTCCCTCTGGATTTCATATATTCTTCTGCTGTTCAAATTTTATTCGCTTACGGCATTCCGCTATTTTATATCCGTGGTTACCACAGTAGAGGTACTTAATCCGGTAGTCAGAAGGCTTATGTCGTTTAGCTTCAGAACCCGCTGATGAATTGTCTGACGAAGACGCCGGCCTCTTCTTCGCGTAAGAGAAAGCTCTCATTTCATTTAGAAATTGATCCTCGGTCTTGACATTTCTCGTAAGTGCCATTCGTTCAACACGCTGATCTTGTGCAGCCAATTGAAAAAGGACGGAGGCGTTGATTACCTCTGCCATAGTTAAATTTTCCCACCTCGCTTTCAAGAAGGAACGGGCACGAATGCCGAAAGCTCTCGTGGTTTCGTCCTTCAGTGGTTTTTCGTTGGACATCTTCATTAGCGCTGAGGTTGCTGTCCCTTTGCCACCAAAACGCGCGATAAAAAGTTCCTTAAATTTTGGCCAGGTAATATCTCCAGCAACCAGTACTTGCGTAAGCCATTGCGCTGCAGAACCTTCTAGAGTACAACTTAAAGTAGAAAGTAACGCACTGCCTTGTAAAGGATTTTCCTTCATAATCATATTAACAGCTGCACATCGTGTAGCTGAGACGGAGCCCGCGATTTCAGGGTTAAAACGCGGTAGCGATAAATTTTTAGGTTTCGCACTCGGTTTTTGCACAAGCGTCTGAATTAACTCGCGCATGATAGTCATATGCTCTTGCATTGTTGTAATCGGCTTTGATCCCACTTCCGTTGTCAGGTTAGTGTTAGGTTTATGGGCGTGTAACGAATCTTTATTCGGACTAACCATCGTTGTTCCACAATAGAGATTATATTTACTGGCATAAATATTGATTTTTACAAAGTTTGACAAATAACCGTGGTGATTAAACACTCAAGATGTTAGTGATTATGTTCTTAGGTTCAATAACGAATCCACGGTCAACGGGGTAACTCTTTGTTAAACGTAGAATATATTTTGAAGCACAAAGTACCGTTTGCTGTGACGCTCGGTGTAATAATCCTCCAAGGTGATCGCGAGAATAAAATACTGATGGAAATTTTCCTCTCCTTACGATCGCGTTTGTTAGTTGCATATTAGCCGGGGATACCAACAAAATTTCAGCTGCCGTTGCTAGGCAGACCCGAGTAGAGCTGACATTGCTCCTGCCCGGGGTTTGATTGTTAATACGTGTGTCCCACAATATTGGCACTTCTCTGTTAAGTAAAAACGTTCATCCAGTGACCGTGGCTACGTTCGGCGACGATTTGTTTCACCTCGAGCCCAAGCCCACCGTCACAAATCTCGGGCAAACATAATAGAATTGAATCATAACAACTATTTCTAAGTTTTATCATTTAAGTACAGCATATATATGTCGGAGATGAAAGGAAAGCTGAAGCCTTTCCTTGGAAATTTTGGGAACATCCTCTAGTACTCTAGCCTAGATGTTATCATAGCTGTAATTGTTCGAGATTTGTGATAGCGAGATTGGATTCGAGGTGACAATTTGTCGCCGAACGTAGCCACGGTCACGGGATGGACGTTTTGTCTAACGGAGGTCTGGAGTGATTGTATGGGTTTTCCGAGAAATGTGGTTATGGCGGCATGCGGCCGCGGGAGCGGACCTAGCCATGTGTGATGTTGCCTCGGAGGTGCCGATACAATGGGACATACAATGTATTAATAATAAAAATCCAGGCAGAAACTGTGTAGCAACGCGTTTCGAACTTTCTAGATGCTTCCAACGAGTGTGTATCAAATTCAGACAGAAACTGCTAGCAACGGCGTTTGGAACCTTCTCGATACTTCCAAACGAGTATAGAAAACAAAATGCAATCGTACAGCGAGAAAAATCTCCACGAGGCTGGCATTCGTGCGATTGCCTTGGAGAGTGACACATCGAGCAATTTCAAAAATCGTAATTTGCGCCTAAGATTAGTTTACGCTTAGTAATGAGTGATGCCGTTGACCGTGGATTCGTTTGAACTTTTGTTTGAACGTTCATTAAACTTATTATCTGTTAAACTTATTATTCGTAAATCATACTATTCATTAGATTTACTATTCGTTAAACTTATTATTCATTAGACTTATTATCTGTTAAACTTATTATTCGTACAATTTATTATTCACTAACTTTATCATTCGTCAAACTCATTATTCATTAAACTTATTATTTGTTAAGCTTTGTGATAGTCTTGTATATACGTGTAAATATAATCTCGGCTTCGTGAAACGATGGATAGTTCACGTAAAGAGTTGTTACAAAATTCTAACCATAACCCGACATATATATACATCCCTATTTTGTTAGTCAATTAGTCGCCCTTATTTAATAGTATTTTTATATGTGTTTACATTTAGTTAATCTTTTATTAAAATGTCTTTATTTTCTTTGTACCTTGTGTTCGTTTTGTGTGTTCGAATCACCACTGGCGCTATTTGCATATTGCAGTTTTCGTTTTTTCATTGCGGCACGTGCGGAGCACGGGACGCGGCAATAGAAACATAATTAGGTAAATATAAAAACATGGTTAGATAAGTTTTCGCAAGATATAGCTTTTAGCTACTTTAATTGCCTTTCACTTCAAATACTGTAAACATGGTTTCAAATAAACGTTTTAAATTACCTTGATTTGAAGAAATTATCAATTTTACTTTCGTGCTACGGATCGTGCGGGTCCCGGGACGTGACAATATTTCGACGTTCAAACGCTCTTTCAATTCCGTATTACACGCCGAATGTAGTGCACGCAACTTTCAGCTTCGCAGCAAGCTCAGCAGCTCGCAAAACGCAATCTTTTGAAGATTTTGAAGAAAAGTAGCCCTTATTTCGTTCTCGTTTGAGATATTTTATCGTTTGGACACTGCTTCTGCGGCACATTACGCGCCGAATGTATCGTACGCCTGTTTTAGCGTCGGAACATATGTTTTCGCACGTTCGCGGGGAGACGCGATCTCGAAGAAGCGCGTCAACGGGAGTCGTAAATTCCCGTTACGATTGACTAATCGACGCCACGAATCGCACGATCCCTTATTTCTCTTAGGATAATAAGGGTAGTTCAATTAAATATGACACTGATATAACTAGTTATTCATCACAGTTTATTCCAACAACTTGTATAGAAGATAGTTACGCTGATGCGTATGTATAAGATAAGTAAGTGACTGATCTACGGGTGTAAACCTGGCTGAAGGATGTTGACTCTCCGGATGTCGCAGGAAGAGTAAGTTACAGTGAC